>JAGFMF010012125.1:2609060-2643395 GCA_019455555.1 Galemys pyrenaicus | reverse complement strand
CAAGGGACTGAGGTGATGGTGCACGGGTGAAATGGTGGTGGGTACCCCCTGGGGACTACAAATGATGTCAAATATAACTAATAATAATTTTAAAAAAAAGAATAAAATAAAATAAAGAACTCCTTTTGCATTGGAATTCACAGGAAAATTTGCATCTTACTTCATTCTACTTCAAAATCTTAGAGGCATATTTTCATAGATAAATGATACCTGCAATAACTAGATAAATGATACTTGGAATAACCAGATAAATCATGTAAGTGCTTCATCCACTGATGGTACAGCAAGTCTTCCCCGGGACGTTGAGGTCTGCCCCAGTCACACTCACTGCCCCTTTGCCTACTTAACCCCCCTCAGAAGTGAATGAAGACTCACTGAATGGGATAAACACCAAAGGAGGGACCGCTGAATGACTGGCCTGAGCACCTAGTGCTCCACCGGATGTGGCGCTGTCACAAGAAAGAGTCTCTGAAGGAGCAAACTCGTAATGGCCACCTCCATGGAGAAAGCTCAGCAGAGGCAGACACAGCCAGGTTGGGTTCTTCTTCTTTTCCTTTCCCCTTTCTCTCCCCTTCCCTTTCTTTCCCTTTCCTTCTTCAGAGAAGACAGCATAGAAGGAATGATTTAATGGACTTGTGTTACATTCAGTCACAGATAACAAGAGCCTTGTCCAGAATGTCTAAGGTCCAAGGCAAAAGGCCAAAAGGGAGAGTTTTGGCACAAGCAAAGTGGCCACAGTGAGCTGATGGTATTGTGGTATTGGGTGTTCTAGATTCGAGACCAGCTCTAACAGAAGCATGCAGGCCAACCGTTTATATCAGCACCTCTGGCCTCGAGCAGTCCTCATTTTTGCTTCTGTGACTCCCATGGTGCACAAACCAGAGGTTTTCTTGGACCTCAGTCTCACCTTCCTTCCTTTGCACTTCAGCCCGAGGGTTCACTTCTGCTGCTGCTGCTCTCATGGCGCAGAGGCTTCTAAGAAGATGGCACCAGGGCAAGAGTCAGGTTGGGTCTTCAGGGAGATCAAATGAGAGGGTCAAGGTCTGTACATAATTTGTGTTGGGGACCACGGGGCCTGGTAGCATGTCTGTTTGTAGCATGTCTCAGTTGCTCTGGTGCTTTCTCATCCCCTGAACAAGGTTCTTGGGGATCCCGGGGCTTACCACCTATGGGAAGCCCTGAATTGAGCCCAGTCATTCTCTGGAGGCACCGACTGGGGCTCCCTCTACAGAAAGCGCCTATGGAATGGAGCGGGACAGGCAAGGGTAGATAGTGCTACCCACAAGAAACAGTTCTCTCTGAGGTGCACGAAAATAGGAGGCTCTCTGGAGCTTGGGTCGGCTGATCTTGGGCCTCTAAGTACCTAATAGAGCTACCTTTCACTCACTACTCCCCTGAACATCCCTAGACATCCTCCCCAGACATCCCTTTCTCCAGACAGGGGGAATGACCCAGCTAAAGACTTTGATCCTGGCCTCAGTGGCCAAATATCCAAATGTGTTTTATTTGGCATTTTCTGGTTCTGGGACTTTGGCCTACATCTGTGTCAAGGTTCATAGTTAGAAGCTTAGGCATGGGTACTGACTTACCTCAGGAGAGAAGTGATCGATTACAGGTGCTCAGTAGTCTTCAGAACTACCAAGAAGGTAACAGACCGGGTTCTGTAGGAACACAGTTCCACAGTCACTGCTTTCCCCATTGGACAGCAGGTGTCGCTGCCGGCCCTCCGTGGCCTCGGGGCCAGAAGTCGCTGCCGCTCAGAATGTTCTCTGTTCACAGGCTCCAAGTCCAGGTCGGGGCAGCAGGGACACCAGGAAAACGAACACCTGGTATTTTCAGGGTTCTGTCTCATCATAAACAAGGTAGGATACCCATTGGAATAATAATAGGAATTTCTTAAATAAAGGAGTGCAAGATGTACACTGAAAGCAGGTTATCAGAATGGGAATGGGATTTGAACTGAGGCAGCAGTGTGTGTACATTCTGCAAAAGCAACTTGGACTTCATGATGCATTTTTTCTCTCTCTCTTTTAGGATTGATTTATTCATGAATATAAAAACTGGGTACAGGCCAGAGGTGGGGAGGGCAGTAACAGGAGTCACCAGCAACAGAGTGGGGATCAGCACAGGTGGATTGATTTAAATACACTGCTGAGGGGAGCAGGGGGCCAGACAGGAGAGGTCTGCTGCACCATGTGGGGCCCCTCCCTGGCCGGGGATGGAACTCGTGTTGCAGTGGCCTGGGATAGCTCCATAGAGTGGTGCTTAACCCCTTGCACCACCGGGGAGGCCCCTTCATGAAGTATTAAGGACTCAGTCCTTGAGTTCCAACTCCAACATTTTCTAGATATCTATTAAGAGGAAGAAATTCTTCAAAGGAATGTTGGTGAAACTTCACTGCAATAAACCTTGGGAAGGACCCAGCACAACCCCAGACAGACGGCGGGCCTTCTGCTAGTGAAGTTCCCACTTGTTTCATTTCCACCCATTCTCTAGTCGTGGGTAGTTACCCCTTCACTTCTACTCCAGTCCAACCTCTACTCCAGTTCCCTCTGTTCCTTATATCTTCATCTGAGAGGGGGGCCACACTAGAAGGGGCCAAAGCAATGTGCATCACTTCATCTCTGCTCCGCAGTTTTCAGGTACCCCACCTTTCAGCTCCCGCTGGGTTTTCTGGACCCACAGTCTGCCTTCCAGAACCAACCCAGGACCTCACATCTAACTTAACAAACTTAGCCTCTTAGAGGTCCTACTGACAACTCCCAGACCTGCTGATTTAAGGCTGCCAGGACCTTCCAGGCTGGCACTGATTCCCAGCTGAGTAATGTCAACCACGACCAAGGGAGGAAGAGACAGGGAGTCAGATAGCAGGTTTTCCTGCCACTGTTGGGAGGCAAATTAGGCATCCTAGAGATCTAACCCACGGAAGGCAGAGTTTTGCAGACCAAGCAAGCAGAGGATGCCCGTTTTATTTCCTTCCAGAGTCCACACTGGGATAGGACATTTTTGCTGCTCAGCAAAATGGGAGTATGAGTAGCCTGGGGACTGAGTGAGCCATGGAGAGTCCCAGCGCCACCAGGAGGTCTATGGGCTGAAGAGGGTGGCTGACTGCCTGGTAGTTCTCTGTCCCCACGAAGAGTTGGGGTGAAGTCTGTGCCCTCTCAGTACCCTGGCTTATAAACAGAACTTCTCTTCTCTACTCAAGTAGACAGAATCTCCTTTGCTCTGGCTACAACTCCATGTCAATTCCTCCACAAAGTTTCTGCCTTTCTCCTACCTTGAATGCATTTAAAATCCTAGGTAATATGCTCAGCGAAATAAGTCAGAATGCAAAAGAAAAATACTGGATGGCTTCTTCCTAGGAGGAATATAAGAGAACCAAATAAGTGACCAAGGAAAAGAATAAAAACAGTTAAACACACACACACAACAAAAGCAAAAGACAAAGACAAATCAGGGACACTTTGTGGGGGAGGGGAGGGAATGGGATGAGGGCATAAAGAGCACAAGGAACTGAGGTGATGGTGCACTGGTGAAATGGTGGTGGAAAATCTACGGGAACCACAATTGATGTCAAATATATATAAATAAAGAAAAAATAATAAATAAAATCCCAGGTAGCCTCTCTTCCTAAGGTTTCCTTCTCTCTCTTCAGAAAAATAGCTTTGCCCAGCTGTATCTACCTCTGTCTTAAGTTCTTATCATCATCTCTCTTTCCTTGATGCATAGCCAGAAGTCCCTCCCAGGGAAGGATACTTGTGAATCTGTGTTCTAATTTGAAAGGGGTTAGAGGTGGTGGGACCTGACCTAGAGGGAAGTCACCTTTGGGTAGGCCCATAGCCAGTAAGGGCGAGGCCTGGGCATCTGGTCAACCACCTGCCTAGGAGGGGAATCCTGACTTAAGGGTCAAGAATATAATGTTCTTACAGAATGTAAGAGACCTGAAAAAGTTTACTGACTACAGATTACAAAAATGAAAGCCACCTAAAATAATGAATGTGTAAATATGTAAATAAAACATCTTAGTCAATCAACTTCTTTGTTAAATTTCCTATTTCTAACATTTTATTATATTGGAAAACAATTTATAGGTTAGTTTTTCTCATTTCCCAAAGTTTCCTAAATATTCAGATGATTGTCAAGAATCGGAGCCGATCATACTTTCAGAGACTTCCTCGTAGACAAATAACTTTTTAAATTCTTACAAAAATCCTTCTTAATATAATTTATATTAAATAAATATTATATATTAAATAAATAGTAATATATTTATATATATAATTTACAACATTGTTCATTTTTGTACAGTGTTTGCTTTCTCCTCTCAGGTGTAGTCCTCATAGAATTCCCATCACCTAGTCACCTGCGCACCATCACCATAGTCCCTTGTGCTCTTCCTGTTTTGATCCCTCTCCTGCCCCCTTTTCCCGACCCTGCAGAATGTCTCTGATTTATAGTTGCCTGTTAGTTTTGTTTTGTTTTACTATTATTTTACCCCTGACCCCTTATTTTGTTCCCCTATATTCCTCCTGTAAGTGATACTATCCAATATTTTTTCTTTTTCCTTCTGACTTTAGCATAATCCCCTCTAGTTCCATCCATGTTGTTGTGAATGGCATGAGTTTATCTTTTTTAATTGCTGAGTAGTAGTATTCCATTGTCTATATATACCACATCTTAGTATTCCATTGTCTATATATACCACATCTTAGTATTCCATTGTCTATATATACCACATCTTAGTATTCCATTGTCTATATATACCACATCTTATTGATCCAGTCATCTGTTTTTGGGCATTTAGTTTGATTCCAATTCTTGCCTATTATAAATAGTGCTGCAATAAGCATGGGGGCGCAGGTATCCTTTTGAACTGATGTTTTTGTGTGTTTGGGTAGATCCCTAGGAGTGGAATTGCTGGGTCATATGGTAGCTCTATTTTCAGTAGTCTGAGGAACCTCCACAAGCTTTCCATAGTGCTTGGACCGGTTCGTATTCCCATCAGCAGTGTAGGAGACTTCCTTTTTCACCACATCCTGGCCAACATTTGTTCTTATAATGTTTTTTTAACATGTGCTGTTGTCACTGGTGTAAGGTGTTTGCGGTTTTGGTTTGCATTGCCCTGATTATGAGGGATGTTGAACATTTTTTCATATACTGGTTGGTCATTGCTGTTCCTTTTTGGAGAAGTGTCTTATTAGCTCTTCTGCCTGTTATTTGACTGAATTGTTTACTTTGTTTTTGTTGCGTTATGAGTTCTTTGCAGCTGCTTGTGATCAGTGCACTATCAGTTGTACAGAGTGCAAAAATTTTCTCCCAGTCACTAGGGTGTCTCTTTGTTTGGTTAAGGTCTCTTTTGCTGTACAGAAATTTTTCAGTTTGATGTCATCTCAGCTGTTTTTCTTTCCTTTCACTTTCTTTGCTTTGGGGGATGAGTCTTTAAAGATGTTACTGAGATGGAAATCCTTACAAAAATCTTAACAAAAAAATATTTAGTACCGAATGCGAGCATACTTTAATACACTCAGCATTGAGTGTGTTATTGTTGAGGAAATATAGCCTGGTGATAGGAGCATGAATCCTGAAACCAGACTGCCTGGGATCAAATTCTGAATCCACTTATCTACCAGCTTTGTGACCTAGAACAAATTGTTTAACCAACCTATGCAGTGATTCCCTTACCCACAAAAATATGATAAAATAGCACATGATTCTGGAATAAAAAAGAAAAAACATGATGGTGGTAGTAATAGCACCTTGTCAATATTAACAGAATTTGTTAGGTTTGTTGTGAGGATTAAAGAAGTAAAGGGTTTGGAAGAACTGCTAGCAAGAAGTAAGCATTATGTAAGAATGTTTGGCTGAACAAATAAACACGTGTAGGAGAGCTTTGGTTTCCTGAGTGTGTCAGCTTAAGTCTTTAGGAAAGTTCCATCCTGGTTCACCTGGGATAGTGAATTAGGGAGAGGGCTACATGCAGTCTTAGGCCTCTGCCCTGAGAGGACACATGGGTCTTTGGGATAGAAACAGAACAGTCAGGCCCCGAGGAGAATGGAAAACTTGGAGTTGCTGCTGAGTCTTGTGTTTCTCTTACCTGGGCTAACCTAGGGAATGTCCAGCTTGGTTTTATGAGAAAGTCATCTTCCTTGCCCCTCCCGAGTCCAGTTACCCATTTGAGCACTGACCTGCTTGACCCTTGGGCCGCCGTAGGCCCTGCTGACCACCTACCTTGGACAGCCCAGTCCTTAACTCTCCCTGGTGCTTCTCAAGTCTCTGACGATCTCTCCCACTTTCCTCTTCTTCTCTGTTTTCAGCTGTGGGTTCAGCATCCTATGACACTTTGGGGACAGTAAGGAGAAGTGGCCATGCCCAGAAGCTCAGTGAGTGACAGTTCCACAGAATACTGATGGAGAATAAAGAATGGAGGAGACACCACAAGGTCAGGGGTAGAAGGGACTAGCATACAACATTAACTAAGGCCCTTAGTGGTCCATGGCCAGACTAAGAACTACAACACCCAAGAAGGGACCAGACTGCTCTAGGGAGTGTCAGGAACACAGACCTGAAGGAGAAGGAATAAACCATCCACCCTAGGGATGAGCCCCTCCCCTCCGAAAGATGATAAAGACCTACTGTTGCCCCCACAACGGGGCAGCCTCCTCCTGCCCACCTGTGACTGTGCAGGTGCTTCTCTCCACCAGCTCTCTCCTCTGCAGGGCAGCGGCCTCCTGCCTGCCTGTGACCGGCACCTGCCGGGGCTGCTCTTCCCGGGCCTCCCTCAGTGGAGGCAGCTTCCTCAAGGCCGCCCGCCTGCAGCCATGCAGCCTCTCAGCAAACCTGTCCCTCTAAGAGCAGCTCTTCCTGCCCGCTTGTGTCTGTGCAAGTGTCCTTTACTCTTCTGTCCCTTTCCCTAATAAACCTGCTCTTAAAAATATCTACGTCTCTGCCTCTTGGAGAAACTCACCTGGGAACTCACTGCGTGCTGCTGAACAGGGAGCTGTGGAGAAACCTTTCCCAGAGTGAACCCAAGAACCCACTCTCCAAACCCACACTCAAAAAATGACATCACCAGTCCTGGCGGAAGGAAAGACCGAGTTGGCTTCGAGCCCCAGGTCCTTCAGGAGAGCTTAAGCAGCATGGGCACTGGCAGCTCACACCGTCTCTGCCAGTTATGATGCCGTCTTCTGGCTGCAGTAACAAAAGAATCCAATTCACCTGGGCTTAAATGACAGAAAGTACATTGCCTCGTGTATCAACAAAGCTAGTGATTTGATAGTCCTCTGTGAAGGGAGGACTACCCAAGCCTAGCTAATCAGTGACCCAGCAACTTCATCAAGGAATCAGGTTCTTCCCCCCATATTTTCAGCCTGTCGCCTTCAGACTGATGGAGGACCACGCGAGTTCAAATATGGCATCCAGGCAGGATAACACGAGAGGAAAATGAGCACGTCTCTTGCCAGTGTGTCCCCCTTAGCAGCAAGGAAAATTTTCCAACAGTCCCCCAAAGAGACCCCCTCATCCATGGCCAGAATTAAACCAGCCCTGACAAGCAGTGCCTTCCTGTCCTGTCATGTCTTTCCTCTGGGGCTGGGCTGAGCCAGCCTCCCCCGAAGCATAAAACTAAGTGGAGTAGGGTGGTTACTAAACACCAAATAGGGTCAGGACAAAGTCAGAATCGAAGCTGCATAGGAAACCAAGAGTGTGGGCTAAACCCTCTGTGATCTCACCTTCGGTGCCTCAGGGAAACAGAGAAGTTGGAAAACCAACGTTCTCTGGAAGGGCCCATTCCTAGGGCTCTGGGTATGCACGAGGTGGTGGTGGGGGCAGGGGGGATTGTTTATTAATGTCATTTGCTTCTTCTGGTTTTTACCACAACCCCTTCCCTCTTCCATCACAATACACCCACACCCACACCCACATACACACACACACACACACACCCGCACGCACGCACATGCAAAACAGGAAGAAACACCTACTCTCTGTGTAAAGGACTTGGTGCAGACCCCCCTTGTGGTGCAAGGGCCTGAGCATCGCACTATGAAGCATCTGCAGCCACTGCAGCACGAGTTCAATCCCAGCCAGCGAGGGCAACGCACCTGGCACAGCAGACCTCTCTTGCCTCACCCGCTGCTCCCCCCACAGTGTGTTTCAGTACATCTGCCAGTCCTGCTCCCCACTCTGTCTCTGATGAATCCTCTCACCTCCCCCCGCACCTCTGGCCTGTACCCCAGTTCTTGCAGGCATAAATAAATAAATCTTTAAAAAAAAAAAGACTTGGTGCAATGTCTGGCACAAGGTGGGCATCAATATATGTACACCTGCCCTTAGGTCTAGATGACCACGCCACACCCCGACTGGCCTCCCCTCTCCGGCTGGCCCCAACTACCACTCACTTCACTGTAACAGAGGGACTTTTTTCAAAATTCACATCTGATCTCCCCACCAGTGCTCCCTACAGCCCTCAGGACAACACCAGACAGCCTAGCCAGGAGCACAAGGCCCTCTGTCTTTTGAACCCAAAGAGTCTTGTCTCCTTAGTGTCACTCCCAAAAGAGGGTAAATGACTTCAGCAGAAAGAGGCACAGTCTGGTTAAAAACTGGATGCAACACCCCAGTCACTTCTGCAGAGGCATGGATGAGTTTCAGCAAAGTGGCTAGATAGGAGATATATAGTTGCAAAACAGGAGCACTAGTTCTTTTTCTAGCAGCAGGGCCGCTAAATTTCCTGAACCCTTCCCACTAGTGCTGAACAGAAGGGAAAAAGAAATAGTGCCTGAGCTAGAAAGAAAGGGAGAGTCTTAGAGTGTCAGGCCCAGATGCAGAGAGGTAAGCAGGGGCTGAAGTACGCAGCAGCCTGAAGAGAGTGACCACGTAACAAGGGGCTTCACACTGAACGCCCGGCGATGCCAAGCGACAAAGGCTTGGGTGCACCTTAGGTGGGTTGTCGAACAGAGCAGCACAGGCAGGATAACAAAGACGAAGTAAGTTGGTCTTCTTGGCCTTGCTTCTGGACAGAGAAAAAAAGATTTGGTTAAAATTCATAACCAGGGGCCTCGCTGGTGGCGCAGGTGGTTAAGTCTCAGCACTGTGAAGCTATCCGCAGCCACTGCAGCGCGAGTTGGATCCCCAGCCAGGGAGGGGACCCACATGGCGCAGCAGACCTCTCCTGTTTTGCCTCTGCTGCCCTCAGCAGTGTGTTTCAGTCCATCTGCCTGTTCTGCTCCCCACTCTGTCTCTGGTGAATCCTCTCACCTCACCCCCCCCACACACACACACGCCTCTGGCCTGTACCACAGTTCTTGTAGGCATAAATAAAAAAAAAAATTAAAAAAGATTCATAACCATAAGCCTGTCTACAAGCAAGATCAGAGCACAGAGACCTCCATATCTGAGGTCCCAGAAACATCCAGCTGAGAGTTTTATTTAAAGTAGTCCTAGCGCAGAGCACCTCAGGCACCTGGCAGAAGCAGACACAAACCTTCCCTGGAAGAAAATAGCATCCCACCACACCAGAAAGAATCGGAGGAGGCAAAGTTCCAAAAACTAAGAACTTAGAGTGTGAACTAAAAAAAAAAAATCACATAATGAAAAAGAATACTGGGCATTAGAAAGTAAAGTCAGCATGAAATAGCAAACGGCAGAATGACCTCAGTGGAGTTTACATGTTGAAATTATTAATCTAAAATAAACTTGTCTAGTATGTTTAAATAAATAGAAGAGAGTTTGGAAGTATGAACAAGAAAAGAAACTATCAAAATAGAGAGATTTCCAGAGGGGAGCGCCCACATCGGCTGTGGCCATTTCAGGCACCACAGTGAGACCAGAGCTAAGCTGGCGCCCAGCTGCTCCTGGCACCGGGCTGGAAGCACGTGGGTGCAGAGATGGCTGTGGTGGGTGACTTCCATCTGGAGGAGCCGAGTAGCTGGGTGAGCTTCCTCAGATCCCTAAGAGAATACCAAGACTGATTCATCACCTACCGACTGGACTTCTTTTTTTTTATGATTTATTTATTTATGCAGACAACAACTGGGGCACAGGCCAGAGGTGTGGGGGGGGTGAAAGGATCCACCAGAGACAGAGTGGGGAGTAGAACAGGCAAATCTACTGAAACACACTGCTGAGGGGAGCGGTGGGAGAGGCAGGAGAGGTCTGCCACAACGTGTGGGTCAGCTCCCTGGCCAGGTATCGAACTCGTGCCGTAGTGGCTGCAGATAGTTTCATAGTGCTGCGCCTTAACCCCTTGTGCCACCTACTGGACTCGTATGCAGCACACTACATGGATGCCGCCACGTTGACAGAACCAGGGTCAGGCAGAGAAGTGGAACAATTCTTAGGCAAGAAAATTCAGAAGACATGTGTCCCAAGCCCTCTGACCTTAATGAGAAATGAGCATGATCTCAAGGAGAAAATCACCTTAAGGAGACTATCTTTAAAAAGGAGACATCTGAGAATCCAGCAACAGCCTGAAGAGCGGTAGTGAGATGAGGCCCCTCATGGCGAGAAGCGAAGATCTGCCTCCGTCTCAGGACTGGGTCTGAGTAGAAGTCAGCAAACGGGCAAAGGTGTCAGGTTCATTGTGAGTGGTCAGATGGCCGGGGGCATAATGCCCACAGTTTTCTCTTATCCGTGAGCTGGGGCAACAGAACCCAACCAGGGCTTCGTTCAACCAACGGTTTTGTTGACAAAAGGAAACAATCTTTTTTTTGCAACTTCTATCCATATAATTTTCCTAAAAATGTAAGGGCAGTCTAGTTTATATGAACATTCTGTTCCTTATGACCTGGCGCAGAATCACTCCCTTCCTTGTCACAGTTCACAACAGCTCACTGTGGTCAAGGTATGAAACCCGAGAGTGCATGTGTTCGTTTGGGACTGACTGCTTGTAGGCGGCTTTGGCTCTGCCTGTGTGTGGTAAGACACAGGTGTCTTGCACCCTCAGGCAGTGACAGATAAACTGTGGAAAGTGATGGAATTAAGAGGGTTGTACCCCGCTCGTCCTGATTTATTTGTGTTCTTTCCTCATTCTGAAACCATTCTATCAAATGGCAGTACACTGTTCCCATCCACCCCCGCGAAGTAATCATGCACCACGTGAGTAACACAATGGCATTGCTTTTTCACTTAATAAAACATAACCAGTAGTGACTCATCTTGACATTTCAAATTCTAAGAATTCTGGGGGCATTTCTATAGGCGTTTGTCTTCCTTTCTAGCCAATGATTCACACATGTTCTTTATTCTGTTCAGAGTCTTGTCCTTTTCCCCAAAACTGCAAGTAAGTTAGCTCTAAGAGAAGCCTCTGTTTTCATTCCAAATGAGAAGCAGGCTGTGCCTGGCACCTTGCTCAGTGCAGCGCATTAAGCCGGTGCTGGGGCCCCTAACACACAGGTGCCCAGGATCATGGTAGCTTCCTCCTGCTACGGCAGTTACATAAAGTCATGTTTTGCCAAATGATCAGGATACAGTCTGAGAAATGCATCACTAGGTAATTTCGTCACTGTGCAAACGTCATACAGTGTACAAACTTCTTGCTTTGCTTCTAACAGTCACGGTGCTGAAAGGAGCACTAGCTTCTGCATCTGGGTGTCCATCCTGCTCATTAGAAGTTTCTACAGGGGGGCCTCCCTGGTGGCACAGTGGGTTAAGCAACGCACTATGAAGCAGACCGCAGCCACTGCAGCACGGGTTCGATCCCTGCTGCCGGCCAGGGAGGGGACCCACATGGCGCAGCAGACCTCTCCTGCTGTGCCCGCTGCTCCCCTTAGCAGTGTACTTCTGTTGATCTGCCTGTTCTGCTCTCCGCTCCGTCTGTGGTGAATCCTCTCACCCCCCTCCCCCACACCTCTGGCCTGTACCCCAGTGCTTGTATGCATAAATAAATAAATCTTTAAAAAAAAAAAAAAGAAGTTTCTACAGGGTCTCCCTGGTGGTGCAAGGGGTGGAGCATCACACTGTGGGGCTTCCGCAGCCACTGCAGCACAAGTTCGATCCCCAGCCAGGGAGGGGACCCACATGGCACAGCAGAACTCTCCTGTCTCACCTGCTGCTCCTCTCACCCTCTGAGCCTCTGACTTGTACTCCAGCTCTTGTATGCATAAATAAATCTTTAAAAAAAGTTGTTCTAGAATGTGCAGTATGATTGTGAAGGATAGAACCTGAATGGAAGTTGTAGGTCTGTAGAAATGAAATTATTTTCCCTGGTCTATGTGTAATACTTGTAAATAATGACTCTGAAAAGAAAGAATGAAATGTACTAAAACTTTGACAACATTGGTTTAATTTTGATGTTTATTAATAACATCTTTAAAAACATGATAATCCGGGCCTCCCTGGTGGCGCAGTGGGTTAAGCAACACACTATGAAGCAGACCGCAGCCACTGCAGCACGAGTTCGATCCCTGCTGCCGGCCAGGGAGGGGACCCACATGGCGCGACAGACCTCTCCTGCTGTACCCACTGCTCCCCTCAGCAGTGTACTTCTGTTGATCTGCCTGTTCTGCTCCCCGCTCTCTGTGGTGAATCCTCTCACCACCCCCACACATCTGACCTGTACCCCAGTGCTTGTATGCATAAATAAATAAATCTTTAAAAAATAATAAAATAAAATAAAAACATGATAATCCTTTCCTATCAAATATTACATTAATGCAAGAATAAAACAGTGTTTTCCCCTCTGTTAAAACAACAAATTGATCTTGGAATATTTGGTCTGCTCTAAACAAGAAATATTAAAACTAATTATCATTTATAGTCTGTGCAAAGAACAGAGATCCTGTATTTCATCATAACAACTTGTTTATGCTCAATTTATGTCTTTTATTATTAAAACAAAAAGAAGTTCCTTACTGCTATGTGTATTAAGATTTCTTAGGAGTATCTACTTTCTGGGGGGTGCCATTCAGCGGGGCCATGGGGGCCACGGAGTTTCCATCCAGAGCCGTGGCCCAGTTTGTCCTTAACCTCACGAAAAGGTAAATGCTGCTGTGACTTACTGGAAACCTCCATTGGCCACATTTTGGAGCTATGCCAAGGTTGAGCTGGTTCCTCCACCCCCCGCTGAGAACCCTACAGCTATTCAGAGAGTGAAAAAAATAGTCGATAGTGCTAAAACTGGTAGCTTCAAACAGCTCACAGTTAAGGAAGCTCTGCTGAAAGGTTTGGGGGCCGCTGAGGTGTGGATGTGGTTCTCTGTTGGCGAGATCATAGGCAAGCATGGGCACATTGGCTATAATGTTTGAAGAGCAGTCTTTAACATCTGATATATTTGGTTTATTTGTGTATTCTTGGACCATGTTCGATCAGAAGAGTATTTGAATAAATGAATGTGTCAAAAAAAAAGAAGTATCTACTTTCTGCTGTTTTTATTTTTTTATTAAAGATTTACTTATTTATGCACACAAGAGCTGGGGTGCAGGCCAGAGGTGTGGGGGGAGGTGAGAAGAGTCACCAGAGACAGAGTGGGGAGCAGAACAGGGAGATAGACAGAAATACACTGCTGAGGGGAGCAGCGGGCACAGCAGGAGAGGTCTGCCCCGCCATGTGGGTCACCTCCCTGGCCAGGGATCGAACTTGTGCTACTGCATAGCTATGAAGCTACACAGCTTCATAGTGCTGTGACTTAACCCCTTGCGCCACTAGGGAGGTCCCTGTTTTTATTTTTTATTTATTTTTTTTTATGTTTTTAAGATTTTATTTATTTATGCATACAAGCACTGGGGTACAGGCCAGAGGTGTGGGGGGGTGAGAGGATTCACCACAGAGAGTGGGGAGCAGAACAGGCAGATCAACGGAAGTACACTGCTGAGGGGAGCAGCGGGCACAGCAGGAGAGGTCTGCCGCACCATGTGGGTCCCCCCCTAGCCGGCAGCAGGGATCGAACTTGTGCTGCAGTGGCCGTGGTCTGCTTCATAGTGCGTTGCTTAACCCACTGCGCCACCAGGGAGGCCCTGTTTTTATTTTTTTAAACATTGAGTTGTCCCTCATAGAAGCTGCAATTGTGGCTTATTTTTGGCATTCATATTACTGTTCTAATCAAATGATCAATTTCTCTGATGTCTTAATGTTGCCTTTTCTAGTCCTAACCCCAAATTCAGAAAAATTAAGTTTTGAAGATTCTTTTACCTTAAACTATGTAGGGTTTCCCAGAAGGCCACAGGACAACCACAAAGATTTTTTCTTTTACTTTAGAGGAGGAGAGGGGCTTCAAAAAAGAGGTTTATTTGATATGTCTTGTTCTTAATTGTCGCCACACTATTTTCAGAGCTCTATGGGAAGAGCAGCCTAATCAAAAGAGGAATTTCATCATCCTAGGTTAATTAGGTATTGGCAAAATGTTAATGATATAAAGATATTGCAGAGATTGTATACTCTACACAATAGATAAGAAGGTGCTGAAGATTTGTTAATGTCCTTGCTATTCATGAAAAATTCTTTTTTATTTTTAATTTTTTTTTTTTTTTTTTTGCCTAGAAAAACTAGGGTGTAGGCCAGAGGTACAGATAAGAAGATTCACCAGAGACAGAGTGGGGAGTAGAATGGGCAGATCCACTGAAACACACTGCTGAGGGGAGCAGCAGTGAGACAGGAGAGGTCTGCTGTGCCATGTGGGTCAGCTCCCTGGCCAGGGATGAACTCAGACTGTAGAGGTGATAAGATAGCCCTGAGACTTAACCCCTAGGCCACCAGAGAGGCCCTGTTCATAAAACATTCTTATTCTTCAGGAAATTTTCATCAAATCACCATAAAATGGTTTTATATTATGAACCATGCTAGTTTCCTTCACCATGATTTTGCTGATTATTACAATATATTGACTAGCTATTCAGCCTTATCAGTATGAATGGTCTGTTTCTTCTGGTGCTTGTCTGAACATCCTGCTATAAGCTGTGTGTCTTCTGTCTCTTCAACAGAGGACAGACTTCAAGAAATGCCTTGTACCAAGTATTTTTATTTTTAAAGATTTTTTTATTTATGTATACAAGAGCTGGGGTATAGGCCAGAGGCACGGGAGCAGGGGTGATAGGATTCCCAGAGACAGAGTGGGGAGCAGAACAGGCAGATCTACTGAAACACACTGCTGAGGGGAGCAGTGGGCAAGGCAGGAGAGGTCTGCTGTGCTATGTGGTCCCCTCCCTGGCTGGGGATCAAACTCGTGCTGCTGGGTCACAGATGCTTCACAGTGTGATGCTCAACCTGCTGTGCCACCAGGGAGGCCCCCAAGTATTTTTAAATACAATTATTTCAAGAAATGGGTTCAAGAGACATAGCCTAGACAAGTGTTAGTTCCATCATCAGTCTGAGTGAGAATTTCAGATACAAAGGATTTCCTGAAGCTTGAATGCTGATCCAACATGCAGCAGAACAAGAACTAAGTAAAACAGATTGCATAAACTATGAGGGAAATAAATTTGCAGTTATTGACTTGGAATATTATCAGTATTGTTTTAATGTTCTACTTTTTTGATAGCTTTATCATAAAGCCCTTCGTCATTCTTCTCCGGTCTTTAATTTAGTAAAATAGTCTTTCAACATTTATGACCTCCTGTATCCCTCAGTAATCAATCAGGAAAATCTTCTTACTAAATCTTTCTTCTTAATGGCAGTGCAGTTACTTGCATATTCAATAAGTTTATGTCCTGCTTTTCACCAGGATATAGTTTGAAAATTCAACTGTGCAATATATATATATATATTTTTTTTTAATTTTCCAGGGTATCATATTTGAGAACACACTTTTTCTAATTAGGTATTTAAAGTCCATCATTAAGAAATAGATGCTTACAAAGTCCTCCTAGGGAGTTGATCTGGCACCTTTTCCCTGTAAAAGTCATTTCCTGATGGAGAAAATCAAATTCCCACATTTAGAGGTGCAACAGGCAAAAGCTGGTGGAAAGACCGTTCTCTGATTTGGTTTTATAAGCTCAGAATAGAAGAGAAAATAATAGCAATAAATTTTTTTAAGTCTCCAGTGATAGAAGCTATTGAGGTATAACATATAAATATATTTTCATGAATCAGGTCAAAACACAAGAAAAACAAGGATGAATTGGTTGAGTGGGTAGATTGGTGGTGTTTGAGTGGTTAGTGATTTCTTTTTTTTTTAAAGATTTATTCATTTATGCATACAAGAGCTGGGGTACAGGCCAGAGTCCAGGGAGGTGAGAGGATCCACCAGACAGAATGGGGAGCAGAACAGGCAGACTGACTGAAACACACTGCTGAGGGCAGCTGCGGGCTAGGCAGGAGAGGTCTGCCGCGCCATGTGGGTCCCCTCCCTGGCCGGCAGCAGGGATCAAACTTGTGCTGTGGTGGCTGCGGTTTGCTTCATAGTGTGTTGCTTAACCCACTGCGCCACCAGGGAGGCCCTTGAGTGGTTAGTGATTTAGTGGGTTAGTGGTCGTTGGCTGGTTGCTTGGTTGATTTAGGTGATCAAGAACAATCTTTGAAAATTATTTATTCATGGACCTCCGTGGTGGTGCAGTGGGTTAAGCAACGCACTGTGAAGCAAACCACAGCCACTGCAGCTCAAGTTCGATCGCTGGCCGGGGAGGTGACCCACATGGTGCAGTAGACCTCTCCTGCTGTGCCTGCTGCTCCCCTCAGCAGTGTACTTCTGTTGATCTGCCTGTTCTGTTCCCCACTCTGTCTCTGGTGGATCCTCTCACCCCTTGCACTTCTGGCCTGTACCCCAGTTCTTGTATCCATAAATAAATAAATCTCAAAAATAAAGAAAATTATTTATTTACAAAGAGTGGGGGTTGATGAGAAAACAGATAGGAAGAGCAAAAGTTGAATATCTTTTCAGTTATCATGCTGGACATGATCTCACAGGCCCACCCAAGCATCACCTGACGTAGGATATGCACCTTTGTTTGACTTACTGTTTATTCTTAAATGAGATATTGTTGAATTCTGAGTGAAAACAAATAGTCAAGCAAATTATTTTATCCAATACACAAAAAATTATTTTTATGTGGCACACAGGTTAACCCCAAATGTTCAGTTTTATTGATAGCAGAGCAATAACCAGTTCTCTCTCTAATTGAGCAATCTTATTCCTGAGTTTTTTTACTTCGATAACAAAAATGACTTCTAGCTCTTATATTTGAACCAACTTTACTATTCTACTGGTTCCCTTGTTAGTGAGGTTCATAAATCTTGAACTCACTTTGAAAAATACAATGCATATAAGAAGAAAATAAAAACAGAAAGACACAAGGCAAAAATGATGCAGAAGATAACATTTGGAACTCAGTTGAGGTCTTTTCCCCCTCATCATTGAATCTCTGGGTGCCCATTACCCTTCCCCATCTCTCTGGCAGAAGTGGGGGTCTTCCTGATGGGGGCTCCATGCTGTACTCACATTAAGAACCTATGGGAGCACCTGTGGCTTTGGTGAGAAGCCTAAGCATCAGCACCTGTTCCTGCAAGTTGCCCCCTTTAGTCACCTGCTGGCATCGGGGCTCCCTCCAGGCTGAGAATTTCCCTTTTTCTTTACAACCCCTCATCTAACCTGGAGGTAGCGATAAGGTTGGTTAAAGGTTAAATTTTCCTCTATAAGATGAATGAGATCTTAGTAGCTAATAGGAAACATGATGATCGTTTATTTTTCTTAAAGATTTATTTCTGCATACAAGAGCTGGGGTGCAGGCCAGAGATGTGGGGGAGGTGAGAAGAGTCACCAGAGACAGAGTGGGGAGCAGAACAGGCAGATCTACTGAAACACACTGCTGAGGGGAGCAGCGGGTGAGGCAGGAGAGGTCTGTCTTGCCATGTGTGCCCCCTCCCTGGCCGGGGATCGAACTCATGTTGCAGTGGCTGCGGATGCTTCATAGTGCTGTGACTTTACCCCTTGTGCCAGGGAGGTCCGTGATTATAGTTTAAAGCACTGCATTATATAATTGAAATTTGCTGAGAGTAGAATTTAAATGTTCTCACCATAAAAAAAAAAAACAAGATGAATATGGGAGGTGATGGATGTATTGATTAATTAGATAAGAGGAATCCTTTCACAATGTATGTCGATCAAATCACCACAAGGTACACTTTAAGTAAATTGTGAGCAATTTTATATTTATATCTCAATGAAACTGAAATTAAAGAAAATTTAAGAAGTCTATCTAGTCTTTTGAAAATTAAAGAGAAAAAAATGCAAACGATGGCAATGCTCCAATCTCCCGGGGCCTCCCCCTCCCCAGGGTCTGGCAGAGTCCAGGGAAGGGACTTCTAGCCCATGGAGCTCAGGCTGATCTCGCAGACCCAGCGGTAGGCCCTCTGGCAGACATCGTCATTCCACCTGCCGTTGGGATGGAAGTGGGCACAGTCCTCGCCTCCGCCCAGCCCGTGCCCTTGCCAGTCGTCTGGCTGCCCTGGCTTCCAGTTCCTGGGGGAGAGGGAAGGACAACAGCAACTAGGGCGCTGTGGGAAGAAGGGGCCGCACCCGGACCCCGAGGTGCCGAGTCCGGGAGGAAGGGGGCAAGCCAGAGCACACTCACTGGAAGTTGGTCTCGTAATCCGTCCCATCTACCCATTTCCAGGTTCCTTCGGGATCACTGAGGCCCATCCACGTGTACGAGGTTAAGTGTTTCTGGACAAAACTCTGGGATGACAGAAAGGCGGCACTGCGTGTGGTGGGGGCTGGGCTCCGAGGACAGAGTCCCAGCCTGCTCCTTGGATGAGCAGGTCACTACGGTGGTTGAGGTGCTTTGGGGCATTCATCCCAATGGCGGGTCAGGGGGGTCTCTGAGGGGGAGTCTGGGGTGGCGGCTGTACTCAAAGCCCCAGAGCTGATTCCAGCGTGCAGCCAGGGTTGAAACCCATTTATGGGTCCTGTCTTAGGGCCTGGCCTCCACAGTCACCTGCTCATCCCTGGAGTTGATGACTACCAGGTGGGCGTTCTCCTGCTGGCAGTGCTTCTCCGCCTCCGGCCAGGACTTCCCGGAGCTGGAGAACCAGTAGCAGCTGCTGCCATGCTCCAGCCAATCGGTGGGACAGCAGGTAGTTTTAGTGCCTGAAGGGCCGGGGGTGGGGAGGGTCTCAGCTCTGCCCAGAGGAATGTGGACAGCAGCGGGGCTAGGGATGTCCCCTCCGCGCCTCACCGTTGCTCTTGCCAAAAGTCATCTCGCAAGTCATGTTTTTCAGATCTTTGACCAGCTGCTGGACCAGAGGGAGCACCTTGGAGTACCCTGGACACACACAGATGGGCCATGGGGACGGAGCCTGCTTGTGGTGGTGGCTCTTGCTCAGGAGTCCCTGGAGGCCAGCTGAGCCTGGGCACCCAGCCTAGGAACCTCCAAGCTGTCCCGCACATGTCATGCCCAAGTGGAGGGGAGCCAAGTTCTGACCTGCTTTGATTTCCTGCTGCTGTTTCTCCAGCGTACTCGCCAGAGAAAACACCTTGTCCGTCAAGCTACGGGCTGGAGGGAAGGTGCTCAGCCTCCCGAGGCCGCTCCAGCCCCCTCCTCTCTGCCCTGAGAGCCCAGCCCCGCCCTACCACACGCAGCTTCTGAAGGGCCGCACCTGCTTGCAGCTCCTGCTTGTGGTTCTCCACCTCAGCTTTCAGAGATGTCAGAGCTTCTTGAGCGCTGTCACCTGGAAGACGTGGAGTCAGGCTCAGGCCGAGGCTACCTCCCGCCCCTCCCCCACCAGCCCCACCCGTCAGAGGCTCACCTTGAGAGCTCAGCGACTGGACCTCAGCCGTGATGTTGCTGAAAGTTGCTCTTAGGGTCACCAGGTCCCCCTGAAACTTGGAATCTGAGCAGGCGGATGGGACTGTTGGTGTCAAGATGCCTCATGCCCTCTGTGGGGCTCTGAGTAGAATACCTGACATAGACATCTCGTCTGGCCTCAGGCTACCCAGCCCAAAGGGTGGAGGCACGTGGTAGCAGCATTGCAGATGATGGGACCAGGCTCAGAGGGGCCAAGCCGGCCGCCTGCACTACCTGGCTGATAAGCGGCAGGGCCAGCAGCCATCCTGATCTGTCACTATCCCGCAGTGCCACGGCCATACACCCATGACTCCTTCCCTGCCCACCCCCTACGCCCCAACCTCCAACCCTCCACTTCCCCAGCCCCCACGCTCACCCCCACCCATGCTCCTCACTTTGGAATCCAATCGCACAGACGCCTATTAGCAGGAGGAGGTTGAGGGCCAGGCAGAGCAGGACAGGGCCGGGACTAGAGCAGAACTGCTGCAGGAAGGGCGGGGGAGGAGGCAGCCCTGTAGAAGGAAAGTGTCAGGACCAGAAGGGGCCAGGACATGAGGTGGCATCTGTGAGATGACTAAGGTAAAGCTTGGGGGTGAGGATTGACGGAGAATTGTGGGACAGGGGTGTCCTGGCCTTTGGCTCCTCGCAGACTTCACGGGTGTTCGTTGCATGGGCCCCTCACACCCTTGGGGAATACACAAGGACGCCAGGACAGAGGCAGAGGATGTCATAGAACGTCCTATCTCAGAGCCGGGGAGGACCCAGGGAGAGCTGGGGGAGCCGGGCCTCTAGCAGACTCATGCCCTCTGTGCTGTCAGCAGAATGAGCTTCCCTTCCAGACCCAAGTGCCCTTCCCCAGTGCCAGCGCTCATCTGCTGCCCAGGACATGGGACACCAGCTCTCTGAGGTCTGCCCTGCGCCTGTCTTCCTGGGGACCTCCAATGCTCTTCATACGGGTCCTGGCCCTCTCAGAGTTGGGGTGGGGAGTCCCAGATATGCAGACGAGATATCACAGCAGAAATCCTTCTGAACATATTAAGGGGATATTTTGGGATAGACCATTTCTCTTTCCTCTTACCAATTTTAAGCCACTGGCCTTTGTCCTCACTCTCCATATTCTGAAAATTCTCATACATCATTGACATGGTTGGCCCAAGACTGACGCTGTCAGAGCTGAAATGGACAGAGGGTTTTGAACTGTGGTGGGCTGAGTTTGGGGTTGAAATGGAGGTGAAGCTGGAGCAGAAGATAGCGCTAGGATCGGCTCTCACACTGGGGCTCGAACAGCTTGTGTCTCCGCTGGGAAGGGGTTGGCCCTTATGTTGGAGTCAGGGATGAAGTTGGACCTAAACTTGGCACTCAAGTTGGAAATAGCTGAGTTCATCCTTTAGTCGGGACTGGTGTTAAGATTCAGGTTGACTCTGGGGTTAAACGAGGAGCTTAGGGGCCTCCCTGGGGGTGCAAGAGGTTGTCTCAGCACCATGAAGCTATCCACAGCCACTGCAGCACGAGTTCGATCCCCGGCCAGGGAGGGGGCCCACATGGCCCAGCAGACCTCTCCTGCCTCACCCACTGCTCCCCTCAGCAGTGTCTTTCACTCAGTCTGCCTGTTCTATTCCCCACTCTGTTTCTGGTGACTCCTCTCACCCTCCCGTCCCCACACCTCTGGCCTATACTATAGTTTTTTTTAAGACTTATTTATTTATGCATACAAACACTGGGATACAGGCCAGAGGTGTGGGGGGTGAGAGGATTCACCAGAGACAGAGTGGGGACCAGAAAAGGCAGACTGACTGAAACACACTGCTGATGGGAGCAGCAGGCAAGGCAGGAGAAGTCTGCTGCGCCATGTGGGTCCCCTCTCTGGCTGGCGGCAGGCATCGAACTCATGCTGCGGTGGCTGCTGGCTGCGGTGGCTGCAGTTTGCCTCATAGTGCATTGCTTAGGGCCCTATACTATAGTTCTTATATGCATAAATAAATAAATCTTTTTTTTTTTTAAAGGAGGAGCTTAGGTTGGTATTGGGAACTAGAATTGGGCTAGTGATGGGACTAAGCTTGAGTCTCAGTTTTTGACTGAGGTTGTAGGTGCCATAATGCAAAGCAAATCCAGTGAAAGGAGGAAGAGATTCCAACATGCCCACTAAAGATGATCCCTTTGGTGCCTCCCTGGTGGAGCAGCAGGTTGAGTGCTGCACTGTGAAGCTTCGGCTTCACAGCAGCGCGAGTTCAATCCAGGGCCAGGGAGGGGACCCACATGGCACAGCCTCACCTGCCTCGCCCGCTGCTCCCCTCAGCAGCGTGTTTCAGTCGGTCTGTCTGTTCTATTCCCCACTCTGTCTCTGGTGGATCCTCTCACCCCCCTCCCATGACTCTGGCCCGTACCCCAGCTCTTGTATGCATAAACAAACAAATCTTTAAAAGAACAATATTTTTTTTAAAAAAATGACCCCTTTGGCAATGGATCTCCAAGTTGCCTCCTTTTGTACCTTCCCATTTAGATCCACAATCCTTCCCCGCTTCTTCTAATGTCCTCCCTAGTGCCTTGGCCTCACCTGCATCCCAGCCCAGTTACCTGTGGAAAACCTGGCGGCTGTGACTCTTGGGATCTCAGGGCAGCAGTGATCAGAATAGGAAAAACGAAATCCTGGAGAGTAGGATAGAGGCGACAGGAGGAGGAGCCAAGCAAGTACTTAAATTCCTGCTGGTCTATCCTCTGGAATCTCCTGCTTCCTCAACTACGAATAGTAAACAAGGAGAAGGAATTGAAATCGGAATATAGGCAGACGCTGGGTGGGGGCGCGGGGGTAGGGGAGTTTGTTACAGAGCCAGCTCTGCCTCCTCCCAGCTGTGCCTACTCCCTTTCCGCTTTTTCCAGCTCCCCAACTTCCTCATTTCTACCATGTGGGTGAGGGAAGCTGCACACTTTATCTTTTTCACTTCCTGTATCTGAGTTTCCTAGAATTGTTGGTGCCCGCATGACTGCATACCTGGGCCCGGAGGAGCCCATCGCTCTGCTCTCGCTCAATCCTGACCCGAGTCCCAGACTCTCAGCTTCCTCTGGAGACTCAGCCCTCAAGTTCCCCCAACTCTGGCCTCACTCTTCTCACTGCATAGAAGGAGGGGAAGAGGATGATGGAGAATAGGATTTCCTGGTCAGAATGAGAGGGGAGAAGTTGGGGAAGGGAACACAATTTATTTATTTTTTTTAAAGATTTACTTATTTATGCATACAAGAGCCGGGGTACAGGTCAGAATGGAGGGAGGTGAAAGGAGTCACCAGAGACAGAGTGGAGAGCAGAATAGGCAGGTAGATTGAAACACACTGCTGAGGGGAGCAGCGGGCACATCAGGAGAGGTCTGCCGCACCATGTGGGTCCCCCGCCTGGCCGGCAACAGGGATTGAACTCATGCTGTGGTGGCTGCGGGTTGCTCCATAGTGCGTTGCTTAACCCACTGCGCCACCAGGGAGGCCCTAGATTATATTTTTTATACAAATGGAAATATTTTCTGTTACTTGATTTTTTATTCAAGTAACACTGTATCAAGAATATTTTCTCTACATCAGTTCTTTAATGTCTTTTATAAAATGTCCTTTATTTTTTTCTCCATCTCATTTCACACTATCGATAATTTATTATTTCATAATTTATATCTTTTTAAAAAGATTTGTTTATTTCTGCACACAAGACTTGGGGTGTAGGACAGAGGTGTGGGGGCAGTGGTGGTGGTGGTGAGAGGATTCACCAGAGACAGAGTGGGGCGCAGAACAGGAGACTCTACTGAAATACACTGCTGAGGGGAGCAGTGGGGGAGACAGGAGAGGTCTGCTGAGCTATGTGGGTCAGCTCCCTGGTGAGGGATAGCTTCATAGTGCTGAGACTTAACTTCTTACACCACCAGGAAGGCCCTCATAATTTTCAGTCAAGCTGCCTGTTCTGCTCTCCACTCTGTCTCTGGTGAATCCTCTCACCACCCCCCCACACCTCCAGCTGGTACCCCACTTCTTCTATGCATGCATATTAAATCTTTTTAAAAAAGGAATTTCCCTGTTGATAAACATTTAAGTTGTTTCCAGTTTGTCTTGTCTTCTTGCTTTACTTTATTGGTTATTTTGATTAGCATTTGTCACAGGGTTTTAGAAGTCAGTACTAAGACTGAACGTAGGGTGCAAGCTATTTATTAGGGAGCAATACCTGTGAAAGGAAGAGGAAAGAAGGAAGAGTGGGCAGAAAGAGAAGCTAAACAGCCGGGAAGACCCTACAAAGCCCAGCTCATGTATGGAGTTCATGAAAGTTGAAACTGTAATGCCAGTTGGAGCTGTCCAGCACGGGTCTGAGCAAGGGCCTTTATAACCCCGGGTCACCCAGTCACCAGACACAGGCAACACTAGCAGAGGAGTGAACTCACATAGTGGAGTTGGCAGTCTGCCCAGCCCCACGCCTGCAAACCAACCTCTTCCTGGAAAAGAGCGGGGTTAGTGAGACTTCGGGTAGCGCCTCTCTGTGTCTACCACAGTATTGCATTGTATTCACACGATAATTTGGGGATAATCACCACTTTTGCATTGTTGAATTTCTCCCACAAAGAGCATGGTATATATTTCCAATCACCTTTATACACATTTATTTACCCATTCAACAAATACTTGTTGAATGTCTATACAACGCCAGGCATGCTCCTTCAAAAGAGGCAGACTTCAGCAGTAAAAGGACAAAAAAAGCCTTGCCTTCATAGAGGGTGGGCACCCACATTCTAGTGGGTGACAGATAAACAAAATTAATGGATAAAATATATTTATATAATGTCACATGGTGATAAGTGCTATGGAGAAAAATACAGCTGGGAAGTAAAAAAGGGTCGACTTCTAATGAACTATCATGTGAAGATGGTGAACGAGCAGGTCATGAGCAGCTCTAGGAAGAAGAATGTTTCGAGACAGAGAGCACAGCAAGTGCAAAGGCCCTGAGGTTGAAGAATGTCTGGTGTGTATAAGGATCATTCACTTACCAGAGATGTCAGAGATTATATACAGAAGTGAGCAAGAGAGAAAGGAGGAATGAGTCACAGAGGGAAAACACGGAGTGCTGGTTCTTTAGGGCCTGGTGAACTATTACTAGGGATTGCCTTTACACCAAGTTAAAGAGATAGACTTAGGTGGACTCAGAACAGAAGAATAATGTGTGACCTAACTTATATGTTAAGTGCAGCAATGTGATTGCGCTGACTTTCATGAAAGGGGACAAAGGTGGGAAATGGAGAGTCCAGATAAGGAGCTACTGTCATATCCAGGTGGGAGATGATCGTGGTATATGCATGGAGGTGGGGAGGAAGGTTCAGATTCTGGATATATTGTAAAGGTAGAGTTGACTGGATTTTGCTGATTACTTGCATATGAGCCTCACAAAAACAGTTCTCCTTCTAGTCCCCCAACTAATTAAACTTTGAACGTTTCCCATAAATTGCTGACTACCTAGGAA
Organism: Galemys pyrenaicus; assembly: GCA_019455555.1. Classification (NCBI taxonomy): domain Eukaryota; kingdom Metazoa; phylum Chordata; class Mammalia; order Eulipotyphla; family Talpidae; genus Galemys; species Galemys pyrenaicus. The sequence continues at coordinate 2,618,207 of JAGFMF010012125.1, read as the reverse complement.
AAACAACTTTATCTCCCAATTTCACATTGCTGATGCTTAAAGACATGTGTGACCTTTTGTGAGTATGATAATCACATGAGAGAAGAACTGTTCTGCTCTCTATGCAGAGAAAGATAAAAACTTGTTAAAACAGGTAATCATGAAGGATTTTCCTTTGAATGCCTGTTGTGGTTTTGTTTAGCAAACCTGTTCTCCCAAAGTCTGATTCCCTTGCAACTTCTTTGCAAGTAAACTTTTGTTCTTTCCTAAATGTTTTTGTCTGCAACTTCTTCCTTCCACCACCTTTTCCACGATCCCTTACCTTCTCCCAGCACACTGGATGATCAGGATTCTTTTACCTGACTGGGTGACCCAGAACTTCATTTCCATAGTATCCAAATCTTTTGTGGCCCTGTCTTTTTTGGGTAACCACAATCCCCACTGACCTTCATGTTCATGTACATGGGAGTGCTAGGTGGCACCCCACAGTAAGCTCAGTTCTTTTCCCCCCATTGTGAAGCAAAAGACACATTTCCCTTCTTTTTTTTCTTTTTAAGATTTTATTTATGCATCCAAGAGCTGGGGTACAGGCCAGAGGTGTGGTGGGGTGAGAGGATTCACCAGAGGCAGAGTGGGGAGCAGAACAGGCAGATCTACTGAAATGCACTGCTGAGGGAAGCAGCAGTTGAGACAGGGGAGGTCTGCTGTGCCATGTGGGTCCCCTCAATGGCTGGGGATCAAACTTGTGCTGCAGTGGCTGTGGAAGCCCCACAGTGCAGCGCTCAACCCCTGCGCCACCAGGGAGGCCCTATTCCCCTTCTTGATCAGGATAGCTAACCCCCAAAAAGAACAATAACGGGCATCTCCAACCTAGTGGTACTAGAAGGCTCTCCAAGCAACCAGGGGCAGTTTATGTTCAAATTTAAACCAAGCCAAGGCTCTATTTCTATAGAAGGGAGGTTCTTTCCTTAGGCACTAGAACATTCAAAATCCAATCACTCAGAATGAAGATGAATCACAGAGATCCCTTTCATGCATTATTAGGTGTTCAGGTGAGGGGAGACAAACTCTTCCTCGTGCATGTGGCTGTCAGGAGCCAGCATCACGCTGACCAGTGACTAAAGGCGTATACCCACTCAGAGCTCAGGCCGAGAGGTCAGGGAAAGGTTGTAAACTGAGAAAATTACCCCACCTTGGCCCCTAAGCCTAGGAATATGTCTTTCCAGATATTATTCCTGTGCATAGATATTATTGTGTGTCTGTGAGAATATTTCCACACACGTATTTTTCTCTGTAACATACTTCTACTTTCAAATAGGTCTTTAAAAGGGGGTTTTCCAGTGTCACGCCCACCTCCTCCTGTTTAAAGGCTGATGGATGGGCCCTCCTTGGTGGCACAAGGGTGCAACACTGTGAAGCTATCAGTAGGCACTGCAGCGCGAGTTCTATCCTGGGCCAGGGAGCTGATCCACATGGAGCAGCAGACCTCTCCTGTCTTGCCTGCTGCTCCTCTCAGCAGTGTGTTTTGATAGATCTGCCTGTTCTGCTCCCCACTCTGTCTCTGGTGACTTCTCTCACCACCACCCCTGCACCTCTGGCCTGTACCCCAGTTCTTGTATGAATAAATAAATAAATCTTAAAAAAAATAATGCCTGATGACGTTCCAGAGCATAAATAACCAAACTTTTTTTTTTTAAAAAAGATTTACTTATGCATACAAGCACTGGTGTACAGGCCAGAGTCCCAGGAGGTGAGAGGATTCCCCAGAGACAGAATGAGGAGCAGAACAGGCAGACTGACTGAAACACACTGCTGAGGGGAGCAGCGGGCAAGGCAGGAGAGGCCTGCTACACCATGTGGGTCCCCTCCCTGGCCATCGGCAGGGATCAAACTTGTGCTGCAGTGGCTGCAGTTTGCTTCATAGTGCATTGCTTAACCCACTGCGCCACCAGGGAGGTCCCAATAGCCAAACATTTTTAAGGACTCCTTAGTGATGCATTGTCAAGAGGCTTGCTTCTTTGTTTTCATAAATAATATTAAAGTGAAGAAGTTCACATGTACTGTTGCACAGAGAAGCACTAAGCACTTCTCTTAGCTAGACACCTAGAAGTAGAATTGCTGAGTAGTAAAATCTGTCTTAAAGTTACAAATGGCATAGATAGCTAGATTCAGAGCTAAATTGCCCTGAGAAGACAATACCAGTTTATCTTGGTATGAAGATATGTGATGCCTCTTCCGCTCAGCATCATGTTTGAAAGCATCCATGTTGTTTTACGCCGTGACTTACTCATCCTCATTCACGTGGGGCCCCAGGCATAACATTGCACAGTGTATGCAGCCAACCATCGACGAGCATTTGGCTTATTTTTAGTTTTTCACTATTTTGAATACCACTACCAGAAGCATTTTTGTACATGTCTTTGGATAGCTATTTGTACACATTTCTATATTATTTATATGCAGGAGTGAAACTGCTGAGTCATAGGACATACTATGTTTAGCCTTAATTCCTACATTCGCCTACATTCCACCAAAATAGCTCTCCAAAGTATGGTATCAAGGTATAATCCTACCAAGGGTGTGTGAGGTACCAGAAATCCTCCATCCAAGATGGTTGATGTTTTTTCTCTTTTTCACCTTTGCCACTTTGAAGAATATATAATGGCGTCATTGGGGTTTAATGAGATCTAATTCCTATATAACAAAACGCACCCCTTTTGAGTATACATTTAAGTAAGTTTTATAAATGTATGTAGCTAAATAACCATCATAATCAAAACAAGGAAAATTGCCATCACCCCAAAAGTTTCCTTAAACTACTTCCAGTCAACTGCCCCTGATGTCTGACGCCTGGTAACCAATGACCTACATCCTGTCATTGCACAACAGGTTTCCTTCTTCTTCAGAGTTTCCGATAAACACAGTAAGACAGTAATACATTTAGGAACTTCTTTCACTCACCATGTTTTTGAGATTCATCCATGTTGTTGCAAGCATCTGTAGTCCATGCCTAAATTCTATGCTGTTAAGTAATATTCCATTATGTGAATTCAGTCATGCATGACTTACCAATGTTTTGGTCAGTGACAGACTGTGCATGTGATAGTCCCACGGGCCACACCACACAGCCCAGCTGTGTAGTAGGAGCACCATCTAGGTTTGTGTAACTACACTATCATATCCACACAACAGCACACTTCTCAGAATCTATCCCTCTCATTAAGAGACACAGAACATCATCCCAATGTGATTACCTGCTCTCCGACCCACAGATGTAAATGTTGTTTCCAGATTTGGGCCATCATGAAGGAAGCTATCACCATCTGCGTACAAGTCTTTGTGTAAATATATTGTTTTCATTTCTCTTAGTAAATACCTAAAATTGGACTTGCTGTATACTGTATACGTGTATACTGTATATGCTGTATGCTGTATACGTGTTCAATTTTATAAGAAACTACCAAGTTATTTTCCCAAGTATTTTTACCCTTTTACCTACCTAAAGGCAATTTTGGAGAGTTCAGTTATTATACATCCTTGCCAACAAATGGTATTTTCAGACTTTGAAACTGTATCCACTCTAATAGTTCTGTGATGATCTATCCTTGAATTTGCATTTCCCTTCTGTATTGGCCATTTAGATATCTTCTTTTGCCAAGTTTGTATTCAAAGTTTTGTCCATTCTTTAAATTGAGTTGTTTGGGGCCTCCCTGGTGGCGCAGTGGGTTAAGCAACGCATTATGAAGCAAACCGCAACCACTGCAGCACGAGTTCGATCCCTGCTACCGGCCAGAGAGGGGACCCACATGGTACAGCAGACCTCTCCTGCTGTGCCCGCTGCTCCCCTCAGCAGTGTACTTCTGTTGATCTGCCTGTTCTGCTCCCCGCTCTGTCTGTGGTGAATCCTCTCACCCCCCCACACCTCTGGCCTGTACCTCAGTGCTTGTATGCATAAATAAATAAATCTTTAAAAAAAATAAAATAAATTGAGTTGTTTGTATTCTTATTGACTTGTAAGAATTTTTTATATATTCTGAACACAAGTCTCTTGTCAGATAAAAGTACTACCAGACGGTGGTTTGCCTTTTCATTTATGTAATATTGGCTTGCTAAAAAACAAATTTTTAAAATGAAGTCCAAATGGCAATCTTTTCTTTTATGATTCATGTTTTCTATACTTTAAGAAAACTGCCTACCCACATTTGCAAAGATTTTCTGTTTTCTTTTATAACTCTTACAGTTATAGCTTTTATATGTGTCTATAGCCATTCTAAGTATTTTTCATATGTGTGGTTGTTCTAGCACCATTTATTAAAAATACTTCTTTGTCCATTTAATTACTTTGGTTCCTCTATTTAAAAAAAATCAGTTATGTGTGTCTCTTCTCATCCTATACTTTCTATTCCATTCCACTGATTGTATGTCTAACTTTATGCATATGCAAATATTAGTGTGTTATTTACTGCAGCTTTATACTAAGTCAGGTAATATATATCCTCCAATCATATTGTTCTTTCTCATAACTATTTGGGCTGCTCTAGATCTGCTATGTTTCCACATACATTTTAGAATCACTTTGTCAATTTCTATCCCAAAAAACCTGCTGAGATTTTTGTTGGGTTTATTTTGAATTTACATATGGTATTTTGGAGATTTGGCATGATGGTATGATTAATTTTTCTTTTTTTTTAAAAAAGATTTTAAAAAGCTGGGGTACAGGTCAGAGGTGTGGGTGGTGAGAAGATCCACCAAAGACAGAGACAGAGTGGGGAGCAGAACAGGCAGACTGACTGAAACACACTGCTGAGGGGAGCAGCGGGCGAGGCAGGAGAGGTCTGCTGCGCCATGTGGGTCCCCTCCCTGGCCAGGGGCAGGGATCGAATTCATGCTGCAGTGGCTGCAGTTTGCCTAATAGTGTGTTGCTTAACCCATTGCGCCACCAGGAAGGCCCTAATTTGTCAATCCGTGAATCTGGTAGATCAATCTGTTTAGATTTTCTTTAGCTGTTTATGAATTTCAGCACTCACCCCTGAGTCACACATATGTGGATCTAATTCTCAGTTAGGATCTCAAAGACTCTGAGGACTGAAATAGTGGGTAAACTGATGTCCATGTCCCAGAAAGACCTTAGACTTGAACTGGCATTGGAACCACGACCTCCAGAAGTGTGTTGGAACTTGCCACCTGAGCCTGACCAGGTCAACTGCTGCTAAAGCAAAAATAGCAATATTCTCCACAGAACCCAAAGAATCACATAACGTAATATTCAAAATGTCCAGAATGCAACCAAAAATTATTTGACATATGAAAAGCCACAGGAAGTTCAAGCCAAACAGTAAAATGTAACAGATACCAATGCCAAGAAGTTAGAGATGTAGGAATTCTCTGGTAAAGACATTAAAGCAGATATTATGAAATGATTGCAGCCAATAACACACTTGAAACAACACTAACATAGAAAGTCTTGGCCTTCGATTCTAAAGAAGAATGAATTACATGGTAGCACTAAGTATAACACTTAAAATTATAAACCAGATGAGGTTTATCCCAGCACAACACATTGATTTGAGATTCAGACGTCAATTAATATAATCCACCATATTAACAATCTAAGAAGAAAATCCATAAATTATATCAATTCACTCAGAATAAGTGTTAAACAAAACTCACGACCTCTTCGTGATTTAAAAAAAAACAAAACTTTTCGGCAATTTAGCAATAGAAGGAAACTTCCTCAACCTGATAAGGGTGTCATATAACTAAGATGTCATTCCACTGTTATTAAATACACTTTCTTGGATTTTTTTACAGCCATACTTCTGGCAATATTTCAGCTATAAGATCAGTCTTAATTTCAGTTCTCAAAAGTCTAGTCCACACTAAAGCAAAACTTCAATCTCACACCCAGTCAAATCCTTATGCAGTGGGCCTCCCTGGTGGTGTAGTTGGTTAAGCCCTGCACTGTGAAGCAAACCGCAGCCACTGCAGCATGAGTTCAATTCCTGCCACTGGCGCAGCAGACCTCTCCTGCCTCAGCAGTGTGTTTCAGTCAGTCTGCCTGTTCTGCTCCCCACTCTGTATCTGGTGAATCCTCTCACCCCCACACCTCTGGGGTGTACCCCAGTTCCTGTATGCATAAATAAAAAAATCTTTAAAAAAATCTTTATGCAGTAGCAACTCAGGCTGGTCAATGACACTACTGCAGCAGTGAGGTTTTGTTCACATCCTCTCAGATTCCTTCATCCTTTTCATGCACACTGATTTCCAGTGTGATTTTTTTTTCTTAATAGGCACAATCTATGTCCCTTTGTCATAAGACTTCTTCAAGCTTCCAGACCAAGCTTCAACTGGGCAGAGAGCATTCAGAATTTATACTCTAATCAGCCACAGGCAGCACTTAAGCAATGACTGCGGGTGTGATAAGGTAATCTTCCAGATCCCTGTTTCTGACTCGAACAACTCTTGGGGATCAATGAGGAGAAGAGGAAAGAAAAAGGAGGGTCAGAACAGGCTATAAGTTCTCCAGAATCAAACTCAGGTATGGGGTTCTTGTGAAAGTGACTGACTCATCTCAGAGTTGTTATACCACCACTACAGGACTTGGCTTGGGAGTGCCTAAAAATTTCTCCCACTGAATCACTTTCACAAAATTCCTCATTCATAGCACACTCCCATTACATTCTAGCTTCACCTCCATTCCTCTTCCTCTTCCTCCTATTTAATTTTCCTAGGAAGACATTCTAACATCATTTTCACAAGAACCCCTATTTCTGAGGTTGTTTCTGGAGAACTTATGGGCTGTTCTGACCCTCCTTTCTCTTTCTTTCCTCTTCTCCTTGTTGACCCTCAAGAGTTGGGATAAAGGGGCTTCCCTGGTGACTCAAGGGGTTAAGCACCACACTATGAAGCTATCTGCAGCTACTGCAGCACAAATTCCATCCCCTGTCAAGGAGGGGACCCACATAGTGCAGCAGACCTCTCCTGTCTCACCTGCTGCTCCCCTCAGCAGTGCATTTCAGTAGATCTGCCTGTTCTGTTCCCCACTTTGTCTCTGGTGAATCCTTTCATACCACCTCCCACACCCCAGCTCTTGTATGCATAAATAAATAAAATGAATCTTTAAAAAACAAAATGAAACAAGAGTTGAGACAAAGGGAGATGAGAATGCAAGGTCAAGAAGCCCATGATGTGGGCTATGGTGGAAGTGAAGATGCTCTTCACAGCAAGTGTCCAAGGTTGGCCTCTCATGGGGTCTACTGGAGGTACTTCAGACACCCCTGTGGGACCACGCCACAGTATCAGTCTTCATGAAGACGAAGTCTCTGACTGACTTTTGTGGTGGTCACCATCACTTCCTGCCCCAGAGTGCACTTGTACACCCACAGCGTCTTTCTGCCTCACTCTGCCACCCGGTCCTCCCTGGATGGCCCTTCTGACATCCAGGTTTTCTGACAGACAACCAGTGCAGCTGTGTAAACTGGTGAAAAAAAACAGCTCCTGCCCAGTATTTTGCTTCCAGACTTCTGCCAAGAAGCAGAAATGAGTCTTTTTCTTCATAATTGACCCCAAAACTCCTGAGGAAATATCCATACCTCCTCCAAAGAACCCCTCTCAGGGGCCTCCCCAGTGGCACAAGGGGTTAGGTTGCAGCACTATGAAGCTATTTACAGCCACTGCAGCACGAGTTCGATCCCCAGCCAGGGAGGGAACCCACATGGCGCAGCAGACCTCTCCCTCTGCTCCCCTCAGCAATGTGTTTTAGTGGATCTACCTGTTAATCTTATAAATGGAAGTTTATATCCTTTGATCAATATCTCCCCATTTCCCTACCCCTCACCTCCTTTCTACTTTAAATGTATGGGCAATCATTCTTAGTTTTAGGACTCTAGCCAAATTTCTATGAAAATAGGAAAACACTATTCATGTGGTCAAGTCACTTTTCTCAGCTCTTTAACTGGCCTGGCCAGGATTTTACTGACAACATCAGTCTTCTCGGAAAAGGGTTTGTTAAGAGAATAGAAAGATAAGCTACAGATTTGGAGGAAGTATTTGAAAACCATAAATTCAACTCAGAACTGGTGTCCAGAGTACATAAAAGCAAGTCTCAAAAACTCAACAGTAGGGGAAATATAATCCAATTAGAAAATGGGTAGGGGCCTCCCTGGTGGCCTAGGAGTTAAATCTCAGAGCTATGACCTAGAGGCCCTGAATTTGATCCCCACCCAAGGAGATGACCCACATGGCATGTGGGTCTCCTGTCTCGTTCACTGCTCCCTGGAGCAGTGTGTTTCAGCCAATCCCCCTGTTCAGTTCTGTTTCTGTTTCTGGTGGATATTCCCACCCACCCCCACACCTTTGGCCTACATCCCAGTTCTTCTACACACAAAAGTGGGTAAAAGACAAGAAATGACATTTCTCCAAAAAAGACATACAGATGGAAAACTATATTAACACGTGAAAAGATGGACAATATCATCAGCCATCAGGGAAATGCAAATTAAAGCCACAGTAATGTACTGTACATACTTGCCAGGTTGGCTAAAAGATATTTTTTTAAATGACAGCAACCAAATGCAGGTGAGGAGAGGAACAAACTGTTGGTGGGAAGATAAATAGTACAACTATTCTGGGGGGAAAATTTGCAATTTCTCTTAAAATTAACATGCAATCAGTATATGACCAGCAATTGTACTCTTAAGTATTTATCACAGAAAAGCGCCCTGGTGGCTCAGTAGTTTAAGCAACACACTATGAAGCAAACCGCAGCCACTGCAGCACGGGTTCGATCCCTGCTGCCGGCCAGGGAGGGGACCTACATGGTGTGGCAGACCTCTCCTGCCTCACCCGCTGCTTCCCTCAGCAGTGTGTTTCTGTCAATCTGCCTGTTCTGCATCCTGCTCTGTCTGGTGGATTCTCTCACCACCCCCACACCTCTGGCCTGTACCCCAGTGCTTGTATGCATAAATAAATAAATCTTTAAAAAAAATCAGGTGGGGAGATGGATTTTAGAGATGTGCCAGAGATTACTTAAAACATATCATGTATCTATGGCCCTCCCGTGGTGGCGCAGTGGGTTAAGCAACGCACTATGAAGCAGAACGCAGACACTGCAGCACAAGTTCGATCCCTGCCGCCGGCCAGAGAGGTGACCCACATGGTGAGGCAGAC
>JAGFMF010012125.1:2591442-2605738 GCA_019455555.1 Galemys pyrenaicus | reverse complement strand
CTGGCCGGCAGCAGGGATCGAACTCGTGCTGCAGTGGCTGCGATTTGCTTCGTAGTGCGTTGCTTAACCCACTGCGCCACCAGGGGAGGCCCAACTTTCTCTTTTCTAAACCCTGTCCTCTCCCTCTTCTTTACACCCTACATGTCCCAAGCCCAAATAATTAATCCACACAGAGTTTGAAGTATGTGTTTCTTTTGTTCCCACTCCACTGAGAGGTTCAAAATTCTAATTACAAAGAATTGCAGGGAGGTAGGAGCTCAGTCTCCCAGGGTCTGAGACTCTTAAACCATTCCCTTCTCTCTGTCCTCAGCCCTTCCTCCCGCCTCTGACTCTGTTCTTCTTCCTTTCTTCAAACTCCCCAATCGAAAAGCTGGGACAGGGCGGGGTTGGGGTGCAGATCAGATGAAGACCTGCCGGAGGCCGGGGTGCTAGCTGGTGAAGTTGGACTTCATCTCACACACCCAGCGGTGCATCTGCATGCAGAAGTCGTCATTCCAGCGGCCATCCCACCGCATTTCCGCGCAGTCCTCAGTTCCACCCACCTCGTGCCCTGTCCAGTCGTCTGGCTGAGTGGGAGCCCAGTTCCTAAGAAGGCAGAACAGAGTTCCCAGCTCCACTCCATCCCAGCAACCCACAGTGCCACCTCACCTTGGGGTCAGGGTGCAGAGCTGCAGCCTTGGAGGCTGGGAGTTTGAAGGGGAGAGGGTAGGGGGAGAGGGAATATGATGATGTATGAGGTCAAAGGCCAGATGGCTATCCGAGGCCAAACTGAGGGGGAGCGGGACTTGCCTGTAGTTAAGCCTATAGTCTGTGCCATCCACCCATTTCCAGGAGCCGTCACTGTCGGTGAGGCCTATCCAGGTTTGGAAGGGGTCCGTGTGCTGTGCAAGGAATTTCTGGAAAACAGGAGTGGGCGTCAGAGGTGCTTGAGTCCCTTGTACCTCCCTGCAGGCATCAGCTGTGCTTCCCTCAGCCCTCCCCAGCCTAATCTGCCCCCAGGCTGAAGCAACTGCTCCCACTACCATGGGTTCCCGTTTCTCTTTTGTGATCATAGCTGTGGTCACATGAACACTCACGCCCTGGGCCAGACCACAGGTAAACGCTTCACAGGGGTTACACGGTTTAATCCTCATGAGACCTTCTAAACTGGGTGGCTTGATGAGCCACACTTTACCCATGACTATAAGCAGAGCCCACAAAGTCCATCTAGGGCCTGAGCTCGCAGCAACTGTCACCTGGCCTCCCACTTCAGCTCAGCTCGCAGCTGCTACCAGACTCGGGTCTCCTCACTATCTTCTGCCCACACTTCAAACCCTTGGGATCTTGACTCTGGCCCCTGGCTCTACTACCCTGTAGGGTAAAGGATGATCAGGTCTCTCCACCCTCCCACCACTGTGATGATGGACACCTGCGGTGCTGCGAGCATTCCAGGGTGGGCATGCGCAAGTGGGCGCACCTGAGTTAGACACGGGCTTAAATGGGCGGCGTCATGAGGACGCCAGAACTGCGAGGACCAACCAAGAGAACCGACAGCAGCAGCAGCAGAGAGAGAAGAAGCAGCTGAGAGGGTGAGATGCGCTGGGGGCTGGGAGGCCTGCCAGCCTCCCGGCCCCCCTGCACCCCTGCCTGCCATGCACCTGGCCACCTCTACTAAATAAAGTATGAAAAGCCACCGAGGGCTCCAAGAGACTCCTTCCTTGACCCGTCTGCCCAGAACCATCCCGGACCCTGCTCCAGTGTTCCTTTCCTGCCACTACATATCCCCATGCACCCCAGTCCCGCGAAGGATGTTGGTTTTACTCGCCTCTCAGGTACATCAGTTTCTATATAGCTGCCATTTCAGAGGTTTGCCAGACCTCAAGTTTCCAAGCTTGGACCCAGTGCTTGGTGGTGTGGGGGTTAAAGACAGCGCTATCAAACTATCAGCAACCACTATGGCATGAGTTCAATCCCTGGCCAGGGAGCTGACCCACATGGCACAGCAGACCTCTCCTGCCTCACCCGCTGCTCCCCTCAGCAGTGTGCTTCAGTAGAGCCACCTGTTCTGCTCCCCGCTCTGTCTCTGGTGGCTCTACTGAAACACACTGCTGTTCTTCTCTCCCCTCTCACATCCCGCACCTCTGGCCTACACCCCAGTTCTTGTGTGCATAAGTAAATCCTTAAAAAATAATAAAATAAATAAAAACACTTTTATTTTTAACCTCCCAGAACCTTTCTAGAGTCTTCCTCAGGTTACGAAAAAAATCTTAATGAAGCAAGCCTGAACCACCTCCCAGAGTGAAGACCGGAGTTTGCTCCTACATCCAGGGAGGCTCCAGGCTCACCTGCTCTTCCCTGGAGTTAATGACCACCAGGTGGGCGTTCTCCAGCCGGCAGTGCTTCTCCGCCTCTGTCCAGGTCTTCCCAGAGTGAGAGAACCAGTAGCAGCTGCCCTCATGCTCCACCCAGTTAACGGGGCAGCATTCTGTGCCTGAGGAGAGGGGAGTGGGAGATGAGATCTTGCCAGGGGCGACAGGCACAAAGGGACTGGAGCCTGCCCCTCTCCCTACCATTGCTCCGGAAGAACGCCATGTGACAAGCCAGGGTGCGCAGGTCGACTGAGAAGTGCTTCAGATGAAGGAGCAAGGTGGAATGATCTAGAGTGACGGGCAATGACGTGGGCAGTGTGATGCATCTGTGCCCCCCACGCGCAGGACCCAGTACAGGCCTTTGGCTGTGGACACACACACTCACGGCACACGCACAGTGCACGCACACCACACACGCAACCTCTCACACACTGCCGGGGTGGGGGTGGTCCTCACCTTCTTTCAGGTCCAACAGCTGTTTCTCCATTTTGGTTTCTAAAGATGTCACTTTGTTACCAGAGCTGCCTCCTGAAAAGAAGTGGTGGGGTGAAGGGGAGTTAAGCTTTCCTCTCTGTTCTGTCTCCTTAACTTTCGTCCATGCCCACCTCACTGGAGCATAGGCCCGGCCACCATCACCTTGACCTGAGATGCTGCAGTCCCCACCTCCTGGCCTCCCTAACTCCTCGGAGGCACCCAGAACTGCCGCCGAGACTTTCTGAAGCACACACCAGCTCAGGTTGCTCCCCTACTTAAATTAAATTGAAGAAGGGATTCCTCAGTAGGTCCCCATTTCCTCAAAATAAAGCCTCACATCATTAGTCGTTAGACCATTCTAGCCCCGACCTGCCTCTCTGGCCTGGCCCTCACGTCCCTGCTCTGCCAGGCTGGAGTGGTTTACAGTCTCCCCCATGCCCTGGTGCCACAGATTCTGTTCTCCCTACCTGGCATTAACCCCCATCCTCTACCTGCCTAACCCCAATTCATCTCTCAGCTCAGATTCAGTGCCCCCGAAGCTTACCCAGTATCTCAAGCTGGGTCATCTGCCCCCCAGTCTGCAGCCCTCAGCTCCAAACATGCCCCTACTGCAGACCCAGCACCTACCCTCATGACAGGTGCCTGGCCCACGGGCCCACATGACCCCCCCACGCAGGGGGCCCGCTCACCGTGGAAGCTCAGAGCCTCCATCTCCATCAGGGTGCTAGAGGAGAAGTTGTTGAATTTTTCTTTCAGGGTCCACAACTCCATTTGCATCTGTGTTCCTTGTCAGGAGACAGTGGGACCGGGACAAAGTGAAGGGGGCTGTGTCCTATAGGGCGCCCCCATTGTCGCCTATGTACCGACGCCCCTCCACTGCACCCATACTTGCCCAGCACGACCCCATCTCTTTCCCCATCACTCCCCCATCCCTCCTGGTCCCGGTGACCCTCACTTTGGGACCCGATCACACAGGTGACTACCAGCAGCAGGATGTTGAAGGTCAGGACGAGCAGACTGAGGCTGTACCTGGAGCAGAAACGCTGCTGCAGGCGGGGCTGATGCAGGGGTGTCCCTGCAAGAGAAGGGGAGCTATTAGTGTTCTCCACATATATCATCATATCGTCTGCAGACAGTCACAGTTTATGGAACCATGGATGGAGCTAGAAGGAATTATGCTCAGTGAAATAAATCAGAGGCCAGAGAAAGATATCGGATGGCTTCACTTTTAGGAGGAATGTAAAGGAACAAAAAAAGGGCTCAAGGAAAAGAACAATAACAACAACAAAAAACACAACACAACAAGAACAAAAGAACAAAAACAAACCAAAGGCACCTTCTGTGGGAGGAGAGGGACTGGAACAAAGGCAGAAAGAGCACAAGGGACCGAGGTGACAGTGCACAGGCAAAACGGTGGTGGGAATTCCCTGGGGACTCAACTGATGTCAAATATATTTTTTTTTTTTAAAGATTTATTTGTTTAGGCATACAAGAACTGGGATACAGGCCAGAGTCCAGGACGGTGAGAGAATTCACCAGAGACAGAGCGGGGAGCAGAACAGGCAGATGGACTGAAGCACACTGCTGAGGGGAGCAGCAGGCGAGGCAGGAGGGGTCTGCTGTGCCACGTGGGTCCCCTCCATGGCCGGCGGCAGGGATCGAACTCCTGCCGCAGTGACTTTGGTTTGCATCATAGTGCGTTGCTTAACCCACTGCGCTACCAGGGAGGTCCTGATGTCAAATATATTTAAATAATAAGAAAAATAAAGGAAACATTTGAAAAAAAGAGAGAAGAGGAGCAAGAAGAAGGGTGTCAGAATGGAGAGCTAGGTAATGGAAGGCTGAGGAAGTATAACTGAGAGCGGTGGGGGAACTAGATGCGAGGGGCAGCTTTGGGGGAGTCAGGGGCTTGCACCCAGCCTCTAGGCATTGCACACACACACACTTGCACACTAATATCCACCAGGAATGCTGCCTATCCCCGTCAGCCAGACTCAAAAGCCAATAACCCACAGGGCAAGAAGTTCTTGCCTTGGGAATACTCTAGACCCACCTAATCACAAAAGTAAGACCCAAATGAATTGAATTAATTCCAAGTTACTTAACTGCATCCCGGAACAAAGATCAAGAATATTTAGAGCAATGCAGATATATTCAGCATCCCACAAGGAAAAATTCACAATGTCTGGAATCTAATCAAAGACTGGAAGAAGCCAGAAACACAATTCATATCAGGAAGTTAATACTCTATCTAAACTCACCAGAACTGACACATATGACAGAATTAGCCAACAGTGACCCAAAAGAAGATATTAAGCTAAAAAAAAAAAACACCCAGATTTGTAATTGCAGTCATATGTTTAAAAAATTGTTCAAAAATGATATAGTCATGGAAGATATTTAAAAGTCCCAAGCTGAACTTCTTGACATGAAAGCTACAATATCCGAAAAGAAAAATATGTTAAGTAGAATCAACAGAAGATTCGACATGCATAAGGTAAGAATTGTGAATCTAAAAAAAGCTATACAAAAAAACACGAGAGAGAAAAAAAGAAAAGTAAGTCCATCAATGTGCTATGGGACCATTGACATGTGCGTCATTAGAAGTCCCTGCAGGAAAAGGGGAAAGGGAGACAGAAAAAATATTTGAGAAAATAATGACCAGCAAGAAACATTTTCAAATGTGCTGAAAACCACCGGTGTGTCAGCTACAGGATGAGGACAGGGCAACCCCAGGGGGTAGTGGGGGTGGGTGCCAATTTCTGTGACCTGGCCCTCCCAGGAGGCAGTGGCTGCTGGAGAGAATTGACTGATTTGAACCCCACTCATTCTGGCCCTTCTGTGTTGTCCATCAGGTCTTTTGGGTGAGCCCCCTGTCCTTAAAAAGTCTAAAATCAGGCCTTCCTGGTGGCACAAGGGGTTGAGCGCCACTCTGTGGGGCTTCCACAGCCACTGCAGCGCTAGGATCCTAGGCCAGGGAGGGGCCCCACAGGGCGCAGCAGACCTCTCCTGCCTCGCCAGCTGCTCCCCTCAGCAGTGTATTTCAGTAGCTCCGCCAGCTCCACTCCCCTGCTCCCACTCTGTCTCTGGTGAATCCTCTCACCTTCCACCACTAGCCTGTACCCCAGCTCTTGTGTGCATAAATAAATTTTTCAAAAGTCTAAAACCTCTGCACTCTCTCCAAACCTCCTGCTTAAACTCTGAATCTTCTCTCCTGTAGGAGATTTGACAATATCTAAAATCATTTCCGAGTGTCACCATCTGCCAAGCATCACGAGGCACTGAGGATGCTGGGGAGTGACGCACACCTGGGCTGCCTGCTCCGGGGAAAGGCTAGATCCAGACTCCTGCCCTGTTAGCTCACTGCCTCCCTGCAACAGCAGAGAGCTGCCTGGGGGGTGTGGGGTCGCTCCTCCCAGCCGGGCTAGCCAGTCCCCCTGCCTGAGCTCTAAAGCCCCAACATCTCCTGTCTCCACGGAGCCAGGCTCCATCCCTGGCACCCACATACCTCACGCCCTTCCCCCAACCCTGACTCCTGCCCTTCAACCAGAGCCACACAAACCCCTCCATATTAAAATTTTCCCAGACCCTTAGGGCTTTAGTCAAGATTTGCTACAGAAGGATTCAGGCAGGGGGCCTGGGAGGAGGGGAAGGCAATCTCCCAGGATCTCCTGTGCCCCCAGCCAAGCTCCTGCCCAGCCCCCAGCACACTCATACACACTCCCCTATGTGCTTTTCTTGCACATGCATGCACGCGCGCGCGCGCACACACACACACACACACAGAGCACATGTTGCTCGGTCAGAGAAAGGGAGGAAGTTGTCTCCAGCTTCTATTTATTCCCTCAGCTCAATCACACGCACTTCCCTGGGGCCCTGCGGGTAGAGAGAAGGCAGGGGGCAAGCAGAGGCGCCAGGCACTTCTCACCCAGAGGGACCTGGTCCCTGATCACAGAGTGAATGTGGCAGAGACCACAAAGAGACAGAGAGCCACGGGGAGCTAGACAGAGCTGGTGCAAAGCCCAGAAACTGAACACTTGCCTTTCCAAAACGGGTCTTCTTTCCTGGGATCGTACTCATGAGTTCTTGGCCTCTCGCCTCCCCCCAGCTGGTGGTCATCTTCTTCGGGGTCCAGCTGCTGGATATCTTGAAAGTCCTTCTCCATGCTGGTCCCGGTGGGAGCTGGAGGTGGTGGGTTGGGTGAGTGTTAGGACTGAGATTGGGGCTGATGCAGGTGCTCAGAGGCTAATTCAGGGGGAGGCAGATGATGGGCTCAAATATAACATCTGTGTGAGTCAAGGCCATGAGCTGACTTGCATCTGAGCTGGGAAGTGAGTTTAGAGCTGGGATAAGGAACACAATGGTGTCCACCCTTCTCAGGCCATTACGTTGAACTTGACCCAGCTAGGGCCCTTCCCTCCACACGCTCATGGGCCAAACCACCACACACCTCCCTATCTGACCCCTACTGTGCCTGCACCAGAGTCTCCTTAATCCCACACATCCCTAGTCCCACCTGCCTCCCCAGCCTTGGTTACCTGTTGGAGCTGTGGGGGCTGATTCCTAGGTCCCTCAGGAAACCTGGACCCCAGGGCAAAGGAGAGGCTGAGGCTGGAGAAGTGGGGCAGGCAGTGCTAGATGAGAGGGGAGGTGGGGGTGACCCCAGGGAGGGCCCTGAGCCCGTGTGTGTCCAAGTGTTTCTAACCTGCTATCTCCTGCCCCTGGGACTTTGAACAGTAAACAGAAGTAGAAATGGAGTTGGAACTCAGGCAAAGTATAGTGGGGGTGGGGGGCAGGACCATCTCTGTCCCTCCCCAGGGAAAGGGAACTCCTGCTCCTCTCACACCTCCACAGGCCAAGTCGCTCAGTCCTTGTCGCACAGGTGAGGAGGGGGGGGCCTAGCCAGAAAGGGCCAGGGGTACAGTTTCCTTTTCCCTCCTCTCCCTCCCCCTTCCATATCCTGCCTCTGAGTTTCCCAGAATTGTAGGTATCTCCAAATATTCCTGACCAGGATCAGAGGGACCCAATCTCAGCTCTTGCCCAATCCAGGCACATGACCCTAGCAGGCCCCAGCTTCCTGTAGGCTCAGCCATGGCCTGACTGGCTTCACTGTCCCGGGCAGGAGAGCCCCTCAAGAGCCAGAAGTGGGGTGGCGGAGGAAGGAGAGGCACAGAGGCATCTTCCCTGCAGCGGGTGCTTGACCTCAGTAAGCTCCTTCCACGGCCCCGGCCACTCTTGGCCATCACACCAGCCACTGCTGTGAAGAGCTGCGGAAGTCACCTCACGTGAGAACTGAAGTCGCATCTGGGGACCCCGCTCCCTGCTCTGACAGACTCACGTCTGTGAAGACGCCAAGAGAAAAGTCCTCATGCCTGTGAGGAAATGAAATCAGCAACTTCTCTGTCTGTTGCAGACCAGGAGGCAGTTAGAGAAACAGGAAAACAAGGCGAGCCCAACCAAGAACCCGGTCCCAGAGTTAGGGTAGGGTGTGAGGACAGATGCCTCGCCTCCCTCCATGGACAGACAGAACAACTGGGAAAGTCTGACACTTCAAATCCTGTGAATGAAAACTGAAACCCTTGTCAAAAACTAACCCACCTGGGCCTTCCTGGTGGCGCATGGGGTCAAGTGACAGCACTATGAGGCATCTGCAGTTCAATCCCCAGCCAGGGAGGGGACCCACATGGCACAGCAGACCTCTCCTGCCTCGCCCGCTGCTCCCCTCGGCAGTGTATTTCAGTCTATCTGCCTGTTCTGCTCCCCGCTCTGTCTCTCACCCACACCTCTGACTTATACCCCAGTTCTTGGATGCATAAATAAATCTTTTTTAAAAAAATTAACCCACTGGCCATTGTACCACCATTTGACTTTAAAAAAATATCCCTCCCATCTTTTCTGAGGTATGTCGCCGCATTCACACCAGTGACTGACACAGAGTTGTTCCCTCAGAGTTGAACCTACCACACTGTGCCCAGTTTGAATCCTCAATTTGATTACCTAATAAAGTCTCTGTCTCATTATCACGACTGCTGGGATCACCTCAACTCACACCACAGCCCCCAACAGAGCACCCCAGGACACAGGTGTTCTTGTTGTTCCCATTTCACAGGCGCCTCAGGGGTGTGTGACTAACATGTGGTAGAGGGAGCGAGGGCAGCAAGACTGGGAACAAACAAGATAGAGGGAAAAATCATCCCTCGAGAGAGGGGGTCCTCACAGTCCTCTGAGGAAGACGGGGTTCCGTGGACGGAGAAACATGATTACCTGTTATTGTCTACACCAGCAATAACTTGGGAAAGAAAACATGGTCTCCACCCCTGACTTTCCGGCCCTCATCCAATGGGCTGTGGGCTACAGGCAGAGTTTCTCTTCTAAAGCTGCTCAGTTTCCCCTGATACTGGAAAGGGATTCAAACAGAAGCCTGTGTTTTTCTTAGGGTGACTTTCTGACACATACAGGAAGCAGCCCGTAGCTCCAATGTCCTCACATTCCTATAGTGACCAAAGCTTGGCTTTTTCTCTGTGAACCAGGCGAGAGACACGTTTGACACAGTGATCCAGAGCACACGCGAAGATATTCTGTTCTCCTTTCTTCTGAACCCCCTGGCACATAATAGGTGCTCAACAAATGTTCACTGTATGAATGAGCAGTTGAATGAATAAGTGAATGAATGATGTTGTAGACATAGTATTGACATGAAAGTTTCATAAAGCAATGCTTCCCTTAGGTTGGCATTCACGGCCAACTAAATTGAGTTTCCCTACCTACTAATAGGTCACAACACAAAGTTTGAAAAACTCCCCTGGATGACAGCTTGTCATGAAGGACACCTCAGGGGTGAAGGTGGCTTTGGTGGCAGCTGTGGTGGTGGATATGGTGGCAGTGGGAAGGGCTATAACAGATTTGGTAACGGTGGAAGCAATTCTGGAGATGACAAAAGCTACAATGACTTTGGCAAGTGCAACAATCATATTTCGGACCCATAAAAGGAAGAAACTTTGGAGGCCGAGGCTCCGGAGCCTATAGCGGTAGAGACCCATATCAGCCAAACAAGAAACCAGGTGGCTGGGGGCTGCAGTAGCTGTGACGGTGGCAAACGTTTTCATTAAATGCCGGGAAGCAACGCTTCGCAGGAGAGGAGAGGCAAAGAAGTGACAGGGAGGCTTCGGGTTAGGACAGATTTGTGAACTCAGCCAAGCACAGCAGTGTCAGGGCCTCGCGCTGACGAAGAAGACATGTTTTAGATCATACTCATGTGTAAGGGCAGAAAACTCAAGGGGTGTGTTTGTGACTTATTACATAACAGGTTATTTTAGTTTCTGTTCTGTGGAAAGTGAAGAACATTCCAACAAAGGGTTTTAATGTAGTTTGTTCTGCACCCATGCTGTTGATTACTAAATGTAATAGTCTGGTCACGACGTTGAATAAATGTCTTTTAAAAAAGAAAGAATGACAAACACTCTGAGAAGTCACAATCTTGGCAGGGATGTGGTTTTAGTTCCAAAATACAGGCAAGAGCTTAACAAATGAATTGCCTACTGCGTGTCAAGGTTTACCAACTGCCATCCTGAGTGGGGGACTGGGGAAATTCTCACTAGCCAACTGCAGTGACTGAACCTATTCTAAGTTTTAGGGTACAAGCTCCCTGCTTCTGGGGAGATAGAACAGAAGAAATGAGAGGGGTATGTTTCCCTATTGGAAAGTAAGTGTTTTAATCTACCAAAAGTTGACACATACTTGGACTATTCCAAAAGTTCCTTATTATATCACATTACATTGTCTTTGGGGCTCTTCTGCTTTGGGTTTTATTTGGTTGACTTTAGTGTGGGTTGTTGTTTTTTTTTAAGTACCTCAGGCACAGAAAGGTTGGTTAGTCCTGTTCCTGAGTTTATGACACCCACTCTTCCTCAGGAATCTGAGCAAGACTTTCTCTAATTTCATTAATTTCTTTCTTCCATCTTGTTTTCCCACAATTCCTCTCCTTTCCATAGGCAGCTAAAATGGTGTCTTTGCCTTGCTTTGAAGGCTTTGGCTTCCCAAGATGGAACCATCAACTTGTCTCCTCATTGTACAAGCAAATCATACTTTCTTCCCCATCTTCCAGAGGAACAGTCATGTCCCTTCCCATTGCTCTGGGCTAATCCTGTGGTTTGCACTGACCAACAGAAAGTGCTGGAAGGAAGGCTCTACTATTCTGAATCTAGCCCTAAAGAGAAGTGAAAGTTTTAGTTTTTACTCTTGGAAGCCAGTCACCATGATATGAGGAAGCTAGAGAGAGACCTGTGAAATAGCCCTGGTGAGACATCCACAGGGTAGGAAGAGGGAGAGAGGCCCCGTAGAGAAGCACTGTGGCCCCAGCCATGCAAACAAAGCCTTCTGGAAGCCTCCAACCAGCCCAGCCAACAGCTGAATGCATCCAAACATGTACTTTTACCAATACCAGTAGGACTACAGGCCTAACCCTGCTCAAATTTCTAATCTAGAGAAAATTGAGAAATAAGATATAGTTGTTTCTTTTAAGCCACTGAAATTTTGAGATGATAGATTATGTACCCTCATTAAAAATGTGATGTACAGGCCTCCCCGGTGGCGCAAGGGGTTAAGTATCTGCACTGTAAAGCTGTCCGCAGCCATTACAACATGAATTCAATCCCTGGTCAGGGAGGTGACCTCTCCTGTCTTGCCCACTGCTCCCCTCAGCAGTGTATTTCAGTAGATCTGCCTGTTCTGCTTCCCACTCTGTCTCTGGTGAATCCTCTCACCCCCTGCACCTCTGGCCTATACACCAGTCCTTGTATGCATAAATAAATCTTTTTAAAAAATGTGATGTAGTCTGTGTGTCCATTTTTAGATATACTCATGGAACTTTACACACCTCCTTTATTCCTGACTTTGTAAATACAAGTCAAAGAGCTAGTCCTGTTGTCATTTGTGCATCTGATTTGTTGCTATGAACCAGTGCACTGTATTCGGCGGTGTGGAGCCGTCATCATTTATTTATCCACTTCCTAATGAGGAAGCTTAGGTTGTTGCTAACACCCAAATATCATAATTAACACTATGATTAATGTTCTTGTCACTGTGGACCTAGGTGAGAATTTCTAAGAATTAAACTGCTAGACCACAGAATATTCTTACACTTAATTATGCACACACACACATCTTTACACTGTAGATCATCTGTACAACACTCTTTTGGTACAGTTTTTGCTCCCTTTTCTATTTTGTTTGCCTCATCCTGTCCCTCCTCTGCCTACCCTCTTACCATATCTTCCATCCCTGCCCCTTCTCTGAGAAAAGGAAAAACCTAGAAATTATCTTACTGTTTCACCTCTGCTATTAATGCTTCCTCATACTCTCATGGTGAGACCCTCTCTCTGAAGGTGAGAAATTTCCCTGTGAAATATATGCAGAAATAAAATTGCGAGGGTATAAAGTGTTCTCAGGCTTAATTTTGCAGAGTCCTACCAGACCACACACTTTGCAGAATAGCCGAGCCCACCAACACGCCCACCAGCAGGACACAAACACACCCCTTTGTCTTCATGCTTCCCTTAGCTGATATTATTCAGCTTCCCAATGGCTGCCAATCTGATACCATCTCACTAGCTTTTTAGCTTCCATGTCAGGTTAATAGTGGGTTTGAATATTTCTTTACCCGCCCTCTAGTCGTTTGGGTTTCCTCATATGTGCTCTGCCTTTTCCTACCGTTGATCCACTTTTCTATGTTCTATCTCTACTCAGGAATCCAGGGCTTTCTGAAGTCACTTTGTCGATTGGCCAATGGATCTCTTGCGTAGTCCGAATATTTGTTCAGAACAAGAAAAGCTGTTTGAAATAAAAAAAATTATTGTTGAAGCCAAGAAAATAATAGATATTAAAGATAAAAGTTAGGCACTCTTCCAGGACAAAAAGAAAAAACAGAGTTTTTGTGGGTGTTTTTTTGTGTGTGTGTGGTTTGGTTTTTTTGGTTTTTTTTCATTATTTTTAATAGAAGACCGTCTACTAGAGGGGATTTCCCCACCTCTCACTTCGTGTCCGTATACATTTAAACTCTCCAGACCTGCCTCCAAGCCTCCCCCTTTCCCAGAAAAGATGCTTGCTTTACAGTTTGGCCCCTTGGGCTCATTTGGGGGTGTCCCTGGCACCTTATAATCAACTTTCTGCCAGGCAGCACTGAGTCTGCCTGTGCAGAAAAGGTCTGTCTGCTTTTCCTAGCTCTGTCGGCGCTACTAAATTCATCTGCCTAATTCCTGAATGCGATATTAATAAACCCTTTTCACTAAGGTTGTAAAGCAAATCTTCCTTCATTGTTTACCAGCACTAAAACTAACATCTTGATATCCATTTATCTCTCTACTGGATATCAGTTCTCAACTGACTTCAAACTCCAGAGGCGAAGAAAGTTCTTTTTGATGTGTGTAAAGTCTCCATGTATAACCTGAAAGATATCTCTGAAGGACCAACATCCAATTAATAGGAGTCCTAGAAGATAACCAGGAAGTAAAAGAAAGTTATCAAAGAAGTATTACAGGAATGTTAGTTAGAATGAAAAGAATAAAGCTCCAGATTTAGATCATCTAAATTAGATAATCAGTTTTTCACTGAAGAATGACCCAAGGCACACCACCATGACATTTTAGAATGCCAGAGATGAAGAGAAAAATCTGAAAGCTACTGGAGAAGGGGAAAGAAATCACCTACAAAGAAACAAGGACCAGAATGAGTTTCACTTTTCAGATGCTAAATTCAACATTAGGAGAGAACAGGATGATGCCTTCCAACTTTGAAAGCAAGTTTTCCCAATCTAAATTGCAGTGTCAAATGAATAAATGCAAGAAAGACTAGAATATAGAGCTTTCAGGCTTTCTAGTATTCAGAATACTTACCACCTACCTCTGCTGTGTCAGGCATTACCATAGAAAGTGAGGAAATAATCCAAAAACCAGACATGGAGACTATCTCAATATGAACCTTAAAAAAATTAGTAAAATCTTATCCAATTCTTTCTGTATTTCTGCCTAAGCATCAGCTATTTTTCCCCTCTGATGTTAACTAGTGAAATCCCAACGCCTGGCCTGGAAAATGCAAGTTATTATAATGAACGTAAGGAGTCTAAGGAAGCCTCATTTGAGAGGCTCTTCAGGTGGGGATGTGCCCAAGCCTGTCCATCTTGTTCCGCAATAAACTACTAAGACGTAGGTGGACATTAATAATTCTTATGAATATACTCTGTTCTCTGAAACATTGACTCTCTCTTCAGAGGCCTCCCTAGTGAGGCAAGGGGTTAAGTCTCAGCACTATGAAGCTATCGCCAGTCACTGTGGCTTGAGGTCAATCCCCTGAGCTGACCCACATGGCGCAGCAGACCTCTCCTGCCTCACCCGCTGCTCCACTCAGCCATGTGCTTCAGTCAGTCTGTTACAGGGCAACCCTAATATAAAATGGGTTCCCCACACTGGGTTCTCCACCCG
>JAGFMF010012125.1:2568791-2581875 GCA_019455555.1 Galemys pyrenaicus | reverse complement strand
ACACTGCTGAGGGGAGCAGCGGGCACAGCAGGAGAGGTCTGCTGCACCATGTGGGTCCCCCCCCTGGCCAGCAGCAGGGATCGAACTCGTGCTGCAGTGGCTGCGATTTGCCTCGTAGTGCGTTGCTTAACCCACTGCGCCACCAGGGGAGGCCCTTCAAATCCTACTCTTTCTGGTTACTCCTACCCAGATCTTAGAGTCGATTAAGTTCATAAAGACCCTGAATGTGCAAAGCAGCTCGGCATCCAAATGTGGTATTGTTTCTCGGTTTAATGCCCAGACCTATTGAACTTTAAGTTCAGAAACCTGGATGATGAGTTAAAGTCCCAGGTTTATAAACTAGTAAAAAGAGCATCTTTCCAGGAAAGAATTCAATGCACTTTTCCACTTCTACACGACCTTTGTTCTCTTAGTCAAACTGCAAATGGAGGATAAGGGTAGGAGAGGGTGTTATGTACACAAACAGAGCAACTCCACTCCCCGGGTTCTCCCACACTGCAGGAGAGCCCGGCCCAACCCAGTGAAGACAGACACTCCCTGGGGAAACCCATGACCTTGCTGCCTCTGCTCCTCCCAGCTCCCAGCCCTGCCCTGCGGCCTGCCTGCCTGAGTGAGGCCTCAGAACTGATCCTTTAAAGATTAGATGTAAGCATGGATCCACACCAGTCATCAGTGCAGAGCCTCTCTTATTAAGATCCTGAGCCTAGAGCTCACCCGGCTTTGTCCTTGAAGTTCAGTGGTAAGGTAGTGGCTGAGAGGACCACCCCGGGGGGCCACCTGGGACCTAATGGTCTCCTCCTAAGGGTATCCCCTGTTAGAGTCAGAGTTTGTCTAAACTTAGCTGACTGAAACTTGAAAAAAAAAAAAAGAAAGAAAATGAATGACCTACAGGCCTAATTCCTTATCTAGAAGGTAGGCTGGTCACATACCTTAGGTGCTCTTGGGCAGTTAAGGGCAGGGCGGATGAAACAATGTTATCTTAGAATGTGCACCCAGCTGGGCCCTCCCTG
This sequence comes from Galemys pyrenaicus, assembly GCA_019455555.1. Lineage (NCBI taxonomy): Eukaryota > Metazoa > Chordata > Mammalia > Eulipotyphla > Talpidae > Galemys > Galemys pyrenaicus. The sequence continues at coordinate 2,580,865 of JAGFMF010012125.1, read as the reverse complement.
GTGGCGCAGTGGGTTAGGCAACGCACTATGAAGCAAACCGCAGCCACTGCAGCACAAGTTCGATCCCTGCTGCCGGCTGGGGAGGGGACCCACAGGGCGCAGACAGACCTCTCCTGTCTCCCCACTGCTCCCCTCAGCAGTGTACTTCTGTTGATCTGCCTGTTCTGCTCCCCACTCTCTGTGGTGAATCCTCTCACCAGCCCCCACACACACCTCTGGCCTATAGCCCAGTGCTTGTATGCATAAATAAATAAATTAAAAAAAAAAAAAAGAATGTGCACCCAGGTACGGGGCAGAAGCCTGAACCTGCCCAAAATGGATCTCCTGTAAGCTTAAAACTTTTGAATCTTGTCTCTCTTTAAAGCTATTGGCTGTGCTCATTGCGCGGGCTTTGATCTCTCAGCTTATTGGCTGCAACCTATGTAAGGCGGGAAATTGGCTATAAAAGCCCACTTCTTCACTCGTGGCGATCGCCTCAGCCAGACCTGCCTGTCACGGTTGAACGGTCGGCCCAGCATGCTGGCGTAACTAAAGCTCTACCTGACCATTGCAGCCCTGTGTCCGCTCTTTGTGCTTTTGGGGTGCCCACGGAAACTCGGTACTTTACATCCCCTTCCTAGAGTAAGATGCCTTTCTCATCCCTTCTACCAGGAAGATGCTGTGAAGGGCCCGGACCGCACCTGCTTACCTGCTTGGTCATCCATTCACCTGCCAGCCTCGTACCCCACGCCCCGAGCCTCTGCCTCTGCTTGGGAACCTCTGACCCGGAGTAAGCCCCATCCTCTCCAGCCACTCAGCCTCAGACCTGAGTTTGGGGACTCCCACTTCGGGGTCTGGGCTCAAGGAAAAGAGAAATTTCCTACTTCGGAATGTAATCCACCTTTCAGATGTTAAACTTGTTTGGTCTGTAGTTGCTATTCAGTGAGCTTTGCCTCCTGGGACCCTCTTGTTTTAATGGCCTGGGTTGTCCTCACACCCGCACATCCACACACACACCTCTGAACTCCATCCTCTGGCCCCCATCCCAGGATGTGTACCTGCCTCTGACCCCTGCTAAGGACCTCTAGCTGCCCATCACCCAATCTGGCAGTATCTGGCCTTCTACTTCACTTTTAATGAAGAAACACGGTACAGGCTTTATTTTTTATTGCCTGTCATTTTATTGTGCTTGCAAAGTGATGTGTGGAGTTCTTGGATTCACTCTGGGAAAGGTTTCACCAGAGCCCCCTGTTCAGCAGCACGCAGTGAGTTCCCAGGTGAGTTTCTCCAAGAGGCAGAGATGTTAGTTATTTTTAAGAGCAGGTTTATTAGGGAAAGGGACAGAAGAGTAAAGGACACTTGCACAGACACAAGCGGGCAGGAAGAGCTGCTCTTAGAGGGACAGGTTTGCTGAGAGGCTGCATGGCTGCAGGCGGGCGGCCTTGAGGAAGCTGCCTCCACTGAGGGAGGCCCGGGAAGAGCAGCCCCGGCAGGTGCCGGTCACAGGCAGGCAGGAGGCCGCTGCCCTGCAGAGGAGAGAGCTGGTGGAGAGAAGCACCTGCAGTCACAGGTGGGCAGGAGGAGGCTGCCCCGTTGTGGGGGCAACAGTAGGTCTTTATCATCTTTCGGAGGGGAGGGGCTCATCTCTAGGGTGGATGGTTTATTCCTTCTCCTTCAGGTCGGTGCTCCTGACACTCCCTAGAGCAGTCTGATCCCTTCCTGGGTGTTGTAGTTCTTAGTCTGGGCGTAGACCCCTAAGGGTCTTGGTTAATGTTTTATTCTAGTCCCTTCTACCCCTGACCTTGTGGTGTCTCCTCCATCACATCTTTGAAGGTTGTGGCAACCTTGCTTCAAGCAAGTCTGTGGGTGCCATTTTTCCTGTGGTGTGTGTACTCACTTCCTGTGGTAATTCTCAAAATAGTTCACTTTTTCATTATCATTCATTATCATTCTCTGTTATGGTGATATGTGATTAGTGAAGTTTGATTTTACTATAATTGTTTTGGAAGTAATTGCCAACGTGGTAGAAATAACAAGAGAACTAGAAGTGTTAGGGGGAAAGGTGGTCCTAAATGGATTATGGGTGTGTGGACTCCAACCCCCACTCCAAACCATCAGTGTTCCAGAACCACAAATCCGATAAGATGATTATCGAAGAGTGGATCACTGGGACCTGAGGGTGGAGTTAAGCAGCCAGGCTGGCTAGAAAACCAGAGGTGAGCTTGGGGTCCTTCTTCTTACTGAGGAGCCAGACCCCTTCCTTCAGAGCCATCTCATTCGACTCGGAGCCAGCTCTCAAGGCACCATTGCTTAGATCTGGTAGAGTATTTGTGGATTTGTATCCCTTTCTTTTTCCTTTAGTGTTATTACTATTTTATTCCCTTTTCTTTCATAAAATAAAACGTGCTAATAACTTTTGCCACGTGTACCTGGAGTTGGGACTTTTAAGTCTTCTGAGCGCGCGGGTGGAGAACCCAGTGTGGGGAACCCATTTTATATTAAGGTTGCCCTGTAACAAAAGTAGCAGCTTCAAGTAGCAGATCTAACTTCAGTGGGGAAGGAGCTGCTTCTTTTGAATGGAGAAAGAAAGTGGTTTCTTGGGATGACATCTACTACTCCTGGTAAAGTTGCTGTGGACTAATGCATCAGCTGTGTTGTGAAAGCAAGGCAGGATTTGTGAAGATTGACTGCAATTTTGAAAGAAGTCTCACTAAGGAAAAAACTATCAAACAACATCACATGCGTGGAAAAGCAAATTTCCCTGTTGTCTGATCTTGACAAGCTGCCACCAGGATTTCTTTTGGTGGCCTAGAGGTTAAGTCTCAGCACCATCACTGCTATGGCCTGAGTTAGATCCCCAGTCAGGAATGGGACCCACATGGCACTGCAGACCTCTCCTGTCTCGTCCACTGCTCCCCTCAGCAGTATGCTTCAGTCAATCTGCCTGTTCTGTTCCTACTCTGTCTCTGGTGAGTCCTCTCACATGCACCTCTGGTCTACACCCCAGTTCTTCTATGCAAAAAAAAAAAAACTGCCACCACCACCAGTGGCCTTCAGCATCAAGGCAAGACCCTCCACCAAAGGCTTTGTTGACTCACTGAGGATTCAGAGAACAGTTATCAGTTTTTACTAACAAAGTGTTTTTTAAATTAGGATATGTACTTTTTTGGCACGATGCTATCAAATACTTAATAAAATATGGTACAATGTAAATGTAACTTTTATATGTATTGGGAAATCAAAAATTATTGTGATATTCAATTTATTCTGGAAGCCTGGTACCAAACCCAAAATACCTCTGCAGTGTGCCTGTACTCAATTAAAGAAACATAAATTTGTTTTGTTTACCCAAGTTGACATGTGTTAAAAGAAAAGAAACGAGAGGTCCAACATGGAGTCACTTATGCTAAGCCTAGGTCACCAAACTGAGCTAATACCTAGTTGAATGATAGCTTCAGCCTCACCTAGAAATGGAAACTTAAACCAGTTAATCTGGAATTTCCTGGTCAACACTGGTGAGGTTGTCTGCCTGAAACACCTCTGCTGTTTCCTAAAGGAAGGTGACCTTGTGACAACCAATCCACTTTTTTATCAGTGCATCTTCCTTGTTCCTGCTCTCTTCTGCCTGAAAAGGTCTTTCATTTAGTACATGTCTTCAGGGCTCTTTCCAAAAATCTACTAAACAGAACACAGCCCGATTGATGAATCACTGAATAAAGTCAACATAATATTGAAATGCATTCAGCTCAGTTTTGTTTCTTTTTTTTTTTTTAAAGATTTATTTATTTATACATATAAGAGCTGGGGTACAGGCCAGAGGTGAGGAAGGTGAGAGGATTCACCAGACAGAGTGGGGAACAGCACAGGCAGATGAACCGAAATACACTGCTGAGGGGAGCAGTGGGCACAGCAGGAGAGGTCTGCCACGCCATGTGGGTCCCCTCCCTGGCCGGCAGTAGGGATCGAACTCGTGCTGCAGTGGCTGCGGTCTGCTTCATAGTGCGTTGCTTAACCCACTGTGCCACCAGGGAGGGCCCTCAGTTTTGTTTCTTAACACATGTAGAAGCTGCTGACAAGTTATCTTTCTACCATTGGCCTCCCAAGAATTCCTTGCTCTGTAGGGTCTGTCGCCTTGCTGGCCTCCCCTCAGGGGTTAGATGGGAGCCGGCAGCTGCCCACCCAGGAAAGGGGCACAGGACAGGCCCAGAGGCTCGGCCGAGACTTTCTCTCCTCAACCCTTGGTGCAGAACGCGCTGCTAAAAGGTCTTGTGTGCTTTTCAAAGGGCCTAAGAATTCTTTTAGAATAAAAAGATTGCATTGTCAAGCATATCTCAATAAAAGTGAAAAAATTAAAATAAACTTAAAACACACATTTTTTTAAAAGGGAGATCAAAAGTTTAATCTCTTTCTTTTGGACGCCTGGCATCATGGGGCCACCCTCTGGACAGAGACAGCTCTGGCCATGGTCTATTGACAAGGAAGTCACCAAGGGCACAAGGTGAGACCGCAATGAGCAAAGGATGAGGCGGAAATAGTGGCCTGTGTCGGGCTAGCCGGGCCACTATAACAGCACCCACAGCTAGGGTGGCTTAAACAGCAGACACTAATTTCTCTCAGTTCTGGAGGCTGGGACATCCAAGATCAGGGTGCCCATAGACTCGGGGTCAGGTGAAGCCCCATTCCCCAGTTTGCAGACGGCTGCCTTCTTGCTGTGTCCGCACATGGTGGTGAGTGTGTTCTCTTCTGCATCTTAATCACCTTCCAAAGACCGCACCCCCAAAGACCATCACAACTGGGTTTATAAAGTCAACATAGGGAAAAAAAATTGGAGGGGGTACTCCTTGTATCAATGCTAAGGCCTGGAATGCCCTTGTGGGGGAAGCCAGGTTCAGCACAGGTTGAAGGTGCCTCCGAACCAAATAGGTGCCTAGAAGGTGTGCTTTGGAAGCCACAGCAGGTGATATGAACCAAGGTGTTGTGTGTTCGGGGCCCACAGAAGGAGTGGGAACGCCCTGAGCAAGCTGTGTGTTGAAGGCTGAAATGCTCACAGCCCAGGCATCTCACAGCTTAAGAAGGGCCAGAACTGAAGGCAAAAGGGCTAGACATTCCGCTTCCATTTAAGCCTTGAGCCAAACCCACAACGGCAGCAGCACAGTCACAAGCAGGGACCTGTTCTTAGCAGCAGCAGTTGGAGGCACTGGTAAAAGCAATAGGGCAGTAGAAAACAGAACCTACAGTGGACGAATGAAGTTCTCTGGGTGTCTCCAATGAGACATATGCAGGCAAGTCAGGCCCTTTCAAACCTCATGTGGGTTTTCTGAGAACTTGACAAGACACTGCCCACTAATCTGGATTGATGAGGCTTTGGAAAATAACTTTAAATATGAAAAGGAGAGGTTACCTTAGTTGTGCTCTAAACTGGGGGAGTCAGTCATGTCAGTGATTTTCTTCTCTCTCCCGTCCTCCATGATATGGAGAAGCACAGCAGCACTATCCTGGGAATTAGTGGGATATCATTTATTTTTTTTTATCAATTTTTTTAAACTTTTTAAAATTTATATATATTTGACATCAATTGTAATCCCCATGTATTCCCCATCACCATATCACCAGTGCACCATCACCTCAGTCCCCCGTGCTCCCGTCTGCCCTCAACCCTCTCTCTCTTCCCTCCCCACCACGTGTCCCCAATTTGTCCTTGTCTTTTCATTTTTGGTTTTTGTGTCTTTATTGTTATTATTATTATTGTTGTTGTTCTTATTCCTTTCCTTGATCCTTATTTGGTTCCCTTATATTCCTCCTAGGGGAGGAACCATCTGGTATTTTTCTTTTGCCTTCTGACTTACTTCGCTGAGCATCATCCCTTCCAGTTCCATCCGTGTTCCTGTGAATGCGTCTAGTTTTTCATTTTTGATTGCTGAATAGTATTCCATCGTGTATATGTACCATAGCTTAGTAGGGTATATTTTAATAAGGATAAAAACTAAACCCTGACTCCTTGCTCAGCAGGAAGATTTGGGAGGCTTGAGTAAAGGGCTTGATAGGTTGTTATGGGAACAGACCAAAAGACTGATCACTAAGACTATGAATGCAGAAGTAGGGCCAGGACACACTCTGTCTAGAGGTCAATGCCCAAGACCAGATATCCCAGCAAATTTATGGCCCAAGTCATGAAGAATCTGCAAAAACAGGTTATAAAAGGGAGCCCCAGGGTCTCTATGGTGGTGCAAGAGATTAAGCACTACACTGATAAGCTGATACACTGCAGCCGCTACAGAGCCAGTTCGATCCCCGGCCAGGGAGGGGACCCACATGGCACAGCAGACCTCTCCTGTCTCACCCGCTGCTCCCCTCAGCAGTGTACTTTGTTCAATCTGCCTTTTACATTCTCCACTCTATCTCTGGTGAATCTTCTCATCCCCAACACCTCTGGCTTGTATCCCAGTTCTTGAATGCATAGAAAAGTCTTTAATAAAAAAGTAAATAAATAAAAGGGAGCCCCAAATCCTTTTTTGCACACAGACCTCTCCTGTTTCACTCACTGCTCCCTTACAGAGTATTTCAATAAATGCAACTTCTCTGTCTCCACTCGGTCACTGATCAATTCTTTTACCCCCATACCTCTGGCCTCATCCCAATATTTCTTCCCCTTACAAGAATGAAGAACCAGACTTTCAGTTCTATCTCTAACCGGCTACATTGATGACCTTGCTCATTATTTAACCTCTTTGAGACTCAGTGTCCTCATATACACCTACATCTACAAAATCAGTCTTCTCACCTACCCAGTAAGGCCTCAGAGTGTGTCTACGAAATAGCAGATACCTAATAAACCCTCAATAAAAGATTGTGTCTTCCTGGGCCTCCCTAGTGGTGCAGCGGGTTGAGCACCACACTGTGAAGCTTCGGTGGCACAGCAGCACAAGTTCAATCTCCGCAGGAGGTGACCCACATGGCGCAGCAGACCTCTCCTGCCTCGCCCGCTGCTCCCCTCAGCAGTGTATTTCTGTCCATCTCCCTGTTCTGCTGCCCACTCTGTCTCTGGTCAATCCTCTCACCTCCTGCAACTCTGGCCTGTACCCCAGCTCCTGTATGCATAAATAAATCAATCTTTTAAAAATAAATAAATAAAAGAGTGTCTCCCTTCCTTCTTAACAGGTGCCATATTGTGTTCCCAAGACTTCATAAATGTAAAGTAAACAAATTTATTTAAATTTAAGATACATGACTATATTTTAATTGCATCCCTAAATCTACATAACATTTTCTGTCTCTCCTATAAAGGCTGTAACATTCTGCCTTGGATGATTAGCTATTTATACATTTGCCTTACCTTTTTTTTTTTTCAATTAAGGTATAATTGACTATAACATTATATCAGTTCCAGGTGCACAAAATATTGATGCATCTATTTGTGTATCTTGAAAAATAATCACGTCTCGTTAACAACCATCACTGTACATGTAGCAGGGAGAAATAATCAGGGTGAGATGGGTGGCATGGGGGTAAAAGGATTCACCAGATAATGGAGAACAGAAAAAGTGGATTTATTGAAATATACTGCTAAGGGCCTCCCTGGTGGCGCAGTGGGTTAAGCAGCACACTATGAAGCAAACCGCAGTCACTGCAGCATGAGTCCGATCCCTGCTGCCGGTCAGGGAGGGGACCCACATGGCGCGGCAGACCTCTCCTGCTGTGCCCGCTGCTCCCCTCAGCAGTGTACTTTGTTGATCTGCCTGTTCTGCTCCCCGCTCTCTGTGGTGAATCCTCTCACCCCCCACCTCTGGCCTGTACCCCAGTGCTTGTACGCATAAATAAATAAATCTTTAAAAAAAAATAAATATACTGCTAAGAGAAGCAGCAGGTGTGAAGGAGAATTTGAGGCTTTCATTTACTCTCTGTTTTAATGGGATTTCTAAGTCGGGGGTGCCAGTTTGCACCTCTGCTGGCATCTCTGGTCTCCAGCAGTGGCTTTTGACGTGTGTCAGAAACGTCCTGGCCTGTTTCTGCATTCCTGGAGCTGGACTGGCTCTTCTGGTCATGACGGTCTGTCTTACGGCCTTGTCCCCAAAGCCTATTCAAGCCTCCCCTACCTGCCTTCTGGGTAGGAGTAGGAACTTGGTTTCTCTCCTTATTAAATTGCACCCCCACAATTCATAGTTACAATTGTTTCTTGTAATGAGGACTTTCACTCTCTATTCACTCTCTAGTCTCTTAGCAAGCTTCAAGGATGTAATACAGAACTATTAGCTAAAGTCACATACTACTTTACATCTCATGACTTAATTACCTGGAAACTGGAAGCCTGTACCTTTTGATCCCCTTCAATGACCTCACCCACCTCTGCTGTCACAGTCCCCAGTCCCCATCCCTGCCCTGACAGCCACCAATCTGCTCCTTTAACTATGAGCTCAGAGGTTTTGTTAGGGGGAAAGGTCATTCTGAATGAATTACACAAATAAGTTTATAAACTCCAACCCCCACTGCAGACCACCAGTGTTCCAGAACCACAAATCCAATAAAATAATTATCAAAGAGTGGATCACTGGAACCTGAGTGTAAAATTAAGCAACCAGGCTGAGTATAAAACCAGAAATGTGGGCCTTGAGAGCTTCTTCGCTGGAAGCCACTCTCTTCGTTAGGAGCCATCACTCCTCGTTCAGAGCCAGCTCTCAACGCACCATTAGAGTTCCAATTCAGAGAATCTAGTAAAATATTTACAAATTTGTATCCCTCTCTTCTCCTTGTGTTACTACTTTATTTCCCCTTCTTTTATAAACTAAAGCCCTTTATTAACCTTTGTCATGTGTGCCTGCAATTAGTGATTATAAGTACCTTTCCAGCCCGCAAGTAAAAACCCAGTCAAGCAAATCCATTTTATATTAAAGTTGCAAAGTTGCCCTGTAACAGTTTTTTGTTTTGTTTGCTTTTTTGTTTGTTTGTGGGGTTTTTTGGGGGTAGGGGGGAGCTGGTTGATTTGTTGTCTCTTTTTTAAATTCCACAAATGAGTTCATATGTTTATCTTTCTTTGTTTGACTTATTTTACTTACATAATACCCTCACAGCCAATTCATTCCTGTGGGCAAACGGTAAATCAAAAGTCTTGATTTGAGAAAATACCTTTCTTTTTAAACACACAGCTCAATCACTTAACAAAAGTACACAAATTTCCGCCTTGTAAACCACAGTAGATTGTTTTTCATGTCTGTCTGTGTAAACTAGAACTCTTTTTTTTTTTTCAGATGTGTTTATTTATGCATACAAGAACTGGGGTACAGGCCAGAGGTGTGGGGGGTGAGAGGATTCACCAGAGACAGAGCAGGGAGCAGAACAGGCAGATCAACAGATACACACTGCTAAGGGGAGCAGTGGGAGAGGCAGGAGAGGTCTGCTGCGCCATATGGGTCCCCTCCCTGGTGGGGGATGGAACTCATGCTGCAATGGCTGAAGCTGCTTCACAGTGTGGTGCTGAACCCCTGCGCCACCAGGGAGAACTTAGACTAAAACTCTTGTTGGAATTAAGGTTTTAAGTATTTATAAGTTTGTATCTTTAAATGTTTAAACCATTTAAAGACGTTTTAAAGGCTTTTTTAAAATGTGCACCCCACACCACCAAACACAGAAAGTGCTGATAATGAAGAATTCATTTCTCCCTAAAACAAATCTCAGCATTTATGTCCTTTCTATTTTTTGAAGTACTTAAAAATGCAATAAAAATACAATTAGTCGGTCTACCCAACTAATGTGTTTAAGGATTTAGTGTCTCGCTGGAATAACGAACCATAGCATTCAATTTTAAAAAGTCCTTTTTGATTAAGGAACATTGAAATATCCATATTGTATTCCTAAAGAGTAGCCAAGAAAAAGAACTCCAGTTTTGTTTTTGTTTTTTTTTTAAGATTTATTTATTTATGCATACAAGAACTTGGGTACAGGCCAGAGGTTCAGGGGGGTGAGAGGAGTCACCAGAGACAGAGGAGGCAGATCTACTGAAACACACTGCTGAGGAGAGCAGCAGGTGAGGTCTGCTGCACCATGTGGGTCACCTCCCTGGCTGGGGATCGAACTCATGCTGCAGTGGCTGCGGAAGTCCCACAGTGCGGTGCTCAACCCTTTGCACCACCAGGGAGGCCCTACTCCAGTTTTTAAATTAAAAAAAAAAAAAGAAGTCATGGTAAATTGGGTTGAAGTTTAAAGAACTAATTTTGTATTTTAGGTCTATGTAAGGTGTTGTCTTTTCCTTCATAAAAAACACCCTGCTGTGGAGTGGAGAGAAGGCAGATGATCACCTGCAGATAGACCACAGCGGGAAAGGAGATCAGCAAAATTCAAACCAAAGTTAAAAGCTGACCTTTGAACTTTGCTCCTTGCACCTCGGGAATTTTTCTACAGGGGGAAAAAAAAACACACTAAAAATACAAAAAAAGCTTGTTTGATAGCGAAGCCCTACTCCGCCTTCTGGCTTGAGGAATGCCGTTGCTGACCTTGGGGGCTTAGGTAGATGGGGTTTGTCCAAAGGGAAAAAGGAATTTCCTCCACTGTGGGATCTGGAAACAGCAGGCCCCGGGCCAGAGCAGCCCTTTAACCATCGCCCAGTACTGCTTCATCCTGCGGTGCTTAACCCCTTGCTCCACCAGGGAGGCCCACCTAGTAATTCTATTGATAATGCACATAGGTCTAGAGACTTTCTGATCTTGAGTGGATGAAATCTGATCTCCACCATGGTCTGTACTGGTTGCAACTGAGATGATACAGGAATTTCCCTGGTCTGATACAGAGATTGTTAGGGGGAAAGGTAGTCCTAAATGGATTATGGGTGTGTAGACTCCAACCCCCACTCCAAACCATCAGTGTTCCAGAACCACAAATCCAATAAAATGATTATCGAAAAGTAAATTACTAAAACCTGAGGGTAGAGTTAAGCAGCCAAGGTGGCTATAAAACCGAGGTGAGCCTTGGGCACACCCTCTCTCTTACTGAGGAGCCAGACCCCTTCCTTCAAGAAACATCTCTCTTCCTTCAAAGCCATCTCATTCAACTCAGAGCCAGCTCTCAACGCGCCATTGCTTAAATCTGGTAAAGTATTTGTGGATTTGTATCCCTTTCTTTTTCCTTTGGTGTTATTACTATTTTATTCCCCTTTCTTTCATAAAATAAAACGTGCTAATAACTTTTGCCACGTGTACCTAAAATTGGGACTTTTAAGTCTTCTGAGCGCGCGGGTGAAAAACCCAGTGTAAAAAACCCATTTTATATTAGGGTTGCCCTGTAACAAGATCATGTAGAGGAAGAATACAAACGCTGGACTCGGGGGCTGGTGGGGGTGGGGAGCTGAAGGGAGGATCAGCCAGTCAGCCCGAGGAGCCTTTTATCAAGTCAGTTTATCACATATGCTCACTGCTCAGGATCCAGGTTTGCCTTCACTGCTGCGCTCCTTCCGCCAGCCCCAGCACGCAGGTTCGCTACCTGTGGCCTAGAGAATAAGACAAGTCAGAGTGGGAAAAAAATTTTGTATAACACAACGATTATGGACTTCTATCCAAAATTTACAAAGAACCCAGGAAGAAAACAAGTGACCCAATTGAAAAATGGGTAAAACATCTGAACAGACACCTCACCACAGGAGACATACAGATGGAAATCACACACATACACACATATACACATGAAAAGATGTCATTAAGGAATTTAAAATTAAAACAATGTTGAGATGGCCTCCCAGGTGGTGCAGAGCTTAAAGTCTCAGCTCTATCAAGCTATCACTAGTTACTGCAGCATGAGTTTAATCCCCAGCCAGGGAGCTGACCCACGTGGCACAGCAGCCTCTCCTGCTGTTAGGGGGAAGGGTAGTCCTGAATGGGTTACACAGATGGGTGTGTGGACTCCAACCCCACTCCAGACCACCTGAGGGTGGAGTTAAGCAGCCAGGCTGGCTATAAAACCAGAGAGGTGAGCCTTGGGCTCTCTCTTCCTTTGGAGCCATCTCACATGACTCTGAGCCAGCTCTCAACGTGCCATTGCTTAGAAGATCTGGTAGGATATTTACGGATTTGTATCCCTCTCTTTCCCTTGGTATTATTACTATTTTATTCCCC
>JAGFMF010012125.1:2469191-2544584 GCA_019455555.1 Galemys pyrenaicus | reverse complement strand
CCTCTCCTGCTGTGCCCGCTGCTCCCCTCAGCAGTGTACTTCCGTTGATCTGCCTGTTCTGCTCCCCGCTCTGTCTCTGGTGAATCCTCTCACCTCCTGCGACTCTGGCCTGTACCCCAGTGCTTGTACGCATAAATAAATAAATCTTTAAAAAAAAAAAAAAGAATATATACATTATGCAAGGGGCCTCCCTGGTGGCCTAGGAGTTAAGTCTCAGCACAACAGCCTGAGTTTGATCCCCGGCCAGGGAGTGACCCATATGGCACAGCAGACCTCTCCTGTCTCTCCCGCTGCTCCCCTCAGCAGTGTATTTCAGTAGGTCTGCCTGTTCTGCTCCCCACTCTGTCTCTGATGAATCCTCTCACCTACTACACCTCTGGCCTGGAGACCCACTCATTCCAGTTCTTCTAGGCCCCCCCCCACCCAAAAAAAAAGCATCATGTATTAATTTTCTATTTTTTGAGCAATAATGCACCACAAATGTAGCAGCTTTAAATCAACACTCATTTATTAGCTCACAGTTCAGAGGGCAGAAGTCCTGGGTTCCATGCCCAGGTGCTGGTAGGAATGTATTCGTCTGGAGGGGAAGAAAAAGAATCTGCTTCCAGTTCCTGGCATAGTGCGGGTATGAAATCCCCATTTTCTGGCTGGCTGGCCGTCAGGAGTCACCCTCTGCTCAAGATGCCTTGTCATGTGCCCCCTCCATCTTCAAAGTCAGCAACAGTGCATGGCCCCCTTTACCTGCCTTCTCTGACTTGCTCTATTTTTAAAGGCTCATTTGATTAGATTAGGCCCCCTGCGAGCCTTCCTGTCTGCTGTCACCTGTGTACACAATGTAGTTCTTTGAGTATAGGTATAAACGCAGAGGAGATCAACAAGACAGAACATAATTGTGAGAATTATTCCATGTACAGCTTCCAGGTATGACAGTGTGGAATCTTGGGGACCACTTTCAGAACTCTCTGCCTACCGCACTTCACACAAAGCAACCCGTCAACTGAGTACTTTCCTTAAGGATGCAGAGCTGCCGAGGGTCAGGGCTCTGAACATGTGATCCATCTCCAGGACCATCAAGAAAGGCTCTCTAGAGGATGTCTATAATGCAGGCCTGGGAAAACAGGTCAGAGCTTATCAGTGGTAATAAGCAAGTACTGGGGAGAGGGAACAGTAGCAGAAGAGACATGGCCAAGAGAGGTAGCTTGGGCCACCCTGAGGAAGACCTGGAATCTCAGGATGAGGCATTTTGAATGTCAGTCAGAAAGCAGCGGTCTCCAAAGTGGGGGACCTGCACCCCATGGGGATTGCCAGATCATCCAAGTGTGGCAAGAAAATACTAGAACTTCATCTATATATATATATTTTTAAATCCCCTTTCTTTGGATTTCTACTTGGGGATGTTTTGTAACATACAAGAGACTTAGACAGTGGTGCATATTATTAGTGACAGTTGCTAAAAATGATCACCTCAAAACTTAGAAACTTAAACAAGGAATCTATCTCATCTCACTCCTGAGGGTCAGGAATCTGGGTGCAGCTTAGTAGGCTGATTCAGGCTTTGGGTCTCTGGAGGTTGCAGTCAAGATGTCAGTCAACACATATTCCTTTGAAGACTTGACAGACTGGAGGACAAACTTTCAAGGTGGCTCACACGGCTGGCAAGTTGGTACTGGCTGGACGCGGGAGGCCTCGGCTCACCACCTGGGCCTCTCCATGGGGCTGCTGAGTGTCCTCACACAGGCTGGCTAGTGTCCACCAGAGCAAGTGACCCAAGAGCACAAGGAGGAAGTCACAGTTTCTTTTCTGACCTGGCCTCAAAGGTAATGCTCCATTATCGCCACAGCATCCTCGTGGTTACACAGGTCAGCCCTACTCGGTATGGGAGGTGACTAGACAAAGGCCTAGATACCAGGTGAGAATGAATGGGGGCCACCTTAATGACTGACCTCCACATGTACAGAATTATTATAGAGGTGTATATATGTGTGTGCATGTGTATAGGTGTATATGTGTGTGTGTGTGTATTGGGGAGTAGACACTTAGAAACATTTTACTGCCGGGCACCTAAACAACTAAGTTGGACGACTGACTGCAGGGCCCTGCGAGGTGCCACAGGCCTGCAGTAGTGAAGTGAATGGCCTGACCTGGAGTGGGTGAAGGTTCAGGGAAGGATCTCTGAGAGTAGGGAGTTCAGTCAGAAAGCTGCTGTGTTGGTCCCAAGGAGAAACTGTGAGGCTTGAGGCCAGAGAAGGATCACTTGGACAGAAGTTTAGCAAAGGAATGGAATGGACCTGGAGGCTACAGAGTGAGCAGAGGTGAAAGGGTGCACCGACCTTGGGTGTGACCAGGTGTGGTACTGTGATGGCCCCACCCAGTGACTCACAGTGGGAAGCGAGCAGCCCAGCACACAACCCCTGCTGTAGGAGCAGCAGAAGAGCCCAGGACTGACCATGTACTAGCCAGGAAGTGAGGGTGCCCTTCACTCTGGGGACCGGTTGTGCCCACTGAAAAACTGCCTAGGAGAGAGGGGAAGAGGCCTCCTACAGGGAGGTCAGGAAGAGGGTAAGTCAGCTTTTCAGGCTGAGAGGCCTGAGCAGTTGGCGAACAGAGAAAGGACTGACAGATCATGTAGACAGTGAGGAGGAGGCTGGAGACCAGAGGTCCCAAGAGATGATGTTCGGGAGCAGAAGATGAGGCAGCAGGAAGAGCCCACAGATCTGTGGCAGGGCCCTAACTTCACATTGCCTCGTGTGGGCAGTGAGATTCATGCCCATCTCCGAGTCACTGTTAGTTAAATGAGATGAGTAACTAGCACTTAGCACAGCATCGGGCACATACCAGTGCCCAGCAGAGACCAACAATTTTTTTTCTTATTTTCATTAGCAAGACTTGAGCTAGACTTAAGGTCTGGGAAACGGGAAGATGGGCTGAGGGGAACAGAAGTGTCTCTCCCCATAACCCAAAGGGTAATTAGCAACTTCCCTGGGGCAGAGCTGGGGGCACTGGGGTGTTGTCTAAGACAGCCCTGTCCCCTCTATGGAGGAGACCTGGGTTGAGCAACCTCAGGCTTTGTCCACCCTCTCGGGGCGCTTTCGGATCCACATTTGGAGTGGGCCTTGCCCTTGCCCCAGATCCACAGGGCTAGGACTCCACCCCACACCTCTCAGCACCCCCTGGGCTGCAGGTAGGTATCCAGCATCCTTCAAGGAGACTAGACAAATAGGCAAAGGGGCTCAGTGATGATATTCCAAAGAGGGAAGCAGGGTGGCCTGGGGCTGGAAGGTGATGGCCACTGAGCACAAGTTTAAATGTAAACTGATGTTCAACATTCCCTCCCCCTCAGTAGGAGGGCAAGAACCTTCCTGCAGGGCGAGCCTGAGGGCCTTATCTCCAGAAGGTCTTTCTCCATCCAGAGGCCCAATGCCTCTCTCTACCCCAAGCACACCTCCTCAGTCTTGGGACAGTAGAGATTTTTGGGACCCAAGACCCTCTCCCCTCCTCTTTCCTATTTTTAGAGGATGAAAAGTTAATTCCAATGTTTGCAAGTTTTATTTAGCTTTCAGATTTACCAGGAAATGAGAACAGACCAAGAGGCCAAAATCAACTGTTACCGTGTCCTAATGTACTCTGTCTGCTGAGGGTTTTAGGAATCTTACCCCTTTCCTCCTCACAAGAGCCCAGCTAAGGAAGCCGAGGCTCAGGAGGTAAATTTCTTTGCCTGGTCAGGCACACCATGACTCTCACCTAACCCTCCCGACCGCTTGTCAGTTGGCTCTCTGAATAAAATCCGCAGTCTAGCAGCAGGCCTTGCTTCCTTCTCCCACCCACCTCCTGTTTCTCCCCCACTCCACACCCTGCTCCACCTCAGTGACCTTCTGTTCTGACATCCCGAACTTCTTCCTACATTGCATTCTTCTGTACCCACTCTACCTGACCCCAGCTTCAGCACAGGACAAATCTCAACTCTCATGCTGATGCCAGCAGAGACCTCCTCAACTAAACTAGCAAGGCACAGACCCAGCAGCCATGCTCTTACCTCAAAGCACCATCATGACTTTACGTGACCTATATTCCTTGACTTCCTCAGCCTGCTGTCCCCACTGAAGAGACCCTAAGTTCCCAGAGGGTAAGGACTTTGCATTCCCAGCATTTCAAACACTACCTGGCCAGAGGAAAAGCCAAAGTATTTGTTGAAACAGGGTGGTGGAATGAGGATTTAAACCCAAATCTGTCTGGGAGCCCAGTGCTCTTATCCACTTAAGCACAGTCTCCTTAAACGGCCAGGGAAGCGTTCCTGACAGATTTGGAAGAATCCATCCCACGCTGCTAACGAGCTTCCCCTGCGGAGTATGTAGAATGAGATGGGGAGGGAATTTTCTTTTTAACCATATGTATTTCTATATTTATTTGAATCTTTGTAAGATACATGTATTACTTCTGTGATTTTAAAAATAATGCATGCAGAATTAGGTGATTTTATCCCTTCTCCATGAACTCTCCTTAACCCCTTAGGTCCAGACACATTACCTGCACACACAGGAAGCTCAGCTCACAGATCTCTCCCTTCAGCCAATGGTAGAAAACAGCACTGCCTCAAACCACCTGCTCCTACGCAGAACCAAGCTAAAAGAAGGATTATTTGAAAAACATCCTCTAAAGCAGTGCTCCTCCACCCAGCAAGACCTCAGAATCTTCTGGAAGGTTTCTTGAAATGCAGACCCCTGGGCACCACTCCCACGGTTCGGTGAACTGGGTTCTGGTGATGGAGTGCTGCACAGAAAGTTGTGAGGGCTGACTGACCAGAGAGAGGACCTCAGGTGTAAGTGACATGCCCCCAGGATTTCTACCTCTATCCTTGGATCGGCTTAGGCTATAGCAGCCACCCCTCCCCGCAACTGTCCTTTAGTCACTCTTTGGCATCCAACTCTCAACTTCTGCTGGGGTGGCCCTTTTGCATTGTTCGGGATTTAGCCACCACCACTTCTAGTACTCTCCACCTCAGTCTTCTCCTGTGGGGCTCCTAACTCAGAGGAAGAAAGGGGTGGTATCACAGCTGGTGCCAGAAATGGCTCATCTATGTTGCAGCTGAAGCCTTCATAATAAGAGCCTGTCAAATATGTGAACAGTAGCAGGAAAGCTGAGGAGCCTCCCTGGTAGCACAAGGGTTAAAGTCTCAGCACTATAGGGCCAACATGTGAGTTCAACCCTAGGCCAGAGAGCTGACCCACATTGGCACAGCAGACCTTCCCCGTCTTTCCCACTGCTCCCCTCAGCAGTGTGTTTCAGTGGATCCGCCTGTTCTACTCTGTCTCTGGTGAATCCTCTCACCACCACCGCCTCCCCAACACACACCTCTGGCCTACACCCCAGTTCTTATATGCATAAAGGTAAATCTTTAAAAATAAAAAAAAAAAAATAAATATAAGGAAAGCTGAGAACAACTACTCTGCATAATGGCATCTGAGAAGCTTCTGTTAGGACATAAGGTCAACAAGTCTGACTCCCTGGAAGAACTAATTTTTTTTTCCTTTATAATACGGAATCAGGTAGTAGACCACTTCCCTTTCTGCCCTCTGTACGAGGAGCCTCAAAAATCCCCATTGCCACTGCATGTATTTCTCCTATTTTTTATTTTTGGTGTCAAGGTTCTATTTTCTCTCTTCATCATTTGCAAAACTGCTTCAAATCTTTCCTATAGATCAAATCTTCCCTATAGAGATGGAGCATAAAGAAACCCAATATCTAAATACTTACACACATACTATCACCAAACCTCTGTAAAAGACCATCACCAGGACCTCCCTGGTGGCACAGGAATTAAAGTCTCAGTGATATTACCCCCTGCAACTCTGACCTACACCCCAGTTCTTGTATGCATATAGAAATAAAAATAAATCTTTATTTTAAAAAAAGGTCATCACCAGATCCTCTCTGTCTAAAACGCCACAAACATAAAGAAAAATCCTCTATATTTTCCTTTAGAGATATTCAGCTGTTCGACAGGACAAAGACAGTCCAGCGGCGTGATCGGGGTTGAGCTAAGTTCATAAGTACCTATGTAATTCCCGCCTCCTCTTTCTGTCCGTGACACTGGACAGAGTCCCACCTTCCCCACGTCCATTCTTCACTATCAACTCTGGGTCCTTGTTCTCAGACCCCTCCAAGACCCTGTCCTCTGCAGGGTGGGGTGGAGAAGGGTCTGACTTTACCAGACCTAGCCTTCTTTCCCACCCTGTCTCCCTCCTCACCCAGGTCCCAAATAACCAGGCGACACACCAGGTTTCAAGTATCTGTCTCTTCCTTTCACTCTCTCAAAAGAAAAAATAAATAATTGCAGAAGGCGGCAGCATTTCCAGTCTTCCCCTGGCTCCCTGACACCCAACCCCCAACCCCTGCCCCCCTCCCCCCTCCCACATTCCCCACTCCCTAGACCCATCCCTCCCCTTTCCCCAAAAAAATCCCAGGAAAAAAAAAAAAGCCACAGTTAGACCTTCCACTCATGCAAACCAGCAAAGAAAAAAGGTGGGGGGCATGTGGAAGGCAGGGGGCCCAGAGTGGAGTCCCCCTACTTATCCCCCCAAAAACCACCTTTGAGAAGAAAAAAAAACGGGAAAAAAATAAATGAGAACTCAAGGGACATGGGGAGTTATGACGGGCAGGGGTGACCCCAGACCCTGCCTCAGAGCGCGCGGAGGCCTGTGGCTCTATATCCCTGCAGCAGGGTGCTCCTTGAGGGGGGGCCTGACTTCTGGAATGTATATGGGAGAAATGGGGGAGGGCAGGTGACCCCCAGTGGGTTTGTGTGTGCATCGGGGGTGGGCAGAGTCGAGGGGTCCTAAGGAGCAAGGACTCGGGACCAGGAGCCCGGCTCCCCCACCCAGACCCCAGATTCCTGGGGTTCAGGAGCCCAGTTCTGGGGTGTGGGGATACATGCAGAGGAGTGTCCCCCCTCCAATGGACTGGATCCAGTTAGAAAGGAAATAAATAAGAAGGGGCAGGGGGGAGGCAGGGGGCGCGAAGGGCTTGGGCAATTGAGTCCAGACCAAGGGCCCGGGCGACGGAGGCAGGGCGAGTCCAGGCCAAGCCAGGGCAGGAATCAGAGTCTCTCTCGGGCTGGGACCCAGATGTAGGGGCCTGAGAGGTCCTCGATGACACGCTTCACCTTGTGGTAGATCTCCTCAAAGCTGTCTCCCTCCACGATGGCTGGGGGTGAGGTGGAGCAGGGAGTGAGACCAGATGCCCATCAGGACAGTGGCACCAGCCAAGGGGAAGGGGCACCTTTTTCTTAATCTCTAAGCCATGAGCCACGGGGCCGCACCCACCCACCCAAAGACAGGACAGCTCTTTCCAAATCATCCGCCCCGTGAGGATAACTTTTCTGAACACCAGCAAAGGCGCCTCATGTGCCATCGGTGGGCTCGCTGTGCCTCACCTGAGAAGCACTCTGTGAATTCCTGCTCCAGCTTGGTGGCTCTGTCGAAGGCTTTACGGGCTTGCTCCTCTGTGATCCGTTTATTAATCTCTCTGTGAAAAGTGAGAAAGACGCAAATCTGAGGGCCTTTGGGTCCCGCCCTGCCTTTTACCTCCTCTTTTTAAGGATGTTATGTTGCAACCAGAACTTTCTCATTTGGAACGTGTAGCAAAAAACACAATCCCCAATATCTTCTGGGGTCAGGTACCCCTAACCCCCACCTCGTGACCCACCCCAGCCAGGTGTGACAATTCCAAGGGCCTCTCCAGAACCTCATCCTTCCAGCTCCAAGTGAAGGGATTCAGATTCTAACTCCCAACAGCCCTAAGGCCCTGGCTTGCCCCAGCAGGTGTGTGACCCAAGGGCTGCTGGGAATTGTAGTCCTGCCTACAGCAGAGGAAAAGAGGGGCAGGAGAGGAGAGGAAAGGCCCAGCATCCTCTGGGATCTCGCTCTCCTGTGCAGAACCCCCTTCAAGGGGGCTGCTAGAGCAGCTGTCCAGGGTTCTGAGGGAAAAGGTCAATGCAGAGGCCTCTGGAGGCCCATGGCCACAGGTGTGGGGAGCAGAGGGGAGAGCCCCTGGGACCATACTCACAGCACATTCTCCAGGGAGCGGGGGCGGATGAAGATGGCGATAGGGTGCAGGTGGGCCGCCTGCAGCCGCCGCACGGCATTGGCCGAGACGTCGAGGATGCAGTGCTTCCCCTGGGGGCAGGCAGGGTGGGTGGAGGGGGGCCAGCAGGTGGTGTGAAGGACAGACAGAAGTGCCAGGACAGGACACAGTATACAGAAAGGTGGGGAATGGAAGGTTGGCCAAAAGGGAAGTGACATAGATGTCAAAGGACACATGTGGACAGTCGAGGTGAGAAGCGGGTGTGAACAGAGTGAAAGACAGAGAGAAAAAGGAAAGGGGCAGAGGGAAAGCAAAGGGGAGGCAAACACAGGAGGGGATAGAGGAGGAATAAGGAACAGGCAAGGAGGGGACCGAAAAGATGGGGGCAGAGCAAGGGAAGAGGGACAATAGAGGGCAGGATGGGGTAGAGAAGGCAAGAACAGGACAGGCGGAGCAAGAAAGCAAAGGAAAAGGAGAAAGGAAGTAGGATAAAGGGAGGAGGGAGGGGAGGACGGACAGAGGACAGACAGATGGAAGGAACAAGGAGAGACAGATGGGAAGGAGGAGAGGCAGATGGGAAAAAAAAACCATGGAGAGGGCAGGGTGGGGGGGCAGCACGGAAAAGGAGGTAGCATAGGAGTGGGAGAGGGGAATAGAGGCCCCAGGAACAGGTGAGGGGAGGGGGCCAAAGGGGAGTCAGGCGGAAGGGAGGTAGTGAGTTGGAGCAGCCAGACCACCAGAGACAAGGCCACAGGAAGAGAGGAGAAATGGGGCAAGGAGGAGGGAAGGAGAGGAACAAGGGGGACAGATGGTGGCGTGGAGTTTGGGGTCAGGAAGCGAGGGAGGGAGAAGTGGGGGCGGGGCACAAGAGAGCAGGCGATCAGACAGAGTTGCCCAAGAGGAGGAGAAGGGGGTGGAGGAGCAAGTCGAGACCCAGCAGGGAAAGAGACAGAGAGAAAGAGAGTTAGAGAGAGCTAGAGGAAGGCCATGGGGTGGGGAGAAGGGAGGAGGAGAAGGACTGGGGTGCCCGCTGGGTCCTACCTGTTCTGCCACCTCTCGTACAGACTGGACGCTGGTTCCATACAGGTGGCTGTTGTACTGGCCGGCCTCAATGAACTTGTGCGCCTGAATGTCCTTCTCCATTTTCTCCCGGGATGACACAAAGTGGTAATCCCGGCCATCTATCTCATACTCCCGCTTGGGCCGTGTCGTATCTGCCAGGAAGTCACCCCACCCCCCAAAGATCTAACCACCATCCCTCTAGCTTAAAACCTGCCTACCAACCCCTACAGTGCCCATCTGGTGGTCCTTCAGCACAAGGGGGCTGGGGCTGCTGGGAAGACCAAGACTAAGGAGGAGCAGAACCACCTTTCCCAGCACCCTCGGGTCCTCTAAGTTTCTGGAAAGCTACTGTGGAATGTGAGGGCGCTGAGAAGCATCCCTTCTCTTTGTCCCCCCACACCCCAATGTCCACAGGCAGTCTTCCTATGGCCTCAATGAGCAAGCTCCTCAGCCCACCCCAGCCCACCCCACCTCCACCTCCACCAAGGCTCCAGCACTCACGGGGAACACAGGATCCAAATTTGTCGGGGAACTCGGAGAGAAGATCATCATTGGCGCGGTCCTTAGTAGGCCCAAGGATGATGATGGGGCGAGCATAGTGCACTGAGGAGAGAGCCGGCTTAGATGGAGAACAAGATGAAGGGGCAGACGGGAATGGGGTCAAGGCACAAGCCAGGGCTCACCTTCCATCTGTGTCACCGTCTCGTAGCTCAGAACCGAGTCTTCTCGACCTAGAAGGTAAGACATCCATGAGGGGCTCTGAGACAGGGGATTCGGGGTCCCCTGATGCCTTCCTGAGCTTATCAAGAAAAGTTCAAGCCCCTCTCGCCCCAAGTCTTCCCAAACTGACCCTACCTACCCTGTGATCCAGAGCTGGAGCCCCAATCCTAGAAAGGAAGAGCAGGCCATATGGTTGGTTTGAGTTCAGCCCCAAAAGTCAACTATTTTTCCACCCACACTCCCCACTCCTCTACCTACCTTGGCCTTTAACCTTGACCACTCCCGTCGCTCAACCCTGTAGGAAACATGGAGGGATGAGGGCTAAGGGGGATACCCAATGAGGGGCCCTAGGGCAGTTAATAACCCCATCCCTCAGCAGCCCCTGCAATGTCTGTCCCAAAAGCTCATGGGAATCATGGTGCCCAGGAGCACCCAAATAGTCAGAAGATAGACCTATGCCCTATGTAGGTCGTCCACCCTGAGAACCCTGGGAACTACGACGCCCGTGGCAGGAATGCTGCAGCTCCTGGGAGCCTCACCGTCGTTTGCTGGGGATAAAGCCAATGTCATCGGTTTCACTGTCGGAGTGGACTCGCCGCGCCTGCCACCACTCCTCGTCACTGGCATCAATTACATGCAGCACGTCCCCAAAGCGGAAGCTCAGGGCCTGGCTCAGGAAGCCGCAGTCCTTGGTCTTGTCATAATCAAACAAGGCCCTGCAGGACAGGTGGTCACGGGTCAGAGTTGGCTGAGAACTCCAGAAAGGACACATCAGCCTCCCTGAGACCCATTCTGAACGTTCTGAGCAGAGTCTAGGGCAAAGAACAGGTTGCCGATGGTCCTCCCGCAGGTGCGGTGGAGTCTGAGGAACCCAGAAACCACAGGAGAAGCAAAAGCTCCACTGTCACTCACAATCATCACAACAATTAACAGCCATGCAGTTGTCCCTTGACTGGCTGTGGATCTGTGTAATTTCCAAAAATGAAAGCTAGAATTCCCAAGAAAGCCGTCTACATCAGTCACAGGCGTGACCTGGAGTCTACTCAACCTCATGAGGAAAAAACAAAGATCACTCTTTGCAAAGTCTGGTTACCCTTTTCAGGATCAATTCCTGTCAGTCAATCGAAACCCCGAGGATCAGGACAGGAAAGGAAGGAACTGAGATAGCAAAGATGGAGGCAGAGCAAGACCAGAAAGAAGGCAGAGACTGCAGGACTGTCCAGTGTCACTGGGAAGTCAGAACTGAACAACCTGAGGTGCACACTGGATCCCAGCTAAAGTGAACAGCGAGCACATTTCCTAGTCGAGCCAAGCATCTGGATGGCCGCCAATTCAGCAAGAGAGAAAACACCGATTCAGCAAGACAGAGCGCACAAGCACACAGGAAAAAGATGAGCTCAGTTTGGGACATGTTGAGTGTGAGATGCCTGTGGGACATCCCAGGGGACGCGTCCAGAAAGCAGATGGCCAGGCTGCAGGGCCGCACCTCTGGGAAGAGGTCAATCCAGAACTGACAGCTCTGGGACACATGCAGAGCAGAGCAGCAGAGAAAGCCACGTGAGCTGACAGGAGCCCAGCAAAGGTGAAAAGAAAGGGGGTGGCAGAAGCCACAGTGCCGACACCAGGGAGAGCGAGAAAAAGCAACGGATGGGAAGAACCCTAAAAACGAAGCAACATCCACTGGAGAAACGGGAGAAAGACAGGATAGCTGAGCTCAGCTCCCCTGAACTGAGCTCAGTAAGGATGTGCAGGCTGGGGCAATATTCCAGATAGCCTGGAGGACTCTGCTATGCCTGGCACTAAGCTCGGAGTTGCCAAGTTGTGAGGCAAGCTGGGAGTCCTAAGGGAAGTGCCAAGGTGACCAGGGGCTAGAAAGTAATAGGGTTACTTGAGGCAAAAACTATTTCCCCTTTGACATGGAATATTTCAAACTGCTAACCTGTGCAGCTGAGCCCGAACACCAACTCAGCTTGAGACCTGGGAGGGGAACTGGAGACAGGCAGGGTTTAGGGGAGGAGCAAGAGCTGGCCTAGGGACATGGGTGGAGGATCCAGAATGAGGAGCCCAGCCCAGGGAGTGTCTGACCTGATATAGAAACCCCTTTTGGGGTTGCTCCGCAGGGAGGCAGTCCCTGAGCCCAGGCTGCTGTTCATGAGCTGCTCCCGAAGGTCATGGATCTTGGCCTCGAATCGGCTATACTCTGAGGAAGAATAGGAAGGTTCTTGGGCCCCAGCCCCATCTTACCGCCGCCCTCCCTCAGTCCACACTAAAGCGAGACAGCGTTTTAAGGACCAGCATAACCCACAAGCCCACAAGCGGGGGAGTGTAGGCCTGGTACCTTCTGGTTTATACTGAGCAATGATCGTGACCGTCTGACCCGCATTCTTCAGGGCAATGGCAGCCTGTTCATGACTGGCATTGCGGAGGTCAACACCGTTGACCTAGACAGAGGAGAGACTGAGTGCTGGATATAAGGACCAGGAACCAGCCTACCCAAGAGCTTTGGACTCTACCCCAGGGAGGGGGGATACAGGGGCGGGCATTGCCTCACCGAGAGGATCTGGTCCCCTTTCCGCAGCTCCCCACTGAGGTCCGCAGGGCCCCCAGCCAGGATAAAGGAGATGAAGATGCCTTCACCATCCTCGCCACCCACGATATTGAAGCCCAGGCCCGTTGAGCCCCGGTGGATGACAATCCGCCTCGGTTCTCGGGGAATGTCTTCCTCCCCCAGCAGATCCTTCGCCACTGGAGAGTAGCGCCGAGGGGAAGTCGGGGTCATGGCTGTGGGGTAGTCAGTGCCCAGGTAGCTGCTGTGACTGATTTCATTGTCCAGGTGTTGGGAATAAGCTGAGGGAAGACATGGGAGAAAGCATGAGATGAATATGCATGAGAAGAGACAGCACGACCACCCTACCTTCTCCCTGGAGAGCCAGACTCAGGTGAGGGGAAGTTACTCTGCCAGAGACCCAAGGGCAGAGTGGTAAATCAGGCCACAGCAATGTCAGGGATCAAGAAATCACAGGTGACATTGGGATTTGTCTGTCCTAGAGGACAATGGATGTGAAGCTTACATGTCCTAAGTAGGCGAAGCAAAGAACAATCAGATTTGGAGGGTTTTCTTTTAGTCACTGTGTCTGAAATCTCTTAATCTGTAAGATTCCTCAACTTTTTTTTTTCTCTTGGCCATTTCATCTGTTGAAAAACATTAGGTCACTTGTGGAATATAATTTTCCACATTCTATTATAAGGAAAATTCTATCAGTAGTGTATGTGTGGTGTGCCTCTGGTCCACATCTCTTGGAAATCGGTAATTGATTCTAGAGTTAGTCAGATTCAAGTTCAATTTTTTCATAAGAACACTTTATAGGTGGGCCTCCCTGGTGGTGTAGGAGTAGAAGTTTCAACGCTATCATGCTATTGCTAGCCACTGTGGCACGAGTTCGATCCAGGGAGCTGACCCACATGGAGCAGCAGACCTCTTCTGTCTGGCCTGCTGCTCTCCTCAGCAGTGTGCTTCAGTATATCTGCCTGTTCTGCTCCCCACTCTGTCTCTGGTGAATCCTCTCATACATACCCCCATACCTCTGGCCTACACCCCAGTTCGTGTATGCACACATAAATTAAAAAAAATATTTCAGGGGCCTCCCTGGTGGCGCAATGGGTTAAGCAACACACTATGAAGAAAACCACAGCCACTATAGCACAGGTTCAATACCTGCCTCCAGGGCAGGTGACCCACATGGTGTAGCCGACCTTTCCTGCCTCACCCGCTACTCCCCTCAGCAGTGTTTCAGTTGATCTGCCTGCTCTGCTATTCCTGTGGTGAATCCTCTCATCCACCCCGCCCCCTACACCTCTGATCTATACCCCAGCTCTCATATGCATAAATAAATAAATCTTTAAAAAAAAAAAAAAAACAACACTTCATAGGTGATGTTGGATACTTTCTACCACATCACCACAGAATGCAATGTCTGGCTATTTGTTAGGTAAGATTAATCAGAAGGTTTGGGTATTGCCAGCCCAATCTATCCACTGTAACGTTCCCCATGAGCCTTTCACCTAAGTTTTAGCAACTACTGATTAGCAGAACCTGGCTCTGATATTTCATTGGGGACTACAAAATAATGAGATGCTACTTTTCTCTTTTTTTTTTGGAGAGGAGCATTTATTAAGGGGAGTTCTTACATAAATTTCCCCTTAACAACCATAAAGTTAATCTTAAGTGCAGTTTCCAAAAGAAAAGGAGGATAAATGCTCAACTCTTTCCCTTTATTTGCCACTTTTCAAAATGAATGGATTCCCTAGCACCCTCCAAAAGTACCCAATAGTTCTTAACCATCATGATGATCTCATTGATTTTAATATATTTAATGAGCTTTCACCAAATGACCAGTAGGAGTCTCTCCTGTGACTTTAACATGACCCTAGTGCTTTTGGTATTTTCCTGGCTTTCCAGTACAAAAGATGTTACAAGCTCATCTTGTACATTTTTTGCCCAAGGCTCAGAATCAGTCTTTTCTCCAAGGAATCAAGGTTCCTTTTGATAGGTTATGGCATTTAGAAATAATGCCATGTGATTTTTATTATGATTTTACAGTATGGTTTCGTATTTGCTAGGGCTAGTCATGCCTCATTATTCTCTTCCAAAAATTTCTTATTCTCCCAAATGTATTTTTCCAGTTGAACTTTAAAATCAACCTGCCAAGTTCCGGGAGGGGGGCGGGGGGGAGATTAAAATGCTGATTAGGATTGCATAAAATATATAGATTAATTTGGAGAGAGTTACGATGTTTAGCATACTAAGCTTTTCCATCTGGAAACAAGATGTGGTTCTCCATTTTTTCCAGTCTTCTTTTAAGTCCTTCAGCAAACTTTCATCATTTCTTCATATATATCTGATATATTTCTGGTCAAGAAACCAAAAATCTACTTCTAAGAATTCTACAGAATTTTTTTCATGACAAAAGAGATCTATTTACTCCTTACACTTTCTTATTGCTAAGAAGTTACTAATTCTCACTATTAATCTTTTATGATGACATTCTTCACCTTCCATATTATTTCTAAATTGATTCACTTAAATTTTAATTTAGGTAGACAAATAAGGATGTTTACTCTCCCTTTTCAAATATAATAACTACTCATCCTCCTTATCTTAGTACACTGTCTGAAATCTCCAAAGCAATGACTCTAAGGCCTCCCTGGTAGCATAGGAGTTAAGTCTCAGCGCTATCACACTATCACCCATTAACTATTGCTTCAGCCTGAGTTCAATTCCCAACCAGGGAGCTGACCTGCATGGCGTAGCAGACCTCTCCTGTCTCACCCAATGCTCCCCTTAGCAGTGTATTTCAGTTTTGCTCCCCATTCTGTCTCTGGTGACTCCTCTCACCCCCCACACCTCTGACCTATACCCAGCTCTTGCATGCATAAATAAATCTTTATTTTTTATTTTCTTTAAAGGTTTATTTATGTATGCATACAAGAACTGGGGTACAGGCCAAAGATGTGGGTGGTGAGAGGATCCACTAGAGGCAGAGTGGGGAACAGAACAGGCAGACAGACTGAAACACACTGCTGAGGAGAGCAGTGGGCAAGGCAGGAGAGGTCTGCTGTGCCATGTGGGTCACCTCCCTGGCTGGCAGCAGGGATCGAACTTGTGCTGCAGTGGCTGCGATCCACTTCCTAGTGCATTGCTCAACCCACTGCGCTACCAGGGAGGGCCAAATAAATCTTTTAAAAAGAAGTTATTTTTGGTTGTCATAAGTAGTATTGTGCCATAAGTGGAAAGGATAGTACTGTCATTTGCTAGACAGAGGTCAGGAATGCTAGTAAACATTCTATGTTGCAGAGAATAACCCTCCACAACAAAATTCTTGAATCCCAAAATGTCCGTAAGTACACATATTAATAACACCTACTCTAAAGCAATGTAGAATATCAGCAATCAGAAGGCATCCTGGCCTATGTCCAAATTTAATGGACATAATGCAAGGATTTTATCATTATGAAATGTTTATTACTGGCTTTTGATAGTCTTCATCATGTTAAGGAAAATTCCTGTTCCCAGTTTACTAAGTTTTAACCCCAAAATAGATGTTTAATTTCTCCAAATGCCTTTCTCAACCCTACTAGAAATGACCTTAAGACATCTTTTCTTGGGCCTCCCTGGTGGCGCAAGAGGTTGAGCGCTGCACTGTGGGGCTTCCACAGTCACTGCAGCATGAGTTCGATCCCTGGCCAGGGAGGAGATCCACATGGTGCAGCAGACCTCTCCTGCCTTGCCCGCTGCTCCCCTCACCAGACTATTTCAGTCAGTCTGCCTGCTCTGCTCTCCATTCTGTCTCTGGTGAATACTCTCACCTCCCCTGCACCTCCGGTCTATACCCCAGTTCTTATATGCATAAATAAATTTTTTTTTTTAAAAAGGCATCTTTTCTTAGGCCTCCATGGTGGCCTAGGAGTTAAGTCTAAGCACTCTCACTACTACAGCCTGAGTTGGATCCCTGACCACTGGCCAGGGAGCTGACCCACACATGGTGCAGCAGACCTCTCCTGTCTTACCCACTACTCCCCTCAGCAGTGTATTTCATTTTTTTTTAAGATTTACTTATTTATGCATACAAGAGCTGGAGTACAGGCCAGAGTCCAGGGAGGTGAGAGGATTCACCAGACAGAGTGGGGAGCAGAACAGGCAGACTGACTGAAACACACTGCCGAGGGCAGCAGCAGGCGAGGCAGGAAAGGTCTGCTAGCCATGTGGGTCCCCTCCCTAGCCAGCGGCAGGGATCGAACTCTTGCTGCAGTGGTTGCGGTTTGCTTCACAGTGTGTTGCTTAACCCTCTGCGCCACCAGGGAGGCCCCAGTGTATTTCATTTTATCCACCTGTTCTGTTCCCCACTCTGTCTCTGGTGAGTCCTCTCACTCCCCACACTTCTGGCCTGTACTCCAGTTCTTGTATATATAAGTAAATAATTTTTTAAAAAAAAAGATTTCCTAGTATCCAGTCACCTTTAGTTTTCTGAAACAAACTCTACTTTACAATGTTATTCCCTTAATTTATAGCTGCTTATGGTTTGCTATTATAGTAAAAAAAAAGAGCAAATTTTCCATTTCTTCAGAAATAAAAGCAGCCTATACTTTCCCTTTTTCACGTTAGTTTTGTGACCATTTGTACTGACCTTATAAAATGAAATATGAGACACCTTTTCCTATACTCAGAAAGAACTTAAGATCTGAAAAATTAGCTGTAAAACCATGTGGCCTGGTAAAAACCACAAAACCATGTAGAGAAGAGACTGTTAACAACCGTTTCTAATTCATCTGTGGTGGCTGATTCCCATCTCCAACCACAGGAAAAACAGACACTGTAACTATTTCATGGGGAATAGCTGAAGAATGGTCACCAGAGCTGTCACCAGGTTAATGGGATACATCATGGGGAGCTTTAGGGTTTGGAGGGCTCTCACAGGTTGTGATGTCTGGGGGAGCATAGCTGTCACTCAGGTAGGCATTGCTGGGCTTGGCCACCTTTAGGTAGACAACGTCATACGTGTTCTTCAGGGCTGCCACGGCATCCTCATGCATGACATCCTCCAGCCCCACACTGTTGACCTAGGGTCAAGGGAAGCAGAGCTCAGGCAGAGCCAGAAACAGCCCCACACAGATGCACTGGGGGTGCGGTGAAAGGGAAGTCAGGGCCTGCCCAGGGTCAGTAAATGAGACCCAAGTGCGAGCTAGAAAAGTGATGGAGGTCCTCACCGCCAGGATCTTGTCTCCAATCTGCAACCTCCCATCCTTGTGGGCTGCACCGCCTTCGATGATCTTTGTTACATAGATGCTATTATCTCCAGGAATGTGCTGGTTCCCAACACCCCCTGCAATGCTGAAACCAAGACCTGGAAAGAGATGGCAGAGGTGGGGACGTGGGAAACAGGCTTTGGGGCAGAGGACAGTAAGGACAGGAGTTCCTTTATACTGGGTTTCTACCTTTAGGTCCTTTGATGAGCTTGATCTCCATGAGCTTCTCAGCCGGTGGTTTCCGGCGCATGACATAAAGGCGGACAATGGAGCCTGCTTCCTTGAGGGCCTCCACTGCAGCTGAGTGGGTCACCTCTCGAACGTCCACTTCATTTACAAACAAGATGCTATCGTTGACCCTGGGGGCAGCAAGGTGGGCCTGAGCCAGGAGCTTCCTGCTGCCCTGGCCCTTCCTTTCAAAGGAAACTGCATCCTAACCCCTGTCTCCTCTCCCCACCTGAGGCGGCCATCCTGGGCTGCAGCCCCGCCGGGAATGATCTTGGTGATGAAAATGGATGGGTCGTCACCGATGTGTGGGTTGTCAGTGCCACCTGCGATGCTGAAGCCCAGACCTGAGTTACCCTGGGCAGAGAGAAGACAAGAGGGTCAGCTCCCCTCACTGCCCACTCTGAGCAAAGTGAGGAGGAAGGGAAGGGTTTGGGAAGCTGCAATGAGCAAGGAGGGGCAGGACTAAGGACTGGCCACTTAGAAAACATGGGCACAGATAAGTACAGACAGGAAGCCAAAGAGACTTTGGATGGAGAAACCTGCTCACCCTTTCCAATGTGATCTCCTCGTATTCCATTTCCCCCTCGGTCCCGTTCACCTGCAACTCCAGCACGGACCAGAAACACAAAAACAGTGAGACAGACATTCCTACCTGAGAACCTACCCATACCCTGCTACTAGGACCCAGGCCCTCCCTCTCTCCCTCCTTTCAGCAATGGCCCAAAAAATCTAAACAACTCACATATCCTGGGGCTTCTAGGGTGTCTGTGTTGACAATCACAGGGGGAGAATTGGCCTGTGAGGGGGAAAAAGATGAAAAGCTGCCTGAGGCTTGGCTCAAGAGGGAGTTTATAAACAAGGGCCCCAATAGCCAGGTTATCCTTTCAGACTCTTAAGCAAGTCTGTTCTACCCCTGAAGCCCCTCAAGGACCCAAGCTCAATCATATTACATATATACACAGAGACACGTGCACAGACCTAAGCCTGCCCAACCTAGGCCACCTGCATGTAGAAAGAGGTGTATGAGATGCAAGAAGGGAGAGACAGCCAGATGGGGGGAGCAGCAGATGGTAAAGAGTGGGGAGGGAGGGGCAGGGTGGAAGGGGGTGGGGAATAGCTTCTCACCGGATGTAACACCACAGGTTGTTATATGCCTTATGTACTACACACATACACCCCAGGGTTTATG
Organism: Galemys pyrenaicus; assembly: GCA_019455555.1. Taxonomy (NCBI): domain Eukaryota; kingdom Metazoa; phylum Chordata; class Mammalia; order Eulipotyphla; family Talpidae; genus Galemys; species Galemys pyrenaicus. Next base: position 2,525,503 of record JAGFMF010012125.1, on the reverse strand, counting down.
TCAGCTGGGTTCCTACGCCCCCTGTGCCTACATACACCCAGATATACTTATAAGTCCCCCCTCAGATTTGCCTCTCACCTTCACACACATTTGCTCTTAACCCCGGGCCCTGGGAATCTGGGGTTATCCCAGAAGCCGGTCCCTCCTTCCTTCTCACCCACCGACAGCCATCCCACCCCTTCCTCATGGGACCCTGTTGCCAAGCAACAGTATCTAAGCCCAGCCAAGGCCTGGGGGGGACCCACCTCCTGGAGGCCCCGTCGTCAGGACAACAGGGGTGGAGGAGAGGGGAGAGGGGGAAGGCGTGGCCTAAGGGGACCAGTCTAATGATCCGCTAGGCCCGCCTCTCCTGCCCTGGGCCCCGCCCCCCCGTTAGCTGGCCAAGAGTAGTCCAAGCTGAAGAGGTTTGTGGTAGCAGCGCAAAGCAAATCATCTCCCTTCTTCCCTCCCCTACACCCTCACCCAACGCGGTGCAAAAGACGTCAGGAAAGGGGAGTGGTGAAAGACATCCGGGTTCCATCCCTCTCATTTCCCTGCAGCCCCTTCACACAGGAAAGGGTTAAAGTGGGGCGTGCCCAGGTCCTTGACGCCAGTCGCCTCAACGCAGCAGGGTCTCTAGACTCTGGGGCGGGGCCAGCTTTAGGCCGGTCCTAGGGGCTTCCCCAATTGCCTAGGCAACCGAAGCCACGTCTCCATGGCAATGAGGGGAGGAAGCCAAGAGCCTCCTTCCGGGGTCCTCAACCTATCACCTCCTTAAGCAAATATTTGGAGCCTACGAGCCTACGAAGTGCGAGGTACACATCAAGGATTCCCCAGATTCATTCTCGCTCTCCCATTCCAAAAAGCCCCCCCCACATTGCTATTTCTCTATACTCATTACCATTTTTAAGCACTGTAGCATTTCAAGCCCACAAATCTATTAACACAATCCTCTGACCCTTTAAAACTCGGCAAATGCTGTTGTCCAACCAATAGCCGCTGACTGCCAAAACCGCATCCACATCCAGCCTCCCATCTCTCCTCAATCTCCACCCGCATCGGTACCCTGGGCTCTCCTTCACAGGCCCCATCCTTGATCCTTCTCTACCCCAGCGTCCTCCTCCTGTCCCTTCAAGTTTCTACAGCCCACCCTTCAGGTTTCATCTTCTAGTCCCAGCCTCTTCTCCATTCACTTCCTTGTGCTGTCCCTCCCTGCAAGCCCCATCACTTGGCCATCCTTCCCTTATCCTCCATCCTCATCTCTGACTCTGAGAGATCAACACCACTTTCTCTTACCCCATCTTCAAATCCTCAAAATTCTATCTCCAAATCATAATCCTTCAACTCTCAGCACATCCTTATCTCCCCAAAATTGGGACTTCTCCTGTAACTCCAGCTCAGGCCTCCTCCTAAGCCCTCCCACACCACACCTATAACCTCCAGCACTCTCTGTCCTCCTCCCTTTGCCTCCTTAAAGTTCAGATTCCAACAGTCTCTGGGAAACACTGTCTTTACCACCACTTTTCAAGTTCCCTTCTTGGACTGTCCCCCTCCCCAGGGACTAAAACAGCTCCATTTCTAATCCTCCTTCCTTTACTCCTTGCAGCCCCCAGCGTATCACAGGAACTCTGCGCCATCTTCCCAACTCAAGGGCCCCACCTTCCTTCCTCTTGACCAGCTCAACCTGCCTCCCAGATCTCACAGACTCATGGCTGGCTGTCCCCTGCCCCAGGACATCCACCTTCTGTTCTCTATTTTGCTAGAGAATAGTTCTGCTATCCCCCTTCAACACCTCTCCTGCCACCACCTTCTCACCCCAGAACCTGCTCTGCCCCCTCCCTGCCTCCTCATCCCTAAGCTCAGAAACCTTCTCCCCATCTTTTTGATGAAATGTCAGCAACCACCCCTTCCCGGGGCATACCACAAAATTCTGGCGTCCCACCCCTGACTCTCAGTGTAACCACAGAACAGCTTTCCTGGTGCTCTCCATTCCTCCCCATCTTATGGTCCCAGAAAAGACTGAGGGGTTAGAAGACGGCAAGTGGACTGAAAAATAAAAGGTCTCAGAAACAAGGCCTCCCTAGTCCCAGAGAAGGGAAAACACACTATAAGCACAGAGGAAGAGGGAAGGGAAAACAGGTGGTAGTGAATAATACCAGGAGGGCAGAGAGGTACAGAAAGGTCTGGGTGGAGGTGAGGGCCCAGGAGGGTGAGAGAGGGGGAGGCCTGGGAGGAAAGGAAAGACTTGATGACTAGTGAAGGGGTAACTGAGTGAGGAAGAGCAGGCAGAAGGACTATGATGAGTGCTGGCCAAGGCTGATCAGGCTGAGGGAAAGGACTGATCAGGCTGCAGAGGGCCTGAGCTGGGGATCAGGGAGAGGGAGGAGAGTGCGTGGGAGGGAGAGAGAGACAGCATCAAGAATTAGCCAGCCAGCCAGCCAGCAGGGAGGGGAGGGTGGGGGAGGGAGCACAGGAGGGGTGCAAAGGCCAGGGCAGGGGATGAGGCAGAAAGGCCCCATGAAGTGAAGTCTCAGGCCAGACAGATGGAAAGGGCTGGAGACTCAGGGACAGGGAGAGCCAGGCCCAGAGGCTGAAAATGGGGGGAGGAGGCAGGGAAGGAACAGGAGCAAATGAGGGCAGCAAGCACTCTGAAGAGAGCTCTGGATGCAGAAAACAACCAGAAGTGGAGGCTGTGAAGGAATGAAGAGGGCCCAGGCCTAGGGAGCATCCTGGGGTCTCTCAGCATGCAGACACACACACACACACACAAGATGCCTTTAGGTTCTACACCCACTCCCACTAGCCTGGCCTCTCCTTCTGCCTCTCTGTGGAACAAGGTGTTTCCAGGCACCAAATTCCCCCTCCCCCCAAACCCCTGCAGTCTAAGCCCCAGGCCCCCAATCCCAGCCTCCCCCACCTACAGCTCTGAAAAGCCCTACCGGCCCTTTGGGGTGGTTGTAGCTCCAAGGCTCCGAGGGCCACACTGGGGAGGGGGCCGCCTGAGTCTCCTACCTTGAGGGGGGAGAGGTGGGTGTGGCCCACGACCCCGTGGACGGCCTCGAGGTGGGACAAGTTCCTCTCCGCCACGTGCATCAGCTCGGGGGCGTTTACCTGGTTGGGGAGGTGGGCCGGGCTGTGCTCCAGAGGGGGCGTGTCTTCATCTTGGTAGCGGTATTTCTGGGGATGGGACAGAGGCGTCACTGGGGCCGCCCAGTGCCTCAGGCTCCAGGCTGCCAGGCATCCCAGCCGCCTCCTCTTCCCAAGGCAGTGCAGTGCGGCTGGCCCTGGGGCCTGACCAGCTCCTCCCCCTCCCTCTCCTCCTGCCCATTGGTTCCCCTCTCTCCACCTTCCCCGACAGCCCCCTCTCCCGCCAAGGCCTCAGCACCTCTCACCTCTTCCCAAATCCCCAGCCCCCTCCCCAACCCCTCCTCTTCACCTTCTACCCAGCATATTCCCTTTAGTTTCTTCGCCCCTTTCCCAAGTCTTCATCTTCAAGTCCCTCCATTCTTTCAGATCCCAGACCTCTTTTCTTCCTTCATCATCGTCTCATATTTCACCCACTCCCCAAATTGTAACCTCCCTCTTCTATACTCCAACTACTGCTCCAGCTCTAGTTCCATCCCATCTCCCTACTGTAGTGTCTACCCGCTGAGTAGCCGAGTCTCCAACAGCTTGCATCCCCTAGGACCCCACTCAGGACCTTCAACTAATAAGCACTTGGCATCAGCCCCACAAGCAAGACAAAGTTAAATCCATCCAGTTCTTCCACTGGCCTGCTTGCCACCGAAGTAGTGGTAAAGGGACCCCAGGTTCAGTTCTACCCCTACAAATATCCTCAGGCCAGTCAAGCCCAGCCAGCTAATAGGATGTGTTAGAAAGGACTGAGTAAGGGCAGGGAGGAACAGAGGCAGGAGAGCTCAGGACGGGGGCAGGAATGGGTGCCTGGTTCCTTGGCTGGGGAAGGAGGCAGAATGCTGCCTCAGGGTGAGTTCCTGGTCTCCCTCCAGCCTTATGGAGTAAAAGGACACCCTTCCCAACCACCAGCCATGAAGAGCCTCCTAGTAAATGAGATCAACTGGGGGCCAGAGACAGAGGAAAAGGGCCACTGGAGATAGTAATGATGGATGGCAACCAACCTGGGTCCTCCTACATCTGCCTCTGCAGAGCCTCCCAAATTCCAGGCTCAGAGAAAATTGAAGAAGAGGGTGGTATTTTATACAGGGTTTCCTCAGGAACTGAAGAAGACAAAATACACTCACTCCCCATACATTTACGTAAAAAGAGAAGGGAGGACTTCCCTCTCAGAAAAGTATCTCAGAAGCTGAGTTAGTACCCCAAGATTTGAAGAGCAACAATTTCAAAATCAAACCGGAGAAAGCTTATCAATTCCTGATAATAGAGTGATGAACCAAGGCTGAGGACATAACCCAACTCTGGCTGTAGCTAAGGGTATAAAAAGAGAAGAGGAGGAGGAAAAAGGTGGTGTGACCATAAAGACCCTCAAACCCAGGCTACAAAGACAACTAGAACCAAAGAGCACCTTGATACATCTGAAGAGTCTGAAAGAAGGAAAAGAGTTGTTCATCTGAATATACTCCATTTCCTGGCCTCCTGGTTTCAATGCCAAGAGCAGAAATGTAGAGAAGAGGGAATATCAGCTAAATGGCCCTCCTCAAAGGCTAAGCCCTTTTGAACAACAGGGTTCCATGAGCTAAAAAAGGTTGTTGCTCATTACACACCCTGAAAAAGTGGTCTTCACCCTGCACAGTGCCCTAGAACAGGCGCAGTCCTGGGAGAGGGGAGGAGGCAGCTCTCCTCTCTCACTTCACAACACTTCAAGTTTTGGAGTCTAAAGGAGGACTTGAGCCCAATGTCCCTCCATTTTCATCCTACCTCACATAAAGAAATGCCTGAATCTGATGAAGAAATGTCAAGGTATCCATAAGTAAAATGAAAGAGTGGAAAGGAACATGTCATCATTTATTCTAGAGAAAATGATGATAAACCCTTATCTCAGTAAGACTGCAGACACCTCTCCTGCCCCACCCCTGCCTCATGGGGGTAGGGAGGTTCTAGGATTGAGGAAAAGGTTTCTCAGGAATTGGGGAGAAATGTGAAGGAAATGGGGAACAAGGAAAAGGTATCAAAGTTCCCGGAATCTGGCTGAAGGAGGTAAAGGCCTATGTTCAGTCCCTGGACATTTTCAAAGTAGAAAGAAATTTAAAAAAAAAAAAAAAAAAAAACCGTCTAAGGGTAGGGAAGAGTAATTCCAAAACTGCAAACTGGGAGGTGGGTGTCTGGGTCAGCACCTCTCAGTTCCAGATTACAGGGAACTAAAGCAGGATAGGCAGCAACGGAGGATCTCCTTCACAGTCCAAATGCTATTGGGGACCAAGTCTGAACCCCATATATCAGGATATAACGCCAGTAAAAGGCCTAGGGGTAGCTGTCGTTCCTTCCCCTTCCTTCCCCCTTAGGCCCCTCAATGCCGGAGCCCCAGTTGTACAGAATGACCTGGAACCGAATCTTGCACCCCCAAAACAGAGGGGTGTGAATGAAAGTGGATGATGATAATAGGGGCGACCCACTGCTCCTGTCCGCAAGACACTGCAACCCAGAGACCCCGCGCCAAGCAGAAGGAAGAGCTACAGCACTTGAAGCTTGCACCCTAAGATTTGGGGGGTCCGGGAAGAGGGGAGCGGGGCCGGAGCCCACACCGCGGCACGTACCACGCAGAGACACATGGAGGCGAATCTGTTCCGAGCCGACATGGAGAAGGGGAGGGGGACTGAGGGGAGGGGGTGGGTGGGAGAGCAAGGGTCCCAGGGTTGGGGAGGGGGAGGGGCAGAGGGGCGGGGGCTGCGGCGGCCGCGGCGACTGGAGGCTGCGGCCCGAGGGGGGGGGGGAGGCGCCTGCGCAGTGCGGGTGAGCGTCACTGAGGGAGAGAGGGGGTGAGGGGAGACCCTCTTAGCCATCAACTTCCCGGGTTTTAGCTGTTTCTCTGTAGACTTCACCTCCCACATTATACTCCTTTTCCGACTCCTCTATAAATAGAGACACTCCTAAAATTTACCGATTTATAACTCTAATTCTCAGGGACCCCTTATCCCATCTAATCTCCCATGCCTAAAATCACCAGGTCCCCTAAACCATTCCAAAACTTCCCGGACTCCCGGGGTACAGGGAAGTAAACATCACTTCTCGGTCACTTCAGAGGGACCCCTAAGGAATCTAAACAGCCTCTGACAAGCCCCTCCCCCCCACCTCCCAAAATGTTAATGTGAACAGCATTTCCTCAAGATCTCCTAACCAACCATCAGTTCAAGCCCACCTGAGAGCCAAACAATGCTTTTCCAAAGATTCTTTTTTTTGTTATCAAATTAGTCAAATCCTTAAATCATTCCTTTTAAAGGCGTACTATCCCCCAATCCTTTAACAGAGACCTTGAAATCAGTACAATTACACTTGCTCTAATATGAACATCCAAATAAACTACTCCAATTCGTCTTGGGTCCCCTGTCCAAATCCCTGGATATAATGAGAAACTCATGACCTAATACCAATTCCCAATATCACCAGACCTCAACTGCAGGGAATATTTAATGTACCTTAAAGCTGGCCCTCCAAATTAAATCATAACCTCTTCAATTTACTCCCAAGCCATTAAATTAAGAGATACTTCCCTACCTATTCCTTTTGCTCCTCAAAACCATACATTACCCCCAAAACAACCTCAATACACCCTCTATGATCCTGAACTGCAACCTTGTTGAAAAATTGCCCCCAAATATATCTATCACCCCCACACCAAAATCCCAAAAAATGTTCACCAAAGCAAAATCTGGCGTGCAATTTGCAGTGACCCACACATACTCCAAAATGCTCCAAACGGACCCCCTCAGATCTCTTCAGAGGTTTCCATTTTCTACCAAACAACTGAACCTGAAAGTATCTCTTTCAAATATTCTCCCATTCAACGCCCACCTTTCCAACTCTTAAAGCACAGCGAGCAATCTCAAATCTGCTTTTCTGGTTTCTCTAAATGCCCACAACGTGTCAGAAAAGACCGACTTCCCTAGCATCTCGCCCAGGCTCGCTCTCTTCCCGTTGACCAGAATCTGTTAAATGCGCCCCGAAGATGACCCCCAATGCCCTAGTTTCATATCTTGATAGAATGCTTGGATCCTCGGGAGTCAGTGCGGTGGGGGCAGTTTTCGAAATTTCTTCCAGAATAGAAAATGTACAGGCCCTATTTCTCCACCAGTGGGCGCTATGGCCAATTAAGACCCTCTCCCATCCCCCATTTCCTTTTTCCCTCCATTTTCCGTTTCCCAGTTGCCCGGCAACGCAGCAATCAAGGACTTCGCTGTCGCTTAGCAACCGTCTCCCTGGCGCTTAGAGCTGAGGTAGGAGGTTGTGCTCTGATGAAAGCTGAACAGGCCTCCATCTTAGAAAAATTGAGACGTCAGATCGCCCAACCTCCGGATTCTCCTTTCCAAAGACCCCCGCCCCGCGCCCCACGGTTATTTAGACAAGTCCCTCAAACCCTGTCTCCTTTTCGCACATGGGACTACGCCACGCCCCAGCCAGTTCAGTCCCGCCCTCATTTCGATCAGGTAACCTAGCGCCAAGGTTCCGCCCCTTTCCGAGTGTTGCTACCCGCCTCCCTAGATAGAGTATGCCTGACCCCGCCCACCTACCTCCAGGAAACCACGCCTCCGTCCACTTCCCGCCCATTTGCTTCCCGGCCTCGCCCACACTGTCCCTCTGCCACGCCTCTGTCGGCCAATGAATGGGACCGTTGGCCACACTGCCCCGCCCCCAGCATTTTAGCTTTGCCCAATAAGGACCACCCGGAGGGTTTAACCGCTTCGCCTCCAGGGCTCTGGCCAAATGCCCCTGGTCTTTACCCATTTCCCACCCTCCCCCACTTGTTCTGCCCCGCCCTCCGCCACCCTCGCCCAGCCCTCAACTCCACCACGCAACATCAGTCGTCGCCGGTTACCATGGTAACGGCGGCAGCAGCGCGCAGAGAAGGGGGGAGGGACGGGGGCGGAGTGGGAGAAAATGCTCAGAGACAGAGAGATACCGGCAGTGATACAGACACGGATTAAGACTAAGTGATAGCTGTAAAAGCAGAGTTGGAACAAAGCACAGGGCCTGGAACGTAGTTGATATTCAACAAATATTCCTTAAATTACTGCAACAGGAATCTAAATATAGGCAATAAAAGATGGACGACTTTCAGAGGGACGCTCAACGCGTCCTCAAAGTCTGAGCAGCCCCTACCCTACTCAGCATTGGGGGAGGGGGCAGGAGCCATGTGCCCCCTGCTGGCTCTTCATAAGCTACCCTCCCCTGCCCTGGATAGAGATGAACCACAACTCCCAACAGCCACACGGGCAGCAGTCCTCTAACATTGAGGGATCTGTGCTCAAGGCCTTATGGGAGTTGGAGTCCCCACCATCCGGAGACTGACAAGTTTTCCGTCCAAGGAATGTGGCAAGCCTGGGTCTCCACGCCTCTGTAAAACCCAAATGCATGATCCTCTCTGCGCAAGGCTCCTTCCTTCCGGGATGCTCAATCCTGGGCTCTATCGCAGAAGCAGAAGCCTGGAAGGGAGCTGAATAAGCATCCCTACCATAACAGCTGCCAGTGCAGCCAAGCCCCTCACCCTCACTGGTATATTTGTGTTCACCTATTGGAAGCAGAGCCCACACACGCATTCCAGTTGGCTTTCTATGTACACCTGTAAAAAGCTAAGGCTAAGAGCAGGCTAAGGGGCAGGAGACAGGAGAAGCAGATCAGACAGACGTTAATTGAGGCCAAGCCAAAGAAACTGAGGCACAAAAATTCACTGAAACTACAGGAGATAGGGGAAGAAGCAGCGTGGGAGAAAAGCCCAAGGCCCACAGAGTAGGGAGTGAAGACCCCAAATCTAAAAGTCCTCAACCCCCAATTGCGTCCATCCATGCTCACACGTGCACAACGCATGTGTACACACATGTGTGAGTTTGTGGCAGGGAACATGTGTGTCCTTAGCTCCCTCCCCTGAGAAGCTGCAGTTCCCACTAAATATAACCCCCTCCCCAGCCTGTGACTCACCCGGACCCCGCCTCCCCGGCCCCCACTTCCTGTCCCACCCCCCAACCCCCAGCTGCCTGCCACCCGCCCAAGCCTCCCTCCACACACCAGGCATCCAGCTTTCCAGTCCCAGTCTCTCAGCCAAGACCTAGGTATTCTGCACCCCACCAGGAGCTTGCTTGCAGTTCCCATCCATCTCCTGCTCTTTCCAGCACCAACCAGCCACAAGGAAACCCTTGCACAGAGCCTCACTACCGCCAGTCCTGCCCTCCTCCTACTCCTTCTCACCCGGGTAACCTTAAATCCAGGTGTACTCCTCCACCTTGATCCCAAGTATCAGGGGAAACCAGAACATTCCCCTCTATCTGCTCTTTTTCCTCTTCTTCAACCAGGGGTAGACACAGTGTGGGAGGAGGTGCGGACATTGGGCACCTGCCTGGGTAACCCCAATTTTGCACCACCCACCTGGCCCCCACTCCTCAAATCCCCTCTCCCAAAGCCTCTCCTCTATCTCCTCCTCCACCTTCTTTTCCTCCTCCTCCTTCTCCTCCTCCTCCTCCTCCTTAGAAGCTGACAACCTCAGCTGCTGCAACCTTCTACCTCCCATGGGAGTACCCCAAATCCTAACCTCACCTGGTCCAGTCCCTCAGGTGAATCTATCAGTTGCCCTCTGACAACTCCCAAGTATTCCCATTCTATAAGATCAACCGCTAAATTAACAATTTCCTCGAATTGAGAAAGCACCTCCAAATGTATCTACCACCAGATGCTTGTTCTATAGCCTGAAGGCCCACCCCTTCCCGGCCAGCTGACACCCCCAGACCAGTCAGGGACTCACAACCAATAACCTATCCCCATGCCAGGAGCCCCCTGAAATTGGACAAAGCACCTGGAACACAGCTTGTCCCCCAGGATAGAAGAGGACCCCCCCATACACACACGTAGTCCACTGTCTACATACAGTAGCAGGACTCCCATGTGAACCAGGTTTCTCAAGTAAGTCTCCCTCAAACAAACGCAAGCCCACCGGGCCCCCAAAATCACAGAATACCCCAAATTAACCATTTCTCTACAGGTATAACGGCATCATTCCAGGGGGCACCTGTGGCCAAACCCAGGATTTTTAGATGTAAACCTCCAAAAATTATGACCCCCCCCCAAATGTATTTTCTCATACTCTCATTCCAGGGCCCCAGCCCCAGATTAAGCTTGCCTAACCCCTCCCCACAAACTCCCTAACCTCCTACCAGTTTATAGCCCCCTTCCATCATACTTACCTTGGTTGTCACTATACAGAGACAGTCCATGTTGGGGGGCCTGGCCGCGGTGGCGGGTAAGGGGCTCTGACTTCATCGGAGTTTCCTTCCTCCCCTCCGTGGGTCCTCACCCCTCCCCCCTCCGCACCCCACTTTTGCAGGGGGGGCCAGGATGGGGGGAGGGGTGAGAGGGGAAAGAGGGGGTTGGAGAAGAGAAGGATAGGGGAGCGTGGGAGGGAGGGGAAGGGGGCCCTAAAAGGGGGTCCCCAATGGAGGGGATGGGGTTTGGGGAGCACACCCCGATTCTCAGGAGGGGCGAGGGCACCACCGGGGGCTGGCAGCCCCGGAGTTCGGGGGCTGGGGCATGAGCTAAGGTGGGGGAGGGGAACTGGATTTCGGGGAGCCCCGGGATTGGGGGGCGTCGTGCCTAACCGCCAGGGGCTAGGGGCCGTGGTGGGGAGTGGGGTGGGGGGGTTGGAGGCGGCAGAGGCCGAGGGAGCCGTGGAGCCTAGGAGGGAAGGGGAGAGAGGAGGAGAGAGGAAGCAGGGAGAGGGAGGGAGCGAGGAGCGAGAATGGGGGGGGGTGCCTTGGCAGAGTTAACTCCTTCAATGCTGGAAGGAACCCGGATAATGGGAAAGGACATTAGAAATGAAAGCAGAGAGGCCCTGAGGTGAACAAGGAGACCTGGTCCGCCACCAGCAACGACAGCAGAGACTATGAGAATGGATCTCATTTCTTAGAGGAGAAATGAGCCCATAGATGGGCTGAGAGCACCATGGTTGTTTAAATATAGGAGAGGCTATGGTAGAGGGTAGGGGGTGAGGGAGGGGCTGCCAAGAGGGAATCCCTGGGGGCTTAGCTCTTCCTCCAAATTCTCAGGAGGAAGCCTGAAAAGTAATTATGTTTTGGACTCTTTAGTGCCTGAAATTGGGACAGGCAAAGAAAAGAGGGAAGCAGAAGGGAGAAGGGGCTGCAGGATGGAGAGAGTGCATTCTCTGTGCCCCTGACTCAGGATTTTGTTACCATGATCCCCAAGTCTCAGTTTAATATTGGCAATACTTTGCTCTCCTCCATCTCTGCCTGCTCCCTCAGAAGTGAGGCCTCCCCCCACACACACACATACACCCTTACCTGACTCTCAGAGATGGAAGCCTCATAATAGTCCAGGATATCTGTCCAAGGAACAGAACTGAGTTAACCTCCTCCACCCCTGCCTCCCTGGCCACCCTGTCTCTATCTATCTGGTCTGTCTGGCTAGGAAGGAGTTCCTCCAGCCAAGGCTGATACAATGCTCCATATAGGACATGGTCCACATGACCCCTAGTGGGGCCCCTGCTTGAACCAAATGAAGCAAACAGCCCCCAAGTTCAGTAAGTCCTTTTCACCATTGCCCCTCAGAAAAGCAGGGCTACTCACCCAGCAAAGCCTGGAAGAGGTCACTGTGCAGCACTGTGAGAAGAGGGGGTGCCCATCGCAATAGTGGGGGCACCAGGAGCCAAAGAGCTGACCTGGGAGCTGGCAAAATGCAAGTGATGGAGTATTGGAACAAGGAAGAGACAGACTAATACATTCACTCACATCTTCCCCAGTCTCTGTCCTATCACCCCAGACTCTATGGTTCAAAGAGAGTAATCCCAGAAGGATTCACAACTCCCCTGTCTGGCCCCAGGTCTCAATTCCACAAGGACTCTTGTTTTTCACCTCTTGGTCTCTCCGACATCTCTCTGTTCTCTTGTTTTAATCCCCCTAATCTCTTGTTTTAAGCCCGGATTGAAGTTGAGCTGCCTTCTCTCCACATAATTCTACCCAGTAAGTAAAGTAGATAGTCTCTAGACCAACTGCTGTCCCATTTTTCCCAGGTCCCCAAGGACCACCATCACTTTGCTCTACACACCATAGCCCCTTTCCCAAAGCCAGGCATAACTTAGCTTCACTTCCATGAGGAACTAGAGGAGAAGATCATTCCAAGGAGGCTCTCTCCCTCAGGACAGCTGAAAAAGAAAGGAAGCTAAGTCCAGTCCTCTCTGGACTGGCCTATCCCCAAAGAGAATGGCAGAAAGAATATAAATTATCTGGAACTTCTTGACCCAAGACTAGCATGGGTGGGAGAGGAGTGGGAGGGACATGAAAATGTCCACAGTTCCCCTCAAGCCTGAGAAGAATCCCTTTGCCAGAGGTCTAAATTAAACACATGGTTATGGGTAGGTACAGAGGCCAGAGAGACAGATATTCAGGAAGGTCTCCCAGGCCCTAAGGGGGAGGCACGAAGGGTGGAGGTGAGGGATCCTTCCTACAGTGAAAACTGAGGTGTTTCCAGAGTGAACAGTATTTCCTAGGTCTTAGGAGAATATGCTTAGGACAACACACTCCACCTTGAGTCCCCTACCCCACCATTTTCCTCTTTTGTGCTAATGGAGACGATTTCACAAAGGTTCACAAGGAATCACAAAGGGTTGTCTTGCCAGGACTCTACCTCTGCCTTAACACTTATCTCTTCCCACTTCTCCCTGGGAAGTCCTCCTTTCAGTCTATCCCCTATCCTTCTGCTAGCAGTCACCTAAGCTCCTCCCTCTTTCATCCGTCCTGCCCCATCACCCCTTCCGACGGCTATACTATAGTTCGCACAGGTGAGATGAAGAAATCTGGGGGAGACAAGGAACGCCTGCAGATCACCCTAGGTCAACCAGCTTGCTGGGGCTGGGGTGCGCTCTGGAACTACGGCTCCCAGCATGCGCCGGCGGCCGGAAGCCCCGCCCGCTCGCCTCCCGGTGCATTGTGGAGCATGATTCAGGGCTGGGGAGACCCAAGACTTTGGCAGACCTGACCAGTACGCTAGGTCAGCGCTCGAGACAGCATTCCCCCGAGCGGTTTGGCGATGCAGGCGGCGAGAATGTACCCGCACGTCGGGCGGCAGCTGTTGAGACTAGGGGGCGGAAGGTGTGTGACTGATAGGAGGGGCGGGGGACAGCGAGCCTGGGCACCGGGCCAGGACTAAACTCCCACTCCCCACAGCTTGCGGCCCTGCGCGCTTCAGGGGCAGCCCCGGCTCGGCCCGGCCTGCCGGCCCTATGCCAACGGCGCCGCTGAGGTAAGTGACGGCGGCCTCGGGGACAACTTTTGGGAGTGGGAGTCCACTTCGGAGCCCACTTCCCCATTGCCGGCAGGGGTCTCCCTCTTCGCCCCAGTCACCTGCCTACCGGCCTGGCGCCGAAAGTAGGGGAAAGGGCAGGCCAGGGCGTCCTCCGCACGGAAACTGGAGGAAAGGTCGCCAAGCCCGCCCAGCCTTGGCACCCAAACTCTTCGCTTCTCTTGTTGGCATTTCGGAAGTCCTGCCTCGATAACTGTCCCTTTTCCCAGGCGGTTCTGGACAAGACTGACAACCTCGCCGCTGATGCTGCCTCGACCAGGGAAAAACCGGCCAAGGCGGTATGTCACCCCGAGGCTGGGAGTTGTTTAGCTAGGGGAGACCCACCCACCCTAGCCGGCTCGCTGAACCTTTCTGTCCATATACAGGAATCAAAGTCGTTTGCTGTGGGTATGTTCAAGGGCCAGCTCACCACCGACCAGGTGTTTCCTTTCCCAGATGGTAAGAGAAGGCGCTCTAGGGGGGTGCTGGGGGGAGTGGAGGGGCCGGGAAGGGGGAGGAGAGAGGGTGGCAGGGCGGTTAACCTTGCTGCCTAGACTGACTGCCCATTCCTCTTTCTCACCCAACTGCCCACACAGTGCTCAACGAGGAGCAGACACAGTTTCTCAAAGAGCTGGTGGGGCCGGTGTCCCGTTTCTTTGAGGTAGGCTGGGGAAGGTGGGCTTGGTCCTCTGTTGGAGGGGAGGGGTTGGGCGAGGGGTGTAGATGGTAAAGAAATTAAAAGGGGGCTTGGATGTGGGATCCTGTGACTTCCCCAGGAGGTGAACGATCCTGCCAAGAATGACATGATGGAGCAGGTGGAGGAGACTACTATGCAGGGCCTCAAGGAGCTGGGGGCCTTTGGTCTGCAAGTGCCCAGTGAACTGGGCGGTGTGGGTCTCTGCAACACCCAGGTGAGGGAGCCCTTTAGTCACTCGCCAGCTACTGCGGCTTGGCAGACTGGGCTCCATCCTTAGTCCTGACACTAAGATTTCTGTGACTAAGATCTCAGTTAAGAACTACCCATGGGGCCCTGTGGGTTGAGGACAGTCCTGATGTATACACGTGTACTCCTACTCAAACACTATGTCCAGTCCCCTAGGGTCAAGAACCTCATCCAGGATTCCAGATCCTAATGAATCTCTAAGGTGGGGGCTGCCTGACAATGGGGTTGAACTCCCACCTACCAAAACCTGGGACTGACACCAGTATTCTGTCAGTGTCCTCTGCTCTGCCCTTTTCCTTGGCTCACTCTCTCCACTCACTCTGTGGGAATGCCCCGGTCAGGTCCTGACCTGTTGCCCACTTGAAGCAACAATTAAGGGCTAAGTTACAGCTCCAGGTTCCTGCTTCTCTTTCAGTATGCCCGCCTGGTGGAGATCGTAGGCATGCATGACCTTGGCGTAGGCATCACCCTGGGGGCCCATCAGAGCATCGGTTTCAAAGGCATCCTGCTCTTTGGCACAAAGGCCCAAAAGGAAAAATACCTCCCCAAACTGGCATCTGGTGAGGCAGCCCTAGATCTAGGAATTATGGGTGGTCTGGGTCAGGTACAAATGAGGCCAGTGGTACAACATATCTAAGCTTTATCCATTGAGGGAAGAGTCTAGAAAAGCATCACAGAATGTGGGTGGGGAAATGTGAAACTATTTTGCCCATGGTATTCAGGGGGAACTGTCCTGTGGGCAGGCAGGTGCCTCTGCTCCTCAGCACCTGGTATAAAAGGCCCTTTCTCCCTAACAGGGGAGAATCTGGCTGCTTTCTGTCTAACCGAGCCCTCGAGTGGGTCAGACGCAGCCTCTATCCGGACCTCAGCTGTGCCCAGCTCCTGTGGAAAATATTATACCCTCAATGGAAGCAAAATTTGGATCAGGCAATCTTCTTCCCATTTTCTCCCTACTTACTACCTCTCTCCAATTCTAAGGCACACTGCTCTGTCCTCTGTGCCCTGACTGCCCCTCATTTTTTCACAGTAACGGGGGCCTGGCAGATATTTTCACAGTCTTTGCCAAGACACCAGTTACAGATGCATCCACAGGAGCTGTGAAAGAGAAGATCACAGCTTTTGTGGTAGAGAGGAGCTTTGGCGGTGTTACCCAGTGAGTGGGTGTGGGGATAAAAGGGGTGGGGCAGGGGAAGGGGCGGTACTGAGCTCCCTGGCAGATGCTGTTCCAGGTCACCCTGGGAATGTGTGCAAAAGCCAAAGCAAGTGGACATCATGTTCCCCTTGGGACTGTGTATAGAAATGATCTAAGATTTTGGTTGCTGTCTAAGGTTTTGGTTTCAGCAACCAATGACCCACCCATGGCAGCAGGATAAAGCCAGGCCTCAGCCTTTGGGTGGTGCAGGGTACTGTTGCCTGTACCTCCTGAGTCTGAGATTTGTGGCTTGTCCCTGGTTCATAAGGAATGAAGGAGCAGTTTTCCCTTTGGCAACTTGTTGAACCTACCTCTGTTTCTCCACCCTGCCTGTCACAGTGGGCCCCCAGAGAAGAAGATGGGCATCAAGGCTTCAAACACAGCAGAGGTGTACTTTGATGGAGTGCGGGTGCCAGCAGAGAATGTGCTGGGAGAGGTGGGGGGTGGCTTCAAGGTCGCCATGCACATTCTTAACAACGGAAGGTTTGGCATGGCAGCGGCCCTGGCAGGAACCATGAAAGGCATCATTGCTAAAGCGGTGAGTACCCTGCCTGAGTTCCTAGCTAGTTTGAATCTAAGTTACCTTTCTAGGTGTCCTGGTCCCCTTGCAGATACTCCCACTACCAGAGACTCCCATTCCTTCCTTGCCAGTTGCCCAGGCCTGATAGGTTAGGCCAACACCCACCCCACCAAGCCCAACCCAGCCCCTCTCCTACAGAGACTGGCAGGACACAAGTCTCCTCTTCCAGGTGGATCATGCTGCAAATCGTACCCAGTTTGGAGAGAAAATTCACAATTTTGGGCTGATCCAGGAGAAGCTGGCCCGGATGGCTATGCTACAGTATGTCACTGAGGTGAGGCTCTTCCCCACCCCTCTCTTTTCAGAGCTTATGGTCTTCTCAGTCGGTTAGACTACAACCCCCAGCAGCACCTGGGGCAGTGGGTCTCCAGCTTTACACCAATGCCCTAGGGGATGCGGGGAGGCATAGTCAGCTTCTGCAGAAGGTGTACACATGTACCCACTTTATTCTACCCCACCCTCCTCACCCCTTTCAAGAAAGCAAATACCTGGAAGCCCCTGATAAATTGACTCAGGGGCCAAATATTTCAACATGCCACTCCATGACACATGGAGTTAGAAGGTGAATGCAAGGGCTATGGGAGCTAGGTCAGACCTGGTCTTGGAGAACTGGGTGGTCAGTTGGAGTCGGATGCAACCCTTTTTCATTTTCATTTCCATTTCCTAACCACGTAACCTCAGTCCATGGCTTACATGGTGAGTGCCAACATGGACCAGGGATCCAAGGACTTTCAGATAGAGGCCGCCATC
The DNA here is from genome assembly GCA_019455555.1 of Galemys pyrenaicus. Lineage (NCBI taxonomy): Eukaryota > Metazoa > Chordata > Mammalia > Eulipotyphla > Talpidae > Galemys > Galemys pyrenaicus. The sequence continues at coordinate 2,508,592 of JAGFMF010012125.1, read as the reverse complement.
AGCAAAATCTTTGGTTCGGTGAGGTCCCAGGCCTGCGGGGAGGGACAGTCCTGTTCTGGAGCTTGGCTCAAAAACCAATCTTAAATGTTTTGTTGTTGTTATTGTTCCTAGGAGGCAGCCTGGAAGGTGACAGATGAATGCATCCAAATCATGGGGGGCATGGGCTTCATGAAGGTATACAAGGGCTCTCTGTGGGTGTAGGGAGCTTGTCTCAGCAGGGACCAATAATCTGTCTTCCCCTGTGGTAGGAGCCAGGGGTAGAGCGTGTGCTCCGAGATCTTCGCATCTTCCGGATCTTTGAAGGGACGAATGACATTCTGCGACTATTTGTGGCTCTGCAGGGCTGTATGGTAAGAGGGAGGGAGTTGGGGGCAGGAGGTAGGGAATGGGAAACAGCAAGTCCTGACTGCCAGTCCTGAATGTTAGATTCTCCTCCCCCACAGGACAAAGGAAAGGAGCTCTCTGGACTTGGCAATGCTCTAAAGAATCCTTTTGGGAATGCAGGCCTTCTGCTAGGAGAGGCAGGCAAACAGCTAAGGCGGTAAGCTTAGGGGCCATACCAGGGCAGGGCATTGGTGTGTGGCAACTCACCAGTTACTCTCCCCCTTCCTCTCAGGCGGGCAGGGCTGGGCAGTGGCCTGAGTCTCAGTGGAGTCATCCACAAGGACTTGAGTCGGAGCGGTGAGCTGGTAAGTAGTCATGGGGGACAGCCTGGGCTGGGGCTGGTGGGGCTAGGTCCCTCTCTGAGACCTGGGTGCCTTCTCCATCTCTTCAGGCAGTGCAAGCCCTGGAGCAGTTTTCTACTGTGGTGGAAGCCAAGCTGATAAAACATAAGAAAAACATTGTCAGTGAGTAAGCTCCTCAACTCTATTCCCACCCCTTCCGTCTCCTCTCCCTCCAAATAACTACCCCTCCCTACCCATCCCATCTACCTGGTTAGATGAACAGTTTCTGCTGCAGCGTCTGGCAGACAGTGCCATTGACCTCTATGCCATGGTGGTGGTTCTCTCCAGGTGAGGCGGCAGTATGGAAGGCCCGAGCCGCAGGGGGTGGGCAGAAGGGTGTCCTGGGCTGGTATCACAGCCCAGATTTGTTCTGCTTCCCACCAGGGCCTCAAGATCCCTGAGTGAAGGCTACCCCACAGCCCAGCATGAGAAAATGCTCTGTGACAGCTGGTGCATTGAGGTGAGATTCTGGGTTACCGTGTGCAAATGAGAGGCTCAAGGCACAGGCCTCAACCCCCTTCTCTGTCCCCAGGCTGCAGCCCGGATCCGGGAGAACATGGCTGCTGTGCAGTCTGACCCCCAACAGCAGGAACTCTTCCGGAACTTCAAAAGCATCTCCAAAGCCTTGGTGGAGCGGGGTGGCATGGTCACCAGCAACCCCCTTGGCTTCTGAGTACCTCTAGCCAGGACCTAGTCCAGAATGTGCCTTCTCTCAAGCCAAAATCCAGGCTCCTTTCCCACAGACTCTGCTTCTGCCTTGAGGGCTTCACCCCAGGAGTGTGCCTGCTGTCACAATTGCCTCACAAATAAAGTTTCTAACAAGTCATGCTTTGCTACCATGTCTCAGTCTTTCACCTCTCTGCTTGCCTCCCTCCCAAAGAAAGGAGTCAGAGGCATGGGAAGTTTGCCCCTATTGCTTTATTTTTGGTGTTTTATACATGTGACTAAAATAAATAGGATAACAAAAGCAGCTACACAGTCCCCAAATACCAAACACCCCAGCTTCCTTTCACTTCTGTCTAGTGTAATAGACCCTCTTCCTCCCAGGGTACCATTGACCACCGCCCCATTCTGTGCAGGACAGAGCTGACTGGGTGAACAGAGTAGGAGGTCATTTTGGGTTAGAAGGGGCCCAGGAGACAGGAATTCTTCATATAAAAGAGGAAATATCTACTAAAAATATAGTCTGAAAAGTGTATGAAAACCTATTTTAACCCCCATATAAAAAACAGTAAAACTAAAAATAACCAAAGGTCCCTTGTACACCCCCGAGGGAAGGGGGAGGAACCAGGCACTGCTGGTAAGTCACAGTGGCAACAGCCTGACAACAGGCAGCAGCCCACAGGACAGGCTGAGCCCAGGCACCAGAGGAGTAATGAGCCTGTGACGGACAAGACACCCAATCACAGAACAGGAGCACCAAGCACTGCTGGACAAAATGAGTGCAGATCCAGAACTCAGCCCCACTGTGGGGCTCTACATGACATCCACGAAGAACTCACTGGGGTTGCCCATGGCCATGTGGAAGCTTTGGCGGCTGGCTGTCAGCTCTGGAGGCACAGACCCCAGGTCTCTGACAGGAGGGGCCCCTGGGGGCTGCACTGCTGGGGGGACCGGAGGTGGGGGTGGGGGCATCATGACCACCATCATGGGGTTATAGGGAAGGGCCATGCCAGGAGGTGGTCCATAGGGATGGAGCCCTGGGTGAGTTCGAAGATTGGGAGCACCCCCTGAAGAGCCCCTGGATGGGGGGGGACCCCCATCGCTAGTCCCACCAGGCTCCCCACCCCGCCGAACACTGCCCCCCCGGCTGGAAGGCTCCGACTCACTGCCGCTGCCAGACTTGGACTCAGGTGCCCGCTCCTCAGGCCTCCCTGTGCGCCCTGCCCCCCCATCACTTCGAGTTGACCCACTGCTCCGGCTCCCTGTGGGGGGAGAGGGAATGGGGGCAACTGAGCCTTAGGTGAGGGTCCCTCAGCCTCCCAGGCTCATCCAACCTCTCCTCCCTACTTTCCCCTCAGGCCTCTCCTCAGACCCTGACAGTATCAGTAAGGCAGGGACTTACCCTCACTGTGCTGGCTGCTGGCGCTGCCTCCACCATACGTGTAGGATGAGAGCTCATGGTATGGTGGGGGCTGCGGGCTGTATGGATGTGGGGCTGGGTACTGGTAGGAGAAGGTGGGCAGCAGGGGCCAGGGCGTGGCCCCAGGCAAAGGGGCCAAGGTGTCCTGGTCGGAAGCCCCACTGGAGCCATCATTATCATTCAGAGACAGGTTGACTAGGTCTAGAAAACAATAATCACTGCTTTGAGAGACTGGGACACCAACACATTGAAATAAAAAAGAAAGAACAAGAAAACATTTCTCTAGAACCTGTGACAGGGGTTAAAATGGAATCACAAAGGTCTCTGATAGGAAACTCCCCACCTGTCATCACCATCAGGGCAAGAGCATAGTAAGAGTGGCCACAAGCCCCACATGACTTTTATGAAACTCCAGAAAAACCACCTACCCTCAGCAGACCCAATCCCACCCTGGCGCATGGCTTGTCCAGCAGAATGTGGTGAACTTGAGCCCTCCCTCTCCCCCTCCTCGGTCAGCGCAGGGCCAAGTGCAGGACATAGTGACCCTGGCTGGTTTCTAGGCTTGGTCTGGAGTTGGGAGAGGCAAGACGAGACAGCCATAGTTTTTCTCCCAGGGCCAGGACAAAGGGACTCACAACTCTCACAACCGCCACTGAGGTCTCCGAAGACATAGTAGCACTGCTCAGAGAAGGTGATCTTGTTCACGGTGTGTCGGATGAGGCCTGCCTTAAGCAGCCCACTGGCATATTTGCGGGCCTCTCGCCGCTCGGGAAAGCCCTCCACGTGATGGTAGAGCCAGTCAACCACATCAGAGCCTGGGATCACCCAGAGTAGAAAATGGCCTCAGGTTTCCTCCATGGCTCCCATCCTCATCCCTGCCTGGCCCATTCCAGGCTTTGGCTGCCTCCCGCCAGCCCCATGCCCTCTGCTCAGGACCCAGTCATACCAAGAAAGGCATTAGGAATGGTGATCTTAAGCCACATGCGGTCCCGAACTTCCAGTCCAGACTCTGGAGCTGCCATGGCCTTGGTCACAGATGCCATGTCTGTGTGGATGGAGAGACCTCGACCCTCACAGCCTGTCAGGAAGCAATAGGTAATCAGAAGTAGGGCACAGTCACACCACAAGAACAGGTCACACCACTGCTGGAAGGTCTTCCAGGGAAGCTGGGATAAACTGTGTCTGGGGCTCACCATCAGGCAGAGAAGACCCAGACGTAATGGTACTCATGGATGAGGAACCAGGATAGGCTGGGAAGGTGCCGGTCAGTGCAGCAGAATGTGAGACCCAGGCAGCAGGGTCAATTGGCTGGATAGGCTCATCTGGGATAGAGAAGGCCACCAAGATAATCACTTCCTGATCCCAGAAAGCCAGCCCTGCCCTTCCTTAACTCCAATGCCTGTTCCACCTCTGCCTTGGCCCTTTCTCCACCCGATCCCCATGGCCTAAAAGGCCTTCCTGGGGCCTGCCTGGTGGCGCAGTGGGTTAAGCAACGCACTATGAAGCAGACCGCAGCCACTGCAGCACGAGTTCGATCCCTGCTGCCGGCCAGGGGGGGGACCCACATGGCGTGGCAGACCTCTCCTGCTGTGCCTGCTGCTCCCCTCAGCAGTGTACTTTTGTTTATCTGCCTGTTCTGCTCCCCGCTCTCTGTGGTGAATCCTCTCACCCCTCCTCACACACCTCTGGCCTGTACCCCAGTGCTTGTATGCAATAATAAATAAATCTTTAAAAAAAAATAAAATAAAATAAAAGGCCTTCCTTCCTGACCATGACTCACTTCGGGGGAGAGTAAAATAAGCCTGAGGAGAGGGATCCCAACACTTGGCCACAGTCAACACGATGGGGCTGTGAAGAAGAGAAGACCAGTCAAGCAGGGGTTGGGGAAGGCCTCAGGAGGGCAGTGGCCTGAAATGAAAATGGGTTAAAGAACAGAGAAGAGGAGAGAAGGAAAAAGGCACAGACATGGCTGGGCCAGAGGCAGTGAGGATAGATGGCTCCACCATGTGGATGAAGTACCAACGTGGCTACTCTTCAAAAGGGTACTGCTGACTAGAAAGAACACTCTCCAGCTCCATTCAGAGAAAATCCAAAAACAGGTAAAACTAAATTGTGCTATTTAACAATACACAAATTGGTGGTACAACTACCATGTGAAGAGGAGATTATCTTTATCCTTCACTTGATCAAAATCAGAAGAGTGATTATCACCTCTAGGGAAAATGGGGTTGGGAGCAGGAAGTGACACTTGAGGGGGAAATTCTCGGAAAAATTTTCTATTTCACGATCTAGGCCACAGTGACATGGGTACTACTCATCTCCCTCGACTATTTCTTATGTCATGAGTTTTTGTCCTACGTACCGCTAAGGTGAATGTTACATTTTACCACTTTTCAAAATTACAAAACAAAGGAGAAAAGACAAAGCCAAGAAGACTGTGGACCCGACAGCAGCAAAGGCTCACCCTGGCTTGTGGACAATGTCCCTCAGCACCCTCACCGCATCGTCGTTGCTCATGTTCTCAAAGTTCATGTCATTTACCTACAAGGGGGATGGGTCAGAAGTAGGGCAGAAGAGGCCGGAGCCCCTGCCTGGGTCGCACTGGTGGCCCTGCCCCGCACACCTGCAGAAGCATGTCCCCTGGCTCGATGCGCCCGTCAGCGGCCACAGCCCCACCCTTCATGATAGAGCCGATGTAGATGCCACCGTCTCCCCGCTCGTTGCTTTGGCCCACAATGGAGATGCCCAGGAAGTTGTACTTCTCTGTGGAGGGAGTCCATGTGACCAGGGAAGCCCCAGTAGCATGACTCCCAGGGTCCTTAAAACCAGGTCCTTCCCAGCCCCGCAGCCCCAGGCTCCCTCCTTACCCATATTTAGGGTGACTGTGATGATGTTGAGAGACATTGTGGAGTCAGTGACACTGCTGAAGGAGGAGGTCTGTAGTAGGAAAAGGTAAGGAGGTGGCTTGCCTTCAACAACCCAGGGACAAGTTCTGTGAGTCTCACTGTAGATGCCCTTGTAGCTCCCAAACCATGGCCCATGGCCTCAACTTCTCTAAGGCCCAACTGTCCCAGAAGAACCCCTCACCCTCTCCAGGCGGGGGGGTCGCTGTTTCCTCCGCCGCCGGTGACGCTTAAGGAGGCGGGATGTACTGCTCTGCTCAGTGGAGCTACTAAACCTGAGGAGAGGTTCAGAGGGAGGGCACATGGTTATGTGGTCAAGAGAAAGGTTAAGAGGACTGGCTGGAGGAAGACAAATCAGGGGACCATACCTGCTCATGGTGTCGTCCTCATCAGAGTCCCCCAAGCTGGTGCTCTCCAACTCACTAGTCATAAGGGTAGAGGAGCTCTCATATCCAGCCAGGTGGCGCTCTAGCCTCGAAGGGCCGCTGGGTCGGTGGCCCCCCACTGGATATGAACAGGAACCTCAGGAACCAGGCCTCAGGCTCCTGACCCTTGTCAAGGCATGGATTTGGCCCAACCTTTCCCAGCTCCCAGTCTACCCAGCCTCAGGACGCCTCACCACCATGCTCACTGCTGTCTCTCCTGCGAGGTCGCTCCCGCCGCATAGACACTACTGATTCTGTTTCTGTCTCAGGCTCCAGATTTTCACGGCTGCTGGACACATTAGGGCTAGATGGGCAGAGATGGTTTCCAACCAAGTCAGTGGGATAGGGCTCCAAATCCTTGGTTTCCCCTCGCTGGAGATTCAGTCTTCTTTACCTCCCCCCCCCCCGGACACAAATCCTGAGTACTCACTGGAAAGATGGAGGCCTGGAGTCACCAATGCCACTGGTCCTTTCTGGTGGCAAAGGGGGCAGTGGTGGGGGCGGAGGCACCAGTTCTGTCCTAGGCTCATGGGCTGTGGAAGGCATCTCAGGCTGGGGGTTATCTGATGACACTAGCTAAAAGGGTACAAGTTATTTAGAGAAAAAAAAAAAAAAAAAGAAAAAGGGCTCAACTGGGAAGTGAGATATATGGGATGGGAGAGTAAATAAAAGGACTAAAAAAGGGGACAGGGACTGAGATATAAACACAAAAAAGCAGCAGCAACAGAAGCTCCAGAAGAAGCAGGCTGTAGGGCTCCAGCCGGCCCTCCAACCAGGTAGGGAGGCAAAGAGCCAGGGTCTCCAATAACCAAGCAGAGAGAGAGCTACAGAATAAAGTAACACTTGGAGGAGCATAGCAAGGCAGAGAGAGCTGGGCCCTCAGAGCCAGGGCCCCTTACCCAGGATACCACCCTTCCGTTGAAGCAGGGAAGGCGAGCACTGTCATCTGAAATTTCTTCCTTCACCACACTGCCAAGAAACAGGATAAAGATCAATGAGCCTGGATTTGGATTAGTCCTCTACTCCCAAACTTCTTCCAGCTAAAAAATGTGGATTTTTTTTTCCACTCTATCCAAGTCCTTTCCTCTTATACCGAAGATATTCTCTAAATTCAATGCCCTTTCCTTATTTCTCCTTCATTCCCCAGCTCATCCTGAAGCTCAGTGTTACTCCAAAGACTTCCTGAATCGGATTCAAACCTCTCAGCTGAAATTCAAAGGTCATCCCCTAAGGTTACCCCAAATTATTTAATAACTTTAGGAGCCTTCGTGGCGGCATCCCAACCTCCATCACACATCTTCCCCCCAAAAGGCCTGGTCTTCATCTAAGTCTCTACTCTTATGCTTTCCTTAGTTTTTCTAACTCACTTCCAGATAGTTATTAAAATGTGCTATCTTTGCCTATGTGAAAATACTCATTAGGCCAAAGAAGAGTGTTTTCTCATTCCCACTCATTGCCCTGTGCTTCACGTGACACAAAACTGCACCTAAACGATCTACTCCATCTGAAGTCCGGCTCTAGGGGGAGAAGGGGGGTCTCTCCCATGGATTCCTCACAGTGGGTGAACTTGCCTTGCCTGTTCTCAACTACCACATTAAATCATTAATACTTATTCTCTTCAATACCATGTCCAGGTAGCATAGCAAAGTCCCTGACATTTAATAGGTGTTAACAAGTACTTGTTGAATAATGGGATAAATAAGTGAACTATGAGAATCTCAATCCTGAAAAGACAATATCAGTGTCTGCCTGCCTGTGTATGTCTCTCTCTCTCTCTCTCACACACACACACACACACACACACACACACCCTTACCCTTCTTCCAAATTAGAACATCCTGTCTGATTAATCCTTTACCCTAATATGATTCTGAAAGCCTGGATAAATGCCAGCTTAATCCCACCTGCTATCAATGTGACAACACAGCCGAGTCCCTACAAATCTTTCCAACATAATCCAAGCTCAGCATAGCCCAGTCTGTCAACTTACTCTATTTTGTATCAATATGACAGTTTATGGATTGGTCAACATCGATACTGACAATTATCATTCACCAAGAATTTACTGTATGCCATGCACCTGTACCAAGAATTTCATTCTTAATATCTCCATTTCACAGAAGCAATCGAGGCACCCAAGATTACAAAGCTTGACAAACAGAATAAATTAAATCCAAGGGAGCTAAGGTAATTCAAGAAGAGTGCCACTTCTCCTGTGTGCAACAATCTTTCTAGGTAAAGCCCAGAGTTTCAGCTCTTCTAGAGCTCAGTCTAATTCAGTCTGCTTTCAAGAATTGAGGTTGAGTATCCAGAGGGCTCAGTCCCAAAGGCTATCAACAATACTCTTCGTTATTTACAGTCCCAGTCTAGTCCAGAATGTCCCAGATCACCCCAGTAGAGCCAAACCTATTCTAGCACAGCCTAGAAAATCCCCACATGCAGCTGTCTGACTAATGTAGATTAAAATATCCCAATATAGCTTTCTATACCAGCAAAGACCTTAACAATCCTATCTGCTCCTGCATCGAGTGCCCCAATAAAAACTAAGTACCAATAAAAAACCAAACAACCAATACAACTCAGCAGAGACTAGAAAGAATGACCCAAGTTTCTCGAGGATACCCTAATCTAATCAGGGTAACCTAGAACATCTCAGTAGAGCATTCTGCACTGTGGCAAACTAAAATATCCCTTAACAATCCTGAAGGACCTAGTACAAGCCAGAATATTCCACGTTGCCCCAATATAGCCCAATATACATCAGAAAATTAAGAGAATAGTCTTATGTTGTCCGTGTGCTACAGGACTGCTCAGAATGTACTAAAAGCTACCAGAGAATAGTTTAATCTACATTAGAACTATCCAGAATACCCCAAAATAAGTCAGTGTGCACCGTTCTGTTTCCACATAGCCTAATCCTTTCTAATCTGGTTTAGGTGAGTCAAGTCTGTCCCCTACCGCTCCGTTTGCCTCAATCTATCCGAGCATAACCTTGTTCGTCCTAGAATATCCAATCTACAGAAGAATCTGCTCCACTAAAACCCAAAAAAATCCCAGTATAGCCAAAAGGCCTGTGCTCCACAATATTAGCCAATCTACTGCAGTAAAGCCCCCGTCGTTCCCGATCTAGGCCTCGCGCTCACCCGAAATCCTGATCCATAGACTTGAAAAAGTACTTAGCGCCCGCGGGCCGCTGCAGGACGCTCTTGAAATCGCCAAGGGTGATGCGCTCGGCGGGCACGGGGATTTTCACCAGGTAAGGAGTCTCTTCTTCATCCAGGTGATAAATCACCTTCGTCTCCCCGACACCACCGCCCCCCGCGCCACTGCCCGCCATGGTTTCGCCCGCGCGCTCCCGGGCTCCGCCGCCCACCCAGCCGGGCTAATCGCCCCCACGCGCCTGCGCACACCCGCAAACCGACACGCTAGGGCCGACAGGACCGACCCAATGCCAAGAGAAGTGCGATGGGGAAGAAGGCAGGGGTCAGCGGGGTGGCGGCGGGGAAGAAGGGGGGGCGGGCCGTGTAGAGGACCCAAAGCCGCGGACTCGGCTCGCCGCGCGCCACCGCCGCCAACGTCGCTAGCGCCCTCAGTGCCCCGCCCATCTCGCACCATACCACGTGACCTAAGCCAGCCCATCTGGCTCGCCTTCTAACGCCGAGTCACGTGCCCTCCCCTAGCTCACGTGACATCCAAACCCCGCCCGGCATCCACCACGTGACCTGTGCTTTCAGCAACCGTCTGCCTACCCTTAGCGGGCCCACCCACAAATGTGCCCCTACCCGCGTCCTCCCGAGTACCCCGGCTATGCATGGCTCAGTTCCCAAGGTACAACCGAACCCCACTTACTCCCACTCCCCCCAACTTGGAGCGCAGGCAGCTCTGATCCGTTGGTGTGTCCGTGGGGAGTGTGGGGGGGGTATAGGTGGTTCTGGACTGGGAGCAAGGTGGGGGCAAAGCCAGTTGGGGTTATAGGGTTGTTGGGAAAGGAGCGGAGCTGGTTATTTCCAGCTCCAACTTTGAGGTGGGTTTCGGCCCTACCACACGCCAGTCTTCTGCCAGTTTTTCCCAAGTAGGACAGTGAGGGTTATAAACACAAAAAAGCCCACTCTGATTTATTTACAACACGCAGGCTGTCTGTACAAACAGCTGGCCAATGTTATTAAAAACAAGAGGTGAGAGAATCATCACCTGTTTTCCTTCCTCCTCGGCCAGGCTCTGGTTGGTACTCCACCTCTGAGCTGCCATGCCCGAAAGGGGAAGTCCAAAATTAAAAATACAACTGGTGTAGAATAAATGGGGAGTGAGAAAAAGATGAGGGAGGGGAGTGCTATATTTACACTAGAGTTTTATAGACAATTGTCCCATTCCAACCCAATTCCAACCCTGGCCCAGAAGATGAGGGGTGGCAGATCAAAAGACAGAGATTAACTGTCTCAGACCCAGGCAGCCTCACATTCCCAATTGTAATGGGTCCAACTTCAAGTCCACAAGTTGGGAAGGAAAGGTAAGGTAGGAACATGACACTCATTTCCAAACAAGTCTCCCTTGGGATTTCCTGCCTCGAAGTGGGACAATATCCAAGCTCCAGGGGACAGGTGAGGACCCTGAGGCTCAATTCCCAAATCATATTGTCATTTGGAAGTTCCAGCCTAGAGATGACAATGTCAGGGTTCTCCAGATTTGGGAGGCCCCCCTAACCGCCGGGCTTCTGGTCGCAGTTCCTTGCATTTCTGGCAGTAAAAGAAGTCAGGGACATTGGTCTTCTTAATCTTAGCACAGGATAGGTGGATCCACGTCCCACACAAGCTGCACTCAATCATGGGCCGCCCTGCAAAGGGCTTTCGGCAGTAACACGTGATCAGATCCCATGAGTCATCACCTAGGGAAAAAAAGGGTTGTTTGGTATTCTGCGGAAGCACTTGGATTCCCCCATACCCTCAAATCCATTGTCCCAGATGCCCCTGGGTGAGCCCAAACTTCTCACCTGATTCTACCATGATGTCTTCATCCATGACCCGCATCTCGCCTTCACTAGAGCTGGCATCTCCATCTTGGCTTGTTTCAGTGCTGCCCACCTCCTTACTTTCACTGTCAGTGGGAGGGGCTCCTTCAGGGTGCACTGTGGCAGGGGGCCTAGGAGCCTCAGGGGGAGTTGGCAACACAGGGGCTGGGGCTTCACCCCCTACCACTGCTGCCATCTCTTCCTCCTCTTCTTCCTCTTCTTCCTCCTCCTCCTCTTCAGAGTCTGTATCACTCGGGGGTGCCCTGGGAGGCCCAGGAGGTGGGAGTCTATCCCCCCGATCTGCCTTTTTCAACTTCCGCTTCTTGCTCTTCTTGATTCGAGACCTCTTTTCCCCATCCCCAGGGGTTGGCCGAGGCCTCCGAAGCACCCCAAAGCCAGCACCCCCTCCCGGTCCCAACTTTCGGTTCTTTCGGTCCTTCTTTCGAGGTGGTTGGGAAAGGTCCCCCTGGGAAAGGGATACTGGGGTGAGAGCAGCAGGAGGCCGTGAGGCATGTGTCAGGGAAGTGGGGGAGAGTGGAGATGCCATTTTAGGCCCATCTAAATCAAAGAGAGAGTCCTTGAGCTTCATCTTCTCAAGTAGGGTGGCACTATCAGGGGCCTGCAGACGCGAGAAAGTGGATCTTGGGGGTCCTGGCTGGGTGGGACCTGCTTGAGCTGCCCTTCTCTTGGATGACTTTGCTTTCTTAACAAAGGTCTGAATAGTTCGGAGATCTGAGGGGGCTGAGTCCCAGCCATCACTGTCTGCTGCACTCTCACCTCGCAGCGGAGAGCTGGAGCCAGAGGCTGGCCAGTCACTTTCCTTAAAGGGAGGAAGAGACCAGGGTCAGCAAGGGGCCCTTTGTCATCTTAGCCTCTCTACTAACCCAACGAGAAAACTAGAGACTAGACCCACCCCTGAAAATCTTGCCAAAACTACCAATTCTCCCTCAGAAAACTGCTCCCCACTCCAATTCCCATCTTCTTTGGAAATGTTTCCTCTGCCTTTAGATTCTAGCTCTCTCCCCACCTCCCCTGCCAGTCTCTGCAACATTGTATCTTCCAAATCAGTCATATTTCTTTAGCTATTTCTGTACAATTCATTTGTTACCATTTTTAGCTTCCTAAAAGTTATACAAAAGCATTTCCCCATAACACCACCCCACTGAAGACCATCCACCACTGCTCAAGCCATTAATCTCTATTATCCCCAACCCCTACCCCAAGTACTGATCAGAGCCCACAGAGTTCCAACTTCCCTCTTCATGTAAGTTTCCATCTGGTGGGCTTCTACAAATACAGGTTGATAAACTCAACAGCCCCTCTGTAGTCCTGGGACACTGCCCTCAAATCAGCTGCCCTCTTGTCCCTACCTCTTTGCTGGGGGGGATATAACCAGCATAAGCCAAAACAAAACTGCAGAATTTGTTGAAATCCTCAATCGTTCTCCGTCTTTTTTCTGGTGGCTGAAAGGAAGGAAACCTACATTACACGGAGTTTAAGAATGGTATTTCCAAAAGCAGTCTGGAGGAGGGAGAGGGAGGAGTAAAGGGGGTCCTGCAAGTAACACTAGGCTGCAAAGGTAACGAAAAGCTCACCTGAGTTTCTGGCTTAAGGGTCGGAGGTGGATCTGTGAAAGCAATAAAAGCTGAGTCAAGGCACTGGGAAACAGTGAGTGTAAAACCCCACCTCTGACCCTTGGAGGTCCCAAGTGAAACCTTCCTCAGGTCCAAACCAGCAAGCCCCAAGCTGTGCCGAACCCGCCCCTGCACCCCCTTCCGCCCCGCGAGGGGCGGAGCCTGGGCGCGGCGCCCTCTCAGGTCTCCCTATAGCGCACCCCTTCCCCCCACTGGAGGCTTGGCGCCCCGCCCCCCCAACTCACGGTTTCTCTAGACTCCGGTCTACTCGAATCTCTCAGCGCCCCACCCCGCCATACCGCTCCCAGGACAGAGCTCGGGCTGCCGCCTGCCTTACCACGCGCCTGGTACCCCGAGTTCCTACCGACCATGCTCTACCGCCTCAGGCCCTCGGAGTTCCACATGCTGCCGGCCGGCCCCCAGGGTCCAGAATGACCACGCTGAACCGCTCCCCGCCCTCCGGCCCCTTCTACGCGAGCACGAGGCCCGACGCGCCCCTCACCCCCACCGAAACACAAGGAGGCACACACATCCAACGCCACTTCGCGTCCGGAACAGACCGGAGAGCTCTAACCCGGACACGGCCCCACCTGCCCCCCCCCACACACAGCGCTCCCCACAATTTCGCCGTCCCTCCGCCCCCATCCGGGGCTTTGGCCCCTCCCCGTCTCGAGCCTCTCAGGCTCCCCGCCGGGCCCCCGAGCCCAGTTCCGAGCTCTCCGGCCGTCGCTCCCCCCTCTACTCACCACCAAGTCACTAGGCTACGGACCCCTAAGCTCTAGCCCCCCCCCATCAGCTACTCCCTCCTTCCACAGAAACCCCACTGCTGCCGCTGATGCCCCCCTCACCCCCGGCACTCCCAGGTTCTAACCCTCGCCGACCAACCTGACTGCCGCCCCCCCCCCCCACGCACCCCGCTCCCAGCAACTCGCAGGTCTTCACCCCCCCACCCCCACCCCGCCCCGCCGCCCCTACAACTACCCGTCTCTCCGCGCTTCCCGGCTCTGTTCCTACAACTACCCGGCACAAGTCCCTCTGCCGCAGACAATACCCAGACCCCGTCTTTTCCCCACAACTATCTGACCACCCCGCCAACAATCACCAGGCTATCTCCAGCGACAACTACCGGGAGCTCTGGCACCACCGCCACAAACTCCCCCACCTCGGCGAACTACCGGACTCTTCACTCAGTCCTCCATACCCTCTCTCTTCAACAACTCTCCGGCCCCCAGATTCCCCCAACCTACCAGTTCCAGGGCCCCAACCTGCCAAGGCCCTTTCGGCTCCGAAGCTCCGGGTTCCCAGCTTCCACTCCCTCACCCTTCCCCCCTCCACACACAGTGTCTGATCTCCAACTACCCCCAGCCCAGATTCCCACTCCTCTTTCTCCAAATTCTCTCAACTCGTTGCGTTCCCACCTCCAGGGGCAGACCCCCGACCCCCTCCCCGCGCTCCCCCGCTGAGCTCTAGGGCTCGACCTCCAAGTTTGCCAATAGATTCCTCGCCCGCCCCCCGCCGACTCAGTGCTCCGTGCCGGTCGAGAGCTCACCTTCGGGACTGGGCTCCGCCATGGCTTCCAGCATCGCCCCCTCCCCTCCTCCCGGTCCGGCGCCCGCCTCCCGAGTCGGGGATCCCGGTGCCGCCTCCGGTACTCGGGGCACCTACTGCCTCGCTCCACAGAGATGTCTGCCTCGACCCGGTGGTGACTCGAGTCCGCTAGTCGCTGCCGCCACCACCCTTTACCACAGCCTCCCGCACTCCCGGACCGGGCCCCCTCCCCCCGCGTCGCCGGCCGCCTGCTCCCTCCTCCTCTCCTCTCTTCTCTCCCTCCCTCCTCTCCTCTTCCCCCCACCCTTCGCGGGCGCTAACGCGCAATGCATCAAGGGGCTTGTAGTCTGTCGGGAAGCAGCGGAAAAGGTACTGCATGAGCCTTCGGAACTTCAGTTCCCAGAAGGCCACAGATTGGCGCAGGCGCATTAAATCGCTCCCCTCCCCCGGGGAGTGGCGGGGAGATTGGGAGTAAAATCTTGGAGCGGAAGAGCGCGCACAGACTCTTGGGAAATGTAGGCTGGGCGGGACTAAGAAAGAAGGGAAAGAAGGGATTAGAACTCTCGGCCACCATACTGCCTCCTTATGCAGTTTCTTTCTCCCCTAAGGGACCGCCTCACTTCCGGCAAGACGGAGAAGTGGTTGCTGGGAGATGAAGTTCCCGTGGTAATAATGGCTCCTCCCGGGTCTTGTCCCTCCCTTGGCTTCCACTCCACTAGATCCCATAGGTCGGCACAGTACGAAACTTGACAAAGTTACGTGTGCAACCGAGAACGGATCCTTTTACCAGCTACCACACAAGAAAGTCTCTTCCTTAATAATTCAGGAAATAACAAACTTGGATGTGTTTTTATCTAAAGAAGATACTTTTGAACCTTCCCCATAGGAAAGAAACCACGATTAAAAAGTATTTTTTATATAACCCAGTACACACATCTGAAACTGAGGTGTTATGAAACGATACACTGAAATAGTTCATCACAAAAAAAAATTTTTTAAAACCACCCTTTTCATGCATAGGGGTAAAGCCCAAAATGAACAGAACTAACGAAAATACTATCCCCCAACCTCCTCTGTCCCTACCGCTGAAGACAAAACACAATGGTAAGGGGAGGAACACAAAGCAAAATCCAGTTCAGCTTGGTGGTTTCCTCTTTATTGATGTGCCTCCTACCATCCCTCCCCCACCCACAATTTCAGTCCCTTCCCTCTACCCCAAAAGAGAAGGTAGTGAAAGGAAAGGCTTGGGGTTGGGGTTTTGAACCCCTTGGGCAGTTAGAAAGGGAACAGAAACCAAAACAATCACTGGATGTGACAGAGGTTGACAATCAAGAAGTCTAAAGCAGAGTGAGAAAAGTGGTAGAGAAAAGGGAAGAAAGGAGAAAGGAGAGGTACTATATGCCATCTCCCCCATTAGCCCTCCTGTAGAGAGGGCCTGAAGAGAGAGTCTCAAACATTAGGAAGTGCAGGTCCTGAAGAAGGGAGGTGGTGTTTGAGCCTGAAGAGGACGAGTACGGCAAAGAAAGGGGGCCACCTCTCTCTCTGTAGAACGGGACCCCCCCACCTCAGGGGTAGCAGCTTCACAGACCGTAGACACTTTCATCACTGTAGGCAATGTATAGAAAGAAGTCTTCTTCATGGTGTTCCTGGAGTGAAAGCAGAAAATGATGCTAGGAATACCTGGCTTTAGATACAGGAACCACCCCACTATCCAGACACATTCTTCAAAAGACATTCTTTTTGGAGATCCTAAAACCAGTGCCTTGACTCTCTCCCTCACTTGATCCAAACCTTAGCAACTGAGCAGTGTTATTTCTAGCAGCAGTCCTGAGCCAAACATCTTAAACTGTTCTCTGCTTCCTTCAAATAGGAAGGGAAGGAAAAGAGTCCTGACTGAAACAGCTGCTCCAGCTTTACTGCTCCAGCTTACTGTTGTCTCCTTTGTCTCTACTTCTCCCCCCATCCAAACCCCAACCTAGAGCTATCCTAAAATTTCAAGATCAAAAATAAAATTAAGAGCTAAGAAAATCAGTTTACTTGAAGAACTGCTTCCCTTAAAACTTTCTTCCCCTCATGCTCTTCCAACTCAACTCCAAAGCCTTCACTACTTCCGAGTCACCATACCTGGTATAATTGACCCATCGTGGCACTGGTGGGTGGAATGACATTGTTGACAAAGAAAAACAAGGCATCCTCAGCTCGGAGATGAATTCGCTTCCGGATCAAGAAGTAGAACTGACCAACTGCCAAAGATGCAAGGTGCAATAAAGTCAAAGAGGTCACAAATGCCTTCAAAAGAACAGCTGCAATATGGAGCTTCTTCCCACAGATTGCACTCCCACCCACAGGAAGCAATCCTGGGTGTTAGGTCAGATTCCTACCTGTGAGATCAGAAGGCACCAGGTATTTCTTTTTGTCCAGGTCTCCTATCCGAGCTTTGGGGGCCTTTTCTACTATCACCTGATGATGGGGAAATGAAAATTAAGAGACATTAAGTATACAGCACTAAAGCTCTACCTGTC
Organism: Galemys pyrenaicus; assembly: GCA_019455555.1. NCBI lineage: Eukaryota > Metazoa > Chordata > Mammalia > Eulipotyphla > Talpidae > Galemys > Galemys pyrenaicus. The sequence continues at coordinate 2,491,747 of JAGFMF010012125.1, read as the reverse complement.
AAAACTTCAGAAAAGCAATATTAAGAGCACCCAGACCTACCCCCAGACTCATTTCTCTTTGTCTCTGCACACGCGGTGTATCCCTGAATCCAGAATTCCTGACCCCACTGACTCAAACTCTCCTAAACACACAGTATTCCTACATAGGACCTCATAATAAACAACTATCTTAATCAGAGTGAGATGACTTGTCTGAGCAGACCAGAGCTTTAATCTCGAAAACCTACCTAGCTGGAGGATTAATCATGTGAAGATCAGACTGTCAAACTCCCTATAGCTTCCCACAAGAAAGCCAAGGTTTCTCTCCCATCCACATCCACATCCCCTCACCCTTCCCTCTACTGCAACCCCACTCCTTTCGCCTTCTTCCCAGAGACAGCAAATTCAGACTCATTCTCAACCCCGCCATAACCGGCAGCCTGTCCGTCCCACACCCAAATCAGGCTGTGGCGTCAAGTGCCAGCGCCCTCGGCCCTAGCTGCTGTCCTCACCGGGACCCGGTCCGGGTATTTCTTTCGGATCTTCTCGCCCTCAGAGCGGCGCTTCTCGAACGGATGCTCCTCTTTATACACGAACTTCATCCTCCCGGGAACCGGGCTGGACCGGGCTGGGCTGAGGGAACCCGGGGGGGCCGGGACAGGGGGCGGCGGCGACGGCAGCGGCGGCGGCGACGCGCGGGCGAATTCAGCGGAGCGATCCCAGGACTTGCGCTACTTCCCTATTCACCAGCTCCGCTGCGGAACAACAGGGGCCTCCGCACCAGCTATGTTACGCCACTAGCGCAGTGACTCTAGCGCCACTAGCGTAGCACCACCTACTGAAGGCTCCTCCACCCACGCCAGCAGCGTAATTGCTTTGGCATCAACTTGTAGGCTACGCAGTCGACGTAACCAAGGTGATTGGCTTTAGCTATCGTTGAAAATAACTGATAACCCATTTTCCGACCTTCCCTCACACAAAGGTGGGGATGAAAAGGGGTAGGAGATGACAATCTTAATTTGAGACTGGGTTCTCCAAAGTTCTTTTCGGAAATACCGTAGAGGGAAACAGCAGCAATAATTACAAGACTAGCTATTCACGAATGTGTTGGTACGCTGAAAGCGGCCGTTGACACCAAAACAAAATAGTACCCAGGTGGAGATGGCCCCCAGAAATAAAGGGGGCAGAAACAAAATATACGTTCAGGGGTGCATAGAACACTTAAGTACCAGGAATGAGTGAACCAACAAGGACAGGAAAGGAAGTCTGAAAGGTAGGGACTACGTCAGCGCGGAAGAACACTCCCAGCATTTGTAAAATCATGTGATCTCAGAGTAAGGGCGGAGCGTCACGTGGCGGCGGGAGGAAGTAGAACCGGCTGGGGAGGAGGGTACTGTGGAGGCGGAGCTGGCGGGGCAGGAGGCGGAGCCGAGGGGCGGGCGGCAGTCCAGTCCTGCCCAGGGGAGTGAAGGCCAGTGGAGGACCTGGGACTAGGCAGGCCGCCTGGGAGCAGTACACACTTAGCTAGACCTTGTGAAGCACAGCTTTTCTCCTGCAGTATGTGTTTTCTGACATCCAGGTTTCCTTTCTGTTCAGATTTCTGTCTTCAGCTCTGCCACTCAATTACCCTCAGGGCAGAGTTGTCCTTTCATGACCCATCACGGAGCCCATCCTATCACAAGACCCTTCTGATGTCGACATTCACTGGTCCATCTCCACAGAGTCAACACCACCACTCCCCCTACCCCTCCTGTCCAGCAGTCTGCCCACTTTCTGCCTAGGGGACAGGGTGGATGTTAACAAAGACTCCCTCCCTTCATTTCCCAGACACCCAGAGAAGGACCTAGGGCAGCTTTGGTTTCAAAGTTATAATGCATGGTTTTAAAGAGGAAAGAAAAAAAGAGAAAGCTGGTTACAGGTCTGAGGGAATCTAGGAAGAAGGGAAAGAGGGAAAAGTAAAGTTTGGGGAAATCCAGTGGCCCAAAATCCCATTTTCCCACCCACAGCCCAGCCCTTGGAGTGAAGAATTAGATCAGTTTTTTACAAGAGTTTTTAAAAAATCAAATCACAACAAAGCTGGCTTGGCTTCACTTTGAGTCTCCTGGATTACCGAATGTCTGTTTTTCACTCTGGCCAGTCCTGTCTCCACCACAGACAGTTTCAGCTCTCCTAGGCCTCCGCCTATGTCCCAGTCTGGGGTTTCCAGGGAGTGCGAACACGTAGTTAGAGTGAGGCTGCTTCAGAGTCTGGCCCATGTGTCCATCCAGACTCCAAGTGGAGTGCAGGGCTCCCAGGGCAGAGAGGGGTGGGAGGGGCTGACCCTGCCCAGGCAGTCCTCACCATCAGATAGGGCATCAGACGGCATCCCGAGGGCTCACCTCCCCTTTCCCCCCCACCCCAACTCAGGTGGAGGGGGAGCAGCTGTCACCAGAGCCGATGTTGGTGAAGGTTTCGGCTCAGCACAGAACGAACATCAGCGGTGAACCTGGGATGACAATAATTGCATTGGTAGAGTCCTTATAGTTGATATCCACACAACACTAGTGTAAGGCAGCCTCACTGGCGATGTGGGGCAGAAATGATCACCATTTTCACACGGTGAGACTGAGGTTTGTTTGCCCAAACCCAATGGCTAACAGTGATAAACTTAATGTAAGACCTGGGTTTAAATGCTGTTCTTTAGCGAAGAAAAATAAGTAAAATAGGACAAAATTTTATTCCCTCCTGTGATCCCCCACCACCTCCTTTCCTCAGAAACCTACATGTCTTGCTTCCCTTACCTGAGGGCATCCAGCATCGGGAGCAGGTTAAGAAGGGCGGTATCACTGGGGTCACTGAACCAGGATTTGATGGGGATGGCATTGTCTAGGGTGGGTAAAAATGCACATGAGAAGAAACAAAGGATTCAAGAAAGACAGAGTATTTTATTTGAGGGTGGGGATAATTACTTCAAAATATACACCTCCCCCTACTGCCCCCGAACTCAATGACTTAAGACCTTCAAAATAAAGTTTAATTTTAATCACCACATGGTATAGTAGTATGAGGCTTCTAATTGAACATACTGTCTTTGTGTCTGACCTAAACAAACCTGACATGAAAAATCTGATTAGTGAAACAGACAAGGGGGATGGGAGGGAGCACCTCATTTAAGAGAAATAACTTGCATCTGGATCTATAATAACCCAGGGAATCCCAGTTCCATGCATTCAAAATACATCCTCAGAACCACTTTCTGGTCATGCCAATCTCACCACCTTCCCCCATACCTGGATGGCTCCTATAGGCCCCTGGGGAGTTATCCAGGATCACAATGCTAGAGAGGTCACTGTGGACCACAGAGAGGTCCTTGATGTAGCTGCCCAATTCCAAAGTGCAGTGCTGGAAGGCAGGGTGAGCTCAGCATCAAAAGGAAACTCACCCTCTGTGATTGCTTTCCCAATCCCAACAACACCCATGGGCAGCCAACTCACACAAAGGGGACTGTGCAAAACACCTCCCCACATGCCCAGAAGATACCGTTTCAGGGCAGTTGCCTGAAACTCAGATCCCTCCCTGGTGGCCTGATTCCTGAGGCTCACTCTTAGACTTGGACTAGCCCCTTACCTGTCTGTAGTATCTCCTCTTGAGAATACTTCTGCTATTGTCCAGTTTATCTGCCACAGCAGAGCCATAAATCTCCATGCTTGCTGTGAATACCACTAGCTCATACCACTGGCTCACCTGAAATAGATCAGGGAAGAGAGAGTTGTCAGACAAGGTGATCAATCATTTAGACACACAGTTCTCATTCACTAGGAGTCCAGTCATCCTTCAGGCCTTTCAGCAACATTGAGTATCTTTGGAGACACAAAATTCTCAATGAGTCTTAGACACCATACAAGCTTAAGAGTCAGAGATACAAGAACAAGAGAGCAAGAATTATAATCAACACAATGAACCCAAACTACTGAAAGCCATTCTCTGACCATACCACAGCATCCCCCTCCAAAACTGCCCTTACCCATATTTCTCCTTACTATTTACCTCCTCCAAAATCTCTAATTTAAAAGTCTTAAAATTACTTATTTATCAGAGCTCCCTTTAGCTTCCACAAACTCACCACTTCTAAGAAGAAATCCACATGAGGCCTCTTATGTACAAAAAATCGGACAGGATGTTTGTCTATTACCACCTGTAGAAGAACAGGGAATGGCTGGCCACAACGCAAACCTAAAGGACACCCCACCCTCCCACTGCTGCTTCTTTTCTTCAGGCTGATGCTAGGGAAGGGAACATGGAAGGGGACAAGACATGCTGGGATTGGGAAAGGGGATTCGGGTATGAGCAGAATAACAGCTATAACTATCTCATCACTTCTCATCCCCACACACCTTGAGAATGAAGTCAGGAGGTGTTCCAGGCCGAACCGTGGGCCTCAGGACCCCATCGTGATGGGAGTGAATAAGTGTTTCATCCAGATCCAGCACCAGGATCTTCTTTTTCACCTGGCCTGAACCACAATGGGAAGGGATAATACCAACCAACCTCCAGCCCAGCCCTTGAATCCTACTTCACATTAAAGGAGTCCTCCCAGTCAGCACACTCACCCAGCCGATTCCGGGACACGGGAGATAAGGGAAGAATATCATATCGAACAGTTTGGTACTGAATTACCTAAAAATAGCAAGAAAGCATTTAGGATTAAAACCCTTGATAAGGAAATCTTCCCCAGTGACAATAATAGGTGGCACGTGTCGAACATTTACTGTATGTTGGGCACAATGTAAATGATTTTATTTAATCCTCAAAATCACTCTAATAATAATATCTGTTTCAGTAACAAAGAAACATCATCATCTCTGTTTTAAAGATGAGAAAATTAAGGGCTGGAGAAATTAAATACCTTGCCTAAGGCCACACAGCTAGGAATTGTCTAATTTGTTTGTACCCCCAGTTAGAACGAAAACTCCATGAGAATACGGTTTTGTCTCAATCGTGGCTGTGTTCCCAGAACATTTTAGCAGGGTGATCAGCTAATAGAATCAATGAAGAGGTGGAGAGTATACTCATGCAATCCAGTCCAAGAACTTTCCCTCTTTCCCATGATATTATACTGCTTTGTGAACAAAGAAACACAAGACCCTCCCTACCTCCACCCCAAGGATTTTTTGTAATAATTCCCATCACCTCCAGTTGGGAACCAAGAGCCTCAGATTCCTTAGAATGGAATTCCTTGGGGAGTTAAGAGTCAGAAGGGAAGAAAGGTCCTTGGGTCCTTAAGGAAATGGAGGATGAGGGAATCCAGGGGTTGTTAGGTCAGCTAAGTTCCTCTGGCCAGGGGCCACTAGGCCTATTTTAACCAGCCACCTGTCCATTTCTATCTCTACTAGCCAAGTCACAAGTTGCAGAGGACCTCAGTCCTCTGAACAGCCTCCTTATCCTGGTACCCAGCACAAGACAGAGAAACTGGAAAGCCCCACCTGCTAGGCTGAGGGTATTCAGAAGACCAGCATGAAGAGCTGTGAGTGAAAGATGAGGAAGGAACAAGGATCTCACCACCTCAGCCTTCCAGCTTCTCCAAGCGTTCTCTAGAAGCTCCTATTTCTAACTCTTCGGTCTCCTCTATGCAAAGCCTGGCCATTCTCTCTTCTGCTCTCTTCTAAGCACAAATACTTTTCAGCCCATCTCTAGGCCTGAGACTCACCAGAACCAGACTCCACATCCCCCACCTATCAACCAATGTGCCTTCTTCCTCTAATCCCAAAGCATCTGCCCTTCTTTTCTCCCTGGGCCATGATGAGGGCTGCAACAGCTCGGGTGTCCTGACCTGCTATCTCGGGTTGCACATGTTGGGCATGTAGGGAATGCTCCAAGCATCTGCCAGAAAGGGGGTGGAGGGGAGAAACCAGATTGGAAGGGAAGACAAAAGGCTGTGGGGTCAGTACAGCCTGAAGGAGAGAAATTTTTCAAATAAGTAAGCATTGGTTGGGTTATAGCACTATTCCCTGCACTCAGAGCAAAAAACTGATGTATTAGGGGAGACGGGGATGTTTGGAACAAAGCCATGCAGGGAGAATGTCAACTAAGCACATGAAGAAAACCCCAGGAGCTAACCCCACACATATCTCAGCATCTCTGACCCCAAGTTCTTTTTTGGCTCCTAACTTTTGCTTGGGGTAACAGTCCTACCTACAACTATGACCACCCAGAACAATCTTCATCCTAAATCAGGAATAATCTTCATCCTAAATCAGAGACTGAATCCAAAGCAATGGCTATTGCCCCAAATCAATAAAGCAACCACCATAACTACCCAGGGCTTTCTGGAAATTCCTTGACCTAGGCAGCCCCTTCAAGTTTTACAGAGATATAATAAAGGGTACAGATCAAAGACACTCACCCCAGTTCACTGAATTCTGCCCAGACTCCTTTAGTGATTTCTCCCCAGTGGTGATGAGAGTACAACAGCACATTCATTAAATGTTAGCCTAAGAAGCTTTGACCTTGAAGAAGAACTATGGAGGAGGAAACCCAGAGATACTTGGGTACATCCACACACGTCTCCACTTCTCAAAGTATCTCTCACAATATTAAGGCCTCTTGGAGAAACAAGCAAGTCCTTAGAGTCAAGCCCTACAACTGAAACAGTCTTCCGCAGTCTTCTGATAGGACATCCCCAAACTTTAATGGTTCCTTTTCACAACTTAAGCAGCCTCTTTTTTAGTCCCAAGATCTCAATAAATCTAGATATCCACACTCACACTATGAAATAAGTTTTCCGGATCTTCTTGGAGGGTGGGGAAGTTTCACATTGAGAGTTTTTCCCAAGTCTGCATCCTCATCTGTCCTCCCACCATCACCCTTGACACATAAGCCTTTCTCTCCCTTGTTAGAAGATCAAACACACACACGGAGATTCCTAGTAATAGGAGGGCCTTTCACAAACCCACATCAACATACAAGCTGCCATCAAACAGGTGTTCCCCGCTTCTCGGTTTCTTTAGCAACAACTCCGGCTTTCTTAAACTGCGCTCCACCCACTACCCTAGCCCCCAAGAAATGCCAAATCCGTTTCCCGTCTAGGTCCCCCAAAACCTCAGTTCTGTTACAGTGTTCTCCTCCCCATCCCACCCCAAGCCCAACTAAAGATGCCTTGATTTTCTAGCGGGAGAAGACACCACCAGGACACCGTTCTTAGGCCCAACCACAGGCCCGACACTTTCCGAAAACCCTTGAGTACCGCTGACTGAGGTCCCCACCGCCACGAGCACCCATCCAGGCTCACCGTGCGGATCTGCCTCCGCAAAAGGTAAATGAAGAAGCTCCACAGCTTGGCAGCGAAGGCCACGAACGTGCGCAGCCCCAGCAGACACTGCGTCCGCATCATCCCGATGACCCCGGCACCGCCGGCCCCGGGGCCCCCGCGGCCCAGCTCCGCCAGCCCCCCGGGGGCAGCCCCCCGCCGCCGGGAGGGGGTACGGGGGCCCCGAGAGACAGGAAAAGCGATAGAGACGGGCAAGGAGCGGAAGGCTCAGAAAGCTACCCCCGACGAGGGGAAAGCCCAGCGGAACCGGGAGCTGGGGGACAGGCGTGGGCAGCCCGCGGGGGCCCACATGGGCGGGGAATGGTACAGACCGCTTCGCAGGGGTTGAGGGATGAGACAGGTCGGGCTAGGACGGGGTCCTTCGAGACCGGGAGGGAAGGGGATGGAGAATTGGGGGAGGGGGTAGTGGGGGAGGGGGCTAGGGAGAAGGGAGGGAGGGAAAAGGAAGGGGGAGGGGAAGGGGGAGCGAAGGGTGGCCCGCTGCGCAGGCGCGCTAGGGGGCTGCCCGCGGGAAAGGGGCGGGCGGGGGCAGCGGCGCTCGAAGGGCTGCGTCCGCAAAGAACTGGACAGCTAAGCGAAGGAGCAAGGAAAGAGGGGGAGGGGGAGCCGAAGGATGAGGACGGCTGGACCGGAGCGGCCTCCCCCTCCCCGAGGTCGGTGGTGTCTTAGCCGCTGGGAAGCGGGGCTGCAGCCTCTGCAGCTGGATTTCCCACTCTGACAGGCGCCATTTTACCGCCCAAAGGGCTCCCTCCTCTTTTCTTACCCCCTCCTCTTCCCCTCTGACGCTACTTCCGGTGGTGACGTGTATTAGCTTCACCCGGACTTCGGTTCCCCCAACTAGGTCTATGGAGGTGTGGACAGGAAAAACCGAGTGTTCCTAAGGAGGCCGCAGTATCGCGCACGCGCGGAAGATGGTGGCGGGCGGGGCCTGAGATGAAGCAGGCCTCGCCTCCAGGAGTGTGGGCGGGGCTCAGTGGAGTGTTCTGCCGGGGAAGTTACGACAGTCTGACGGACTCGTGCGACCCTCCCCCTCTCCCGTTGACAACTGCCCCAACGGCCCTACCCTTCCTCCTTCCTACCAATGGTAAAATGTAGAGTGGGCATCTCCTTATATCTGCGACTAGGCTCAGGAAGAACCTCTCTGCATGACCCCCCTGGCAACACTGACTATGATCATCACCTCACTCCCCACTAAGCCTGGAGGAAACATGAATGCCCCGCCCCTTTCACCTTCAGGGGATGCTGCAGCAAGTCATGACGCCATCAGAGGGCGTCGGAGGAAGGAGCGCGACGCCAGTTAAAGATGTTGGAATCGCTTTTGGGTTTTGGTGGTCTGGTGTTGCTTCGGGGTAAGGACCATGGGCACAGACGTTGGGAACCAGGCTTAAGAAGCGAAAGTGGAGAAGTGTCACAGTTTAGGGCTAGAATTCGCAATGGGTTCGTGAAGGAGAGGCCATGTCCTTACAAAGTTTATCCATCTCTTCCCAGACTCGGTGGAGTGGGAGGGGCGCAGTCTGCTGAAGGCGCTTGTCAAGAAATCTGCACTGTGGTGAGTTCCACATTGTCTCCCCCTCATCTCCGGGAAGGGAGCCTGGACTCTATTCTTTGACATTACCCCTCATCTCTGCCTCAGTGGGGAGCAAGTCCACATCCTGGGCTGTGAAGTGAGCGAGGAAGAGTTTCGTGAAGGATTTGACTCCAACATCAACAGCCGGTAAGAACAAATAGATTTGATTGGACGTGGGCTCTCTGTTGCTAAGGAATTTCCCATACAGCAGCATGCGCAGAACCTGGTGTGTAACAGCAGTTATTTAAATATTTATTGAGTGATAGGTTATGGGTCTCTCAGAGAATTAGTTAAGAGGAAGCAAAGGTTTGATGAGTATCTGGAAAATCCAAAGCAGAAACCATAGAAGTTTATAAAGAGAAAGAGAGTAATAAAAGGCTAACTACAGTCCAGTAATACAGGCTTTATGGGAGGATAACAAAAATGTGTTCTGCCTTTTTAGTTATTGAGAAACTGGTGATGTTTAATCCATACATGGATTCCAAACTTCCATCAACACTCTGTAAGCTGGGACATATCATAGAGATGGAGGGAACAACATATGCCAAGTTAGGGAGATATGGTAAGGCATATTTGTTAATGAAGGAACTTCATGAGGTCATAAAGATAAAAAAATATATCTGGTAGTAGAAAGTATTACAGAGCCTGAAAAGGAATGTATTATCCTTAGGGCAATGGGAACTCATTTGAAAATTTGGGAACAGAGCAGTAACATCGTCCTGTTAGATCCAGTGACCACAGTGTGGAGAATTTGGTTGGAAGCGGGCAATTTGGAAAAAGGACTTAGATGTCTATGTACTGAACATCACTTGTGAACCAGGAACTGCTAGGCACAGTAGGTATAATAGTGAATGAGGAGGGGCCCTCCCTGGTGGCGCAGTGGGTTAAGCAACACACTATGAAGCAAACCGCAGCCACTACAGCACAAGTTCGATCCCTGCCGCTGGCTGGGGAAGTGACCCACATGGTGCAGCAGACCTCTCCTGCCTGCCTGTGCTGTTCCCCACTCTGTCTGGTGGATTCTCTCACCCCCTGCACCTCTGGCCTGTACCCTCATGCTTGTATGCATAAATAAATAAAATCTTTAAAAAAGATAGTGAATGAGGAAAATATAGTTCCTGTCCTAATGATTCTTAAAGAATAATGACAGATGACAGGGACCTGGCTTAAAGCAAGGGCAGTAGGAACAGAGAGTTTAGGACAGATGTAAACAGACCTTAACAAAATTCCCAAGTCTTACAGACTCTCTCTGTGAGACAGAGAAAAAAAAAATCCAAATCACGAGGTCGCTGAACTCACGTTGCCTTATTAAGAAAGATCACTTCCTGGTCTGGACAGCCCATTAGATAATGATAGTATTTTATATTTATATCTTAAGACCTAATTTTGGGGCCTCCCCTGGTGGCGCAGTGGGTTAAGCAACGCACTACGAAGCAGATCGCAGCCACTGCAGCACGAGTTCGATCCCTGCTGCCGGCCAGGGTGGGGACCCACATGGTGTGGCAGACCTCTCCTGCTGTGCCCGCTGCTCCTCTCAGCAGTGTGCTTCTCTTGATCTGCCTGTTCTGCTCCCCGCTCTCTGTGGTGAATCCTCTCACCCCCCTACACCTCTGGCCTGTACCCCAGTGCTTGTATGCATAAATAAATAAATCTTTAAAAAAAAAAAAAAGGACCTAATTTTGTATCAGCCATTGTTTTGATAGAGGTGGTTATATATGTTAAATGATATTCACATGGGAAGCAGAACAGAGAGAGAGTTATCTAGTAACATGTTTTACAACTGTGATTTTTAGTCCATGCCAGTCTGCCTTTCTGGACTCCTATTTTATTTGTAGTTAGTACCACATGACTTAATCCTTAAACTTTCATAAACTTTATTATAGGTAGGGACCGTGTCTCATTCTTTCCTTTTACCCATCCAGAAAGTGATTCACTTTAGGTACCATACATACTATAATTGATAATAATGATAACAAGCATTTATCAAGCCTTTAGTGTATGTCAACATTGTACTACATGTTAAGAGGTTGATATCCCTATTTAATAAATGAAGAAACCGAATCTTAAATAAACTAATATATCGGGTTATCTTAGTAAAATAACAAAGCCAGACTTGGAGTTCAGGGCTGTCTGACATGACAATCTCTTTTCAATCAACATAGTCTACTTGTAAGTAATAATTCTCACTGATATTTAGGATATTAGCAATAATCGTGAAAAAAGCCAAAAAGATCAGAAGATGAAGATGGGGGGGTTGCATAGGTCAATATTATGTTGTCTCCTGTTCTCCCTTTGCAGGCTGATTTACCATGACTTCTTCAAAGACCCTCTCAACTGGTCGAAAACTGGGGAAGCTTTTCCTAGGGGACTCCTGGGAGCATTGAGAGCCATGTGCAAAAGCACAGACCCTGGTCCTATCACCATTGCTCTTGATTCACTCAGCTGGCTGCTGCTTCACCTCCCCTGTACCTCACTTTGCCAGACTCTGCATTCTCTAGGCTGTCAGGACTCCTGCCCTGGTGAGACCCTTACTTCCCTTCATTCATCTCCCCCTGCTAAGGAACGTGCCCCTTTCTACCTGAAGGAAAAACATACCTGAAACCTCATTCATCTCTTTAACCTTTAGCTCTTGACTGCTTCATAATGATTTCTGTCAATCATCTCTTTTTTCTTTTCCAAGTTCTTTTTTACTCATTCATTCATTCAGTAAACATTAAATATGTATGATGTGTCAGATACAATTCTAGCCAATGGGAAAGTAAGAACTAACCATAGACAGATACTTGCCTTCTAGAAGTTCAAAGTTCCATAAAGGCTACAGACAAATAAACAAGCAGTCATGAGATAGTCTGATAAGGGCCATCAATGATAAAGGAACATGCAGAGTACATTAAGGAAGGAACTGTCTTGAAGAGCAAGAGGTTAGCTTTGTAAATGTGACCAGGTAAGAGGCAGTGGGACTAACTGAAGTATCATGAGGGGACTACAGTGGACTTTGGATTTAGATACCCAGCTTTGTATCAAGGAATCGAATAACCAGCTTTCTTTCAGTGCTTTCATTTTCTCTGTAAAAAAGGGGAAAAAGGACCTCCCTGGTGGAACAAGGGATTAAGTCGCAGCACTATGAAGCTATCCGCAGCCACTGTAGCATGAATTTGATCCCTGGCCAGAGAGGTGACCCATATAGCGCAGCAGACCTCTCTTGTCTTTGTCCCCTCAGCAATGTATTTCAGTAGAGCTTGCTGTTCTGCTCCCCACTCTGTCTCTGGTGAATCCTCTCACCACCTGCACAACTGGCCTGTACCCCAGTTCTTGTATGCATAAATAAATCAATCTTTAAAAAAAAAAAAAAGCGGGGGAAAGGAGGATAAAGCTTATAGTAACTTCAGTTAGTCCCACTGCCCCTTACCTGGTCACATTTACCAGCTCTTTTGAAAAAGAAAAAGATTTATTTGTCCTTACAAGAGCTGGGGTGTAGGCCAGAGGTATAGGGTGTGAGAGGATTCACTAGAGACAGAGTGGGAAGCAGAACAAGTGGATTGACGGAAATACATTGCTGAGGGAAGCAGCAGGCAAGACAGGAGAGTTCTGATGCCCCATGTGGGTCAGCTCCCTGGCTGTTAACTGAATTCAGTGCTGCAGTGGCTGCTGATAGTTTCATATCACATATAACCCCTTGTGCCACCAGGGAGGTCCTGGAACTGTTCTTTTTTAAGGTCAGATATGGTCAGATATTAGCAGCTTATACATTTCAACCTGAAGATGCTGACCTTTGTAAGGCTGAAATGTTAAAATGTTTAGTTCAGTGCTTAACACTAAGTGTTCCTTAGAAAGGAAGAAGGGGGCCCTCCCCAGTGGTGCAAGGGGTTGAGCTCCACACTGTGGGGCTTCCGCAGCCACTGGGGTGTGGGTTCAATCCCCAGCCAGGGAGGCAGCCCACATGGAGCAGCAGACCTCTCCTGCTGCTCCCTTCAGCAGTGTGTTTCAGTCGATCTGTCTGTTCTGCTCCCAACTGTCTCTGGTGAAGCCTCTCAGTCCCCATGTCTCTGGACAGTGCCCCAGCTCTTGTATGCATAAATAAATAAAAAAAAAAAAAAAGAAGAAGAAGGGAGGGGATCAAAAGCATTGACTAGGATCTTGACAAGCTCTAAAAAAAAGCATGTAGTTCAGTATGTAAGAGATGAGACTGGAAAGTAAGCAGAAACCAGATGGTAAAAGTATTACTTCCATCATGAAGACCCTGAGGAGCTTCTAAGGAGTGAAGTCAAAGAAGAGCTGTGATCATAATTACATTGAAAAAAGGCGTATTAAAGGTGAGGGCTGAAAGAGGTTCAGAGTAGGGCAGTGAAACTGGCCAAGATAAATTAGGATTGTGACTGAACTATGTGGATCATGGGCCTCCTTTCTCTTTTCCTCTCCACTATTTTATCTCAGGACTACCCTGAATGTTCCTGACTGGGCTTCAGAAGTTACATTTCTTTTCCCTCTCCAGGCGGTGGCTCCCCAGTGGAACAGGTGCGTGTGCTAGGCCTGTTACATGAAGAGCTTCATGGCCCAGGACCTTTGGGAGTATTGAGCAGCCTTGCTCAAACTGAAGTGACCCTGAGAGGTACAGAGGGCCAGACCTCAGCCCACATCCTCTGTCGGAGGCACCAACAGCGCCCAACCCATCAGGTCAGAGCGTCAGGTGGACTGGAGGTTCCATCAGGCAGGGGAAGTCTTGATGGGAAGAGGACTAAAAGTGCTGATTAAGCACTTCCTTGTGCTTTCATCATTTCATCCATCCCCTCATTTAATCTTCACAACTGCCCATGAGGTAGATTATTTTATTACCTCCATTTTGCAGGCTGGGCAACAAAAATCCAGAAAGACTAAGTTATTTACCAAAGGTTACAGAGACTAAGTTGTAGAACTGGGATTTGAACTCACATCTTGTTTGAATCAGAGCCTGTGAGTTTGTGAAACCATAAAAGGTACTGCTTTCCAGGAAATGGAAAAAGAGAAAGAGTCAGGAATATTTACTAGTGAGGAAAAGGAACAAGCCTTATCTGGGGACCCTTGTAGGAGGGATTAGAAGTGGAAAGCAAGAGCCAAAAGGACCCAGTTACATAGATGCTGGGGCGCTGGTTAGTTTCAGTGCTCTGGTTTATTCAGTAAGATGGAAAAAGTCTAATTCTTTTCTTTCTTCTCAGATTCAGTGGTTCTCCATCTTGCCCGACTTCAGTTTGGATCTCCAAGGAGGACCACCCCTAGAGTCCCAAGACCACCTAGATCTTCACAGACTCCAGGTACCTGCCAGGGCCAGGACTGTTTGGAGTCTGGCAAAGGAGACAGAAAAATTGCAGACTTTGGGGTGTGGTCTGGGATTCCAGTAATGGGTCATCAGCAGCATCCTTTGTACTTACAGGTAGACCCCACGACTCATTTGACCTTTAACCTTCACCTGTCCAAGGAAGAGAAAGAAGCCAAAGATAACCTGACCCTACCCTTCCAGTTCAGCTCTGAAAAGTAAGGTTGGGGCATAGGTGCCCAGCACCTGGGCCTAACGGGTGGGGCGACAGCAGGTTATTGATTAACCTCCCAGACTTTATAGGGTCTGAAGTCCACCTCCAGAGACAGTCTAGGGAGTGGTTCTCTACCCGCCCATACGCTAACAATAGCAAAAGGCTTTTATGTCTCTCTTTCCAATAGAGCCTTGGGTCTCAGCTCCACCATGGGCTTAATCTGGGCTTAAGCAGAGCCAGGTATTATTAGCAGAGCAGTACTGGAGTATACCCCAGTTGGTACTGGGTCTGGTACCCTGGGAAGAGACCCTATCTGTAGGAAGCTAGATAGGTATGGCAAAGGCAGATTAATAAAGGCTTAGTAAAAGCCTGTTTTTCTGTTCCCAGAGTGTGGGTGGGTAAAGCAAAATTACTACAGGATCCTTGCCCTCAAGCTGCTGAGAGCTTTGGTTATTATTAGTAGAGTAATATCGGAGTATATCCCAGTCCCAGATGGTGCCTCAGTACTAACTAAACAAGGCAGTCAGAAAAAGGGACTTGGACTAAGATAAAAAGAGGGAGTCACATTGGGAAGAGGGTATCCAGACATTGCCCATTACCCACCCTTGACAAGCGCCCATTCTTTCCTTCTCAGGCAGCAGGCTCTACTGCACCCTGCACCGGGCCGAGCTGTCAGCCATATCTTCTATGAACCAGATGCATATGATGACCTGGACCAAGAAGACCCAGATGATGATCTAGATGTTTGACTGGCCAGGAAATTTGACTAAGATGATAATTAGATGGGAAAGAGGAAGGAAGATCTTGGGTCCATGACCATCCTTCCATTGTTTGGCTGGCCTTGCTTTGTCCCTCTCCCACCTTTGTTCTGTGACTGTGGAGGCCTGCCCTATGACCCATGAGTCCAGAATCATTGTCCAGTAGGACAAAAAGTGGGATGGAGGTCTCATAGAAGATGAAAGAAAAAGAAACTTCCCCACACCTAATAAAATCTTAATTTTTTATTAAGGAAACTTTGGTAGCTAATTAGACAGAAGTTGAAGAGTAGAGAGGACTGATGGATAGGAATTGATGAGGGAATCCAAGCACCTGAGACCTTGAATCAGTAAGTGTTGGGGTCTGAATAACAATGAAATGGTGGGACACATGGATGGTCAAGCACACCACTGGTGCTCCATCAGTGTTTTTGAACTGACTAGGTACACTTCAGGGTCCAGGCTCCCTGCCTTAATCTGAGAAGAAAGCAGAAACCCTGAAGGGGGGAAAAGAACAACTTTCTAAAACATACTTTTTATTACTGTACAAAAAGCACACCCTCCCCTCCTTTTGTCTTCCCACCCTGTACATGATGTGCAGGGTTGGAGTGACTGGAAGGCTGCCAGTCACTCCACATCCTGCCCGCATTCTGAGATCTCGACCCCAGGTCCTTCCAGTTGTCTGGACACACATAAGCTCCAGGCTGGCACAAAGGGGTCCCAGCTCACACGTACTCCTTGGCAGAATTGGGCTTAGGGTAGGAGCGGGGTGCCCGGTATCCAGTCTTGTTCTCATTCCCAGGACAGGAGCATGAGAGCAGTGCACCTCCCAAGATGACCAGAGCTGACCCTGCCCAGCCAATAAAGATGGCAGGACCAAACTCGAACCTGTGGAGAGAGGGGATTGGAGTCAGAGACCCTGCCCTGCCTCTCCCACTCCAAACCTTTCTTTCCCCTTAAGAGGCAAGACTGCCAGACTTACTTAGAATTCATGGCGCCCAAAGGGTTATAAAAGTCTGTGACAATCTGGTGGCCACACCAGGAGCAAGCTATCAAAGCAGCAAGACCTGGAAAGAGAATTCTGATGTATTAAGCCCCAAGTCACCTTGCCCATCCACCCTCCCACCAGAATGAGGAGAAGGGAGAAGAGCCCGTGGGCCACCTTAATTCTGTGACTCACCAGCCACGATGAAAATGATGCCTCCAGCCATGGCTATACGGGCCTTTTTCACTTTGTCATCTCCCCCACAGTTTGTACACTTCATGCCCATCGTGGCTACTATCATGGCCATGGAGCCCAGCACCAGGGATACCACCATTAGGGCTCTAGTGGCCTGCAAGGACACTGCGGGGTAGGGAGAACGACATGTCACTGCTGGAAAAGGCAGTTCTCTGAAGGTTCCAGATTTGGAGTCGGCAGCTGCCGGCAGCAGCGCCCGGTTACTGCAGCAGGATTCTGTGGCCCCCCCAGCGTCCCAGTCCCGGGCTCTAGCAGGCTGGGTCCTGCCCCCTCAGGAGTGCTAGGCCTTTCAGCTCCGCCCCGCCCTCTCCGTCCTCGGACCCGCCCGGGGCAACAAGGTTTCGATGAAACTGCCCGGGTAGGGGGAAGGGTGAGAGGGCCGCGAGAAGCGGAGGCAGCACCCGGAGCCCCCGCACGGGCTGCCAGTGCCGGCCTGAGTCCCTGATCTGACCCCACTATCGAGGCCACAGGGTTTGTGGCTTCGGCTAATCTGCCGATAAGATTAGAGGCCTCAGGCAGCGGCCCACGTCTGACCGAGCGCACGCTCCTCCGCCCTCTCTCGACCCCGCGGCTTCCGCCAGGCGCGGCCTTTTGTGGGAGAGAAAAGGGTGGGAGATGGCGGAGGCCGATGCCTGGTCAGCGCGGTGGAGCAAGTGACGACCCAGACCTGGAACCCCGCTTCTCCTCGAGTGGGTTGGGCCGCCAGGACCCGAGGCCGGACTGGGAGCAGAAAAGGGGTGCAGCTGGCCCTCAGGGTACTGGCCCACGTGCCGCCCAGAACCCTGGCCTGCGCCCTCCCAGCCTTACTGCCCCGGCCCGCTTCCTCATTTCCCTGCCTGCTCCCAGGCAACCCAAGGCGTCCTGCCTTGGGGCCTCCGGCCCAGTCTGGTACCGCACCCCGAGTGTTCGGACCTGGGGGTGACCGCCCCGTCGATTCCGCTGACTTACCCGGCAGGGCAAGCACCGAGTCGTATATCTTGCAGCTTATCAAACCCGTGCTCTGTGTGACGCACTCCATCCACAGCCCCTTGTATATGGCTTGGGACGTGATGATGTTGTCCCCCGCGTACGAGCTCATCTGCCACTTCGGGATGGCGGTGGACGCCAACAGGCCCACCCAGCCAATCAAAGCCATGGCAAAGCCCAGCAACTGCAAGCCCGAATTGGCCATTTCCGCCCTCAGAGACGGGGACGCCCGGCAGGCGACCCTGTAATAAAACAAACTTTGGGGACTACCCCACAAAAGACCACTTGGTGGTCTTAGGTCACCCAAAAAAAGCAAGAAAAGTTTTAGTTGAGTGACTGCAAATCTTCTCACTATCCGAAGTAAACACAAATCGACCCCTCCGACGGGGCGAGGGTCTCAACAGCAGAAGGAACAGGCCTGGTAGCAGACAAAAGCGATCCGCGGAGGCCTGGCGGTTCCCTCTCCAACTCTCGGCGACCCTGCGCAAACAAAAGCTGGAGGGATCGATTGGGCGCGGTCCTGGGCGCTGGAAGTCCCCAAAGTACCCTGGGCTGTTGGCCCCAGGCCGCGGCGCCACGGAGAGGCTCCTCAGCCGGCGAGCGGGCAGGTGCGGGCAGACAGGTGCGGCGCACCTGAGTATATGTAGGGCGTCGGGGGCGCGCCCCCGCGGGCATCACTGCGCCGTGGGGGAGGGGGGCGGGACCGGTGCGGAGGCCGAGGCTGACCTGACGTCACCGAAGGGACACTCACCTGAACCGGAAGTCCTGGCCCCTACCTCTCCTTGTTCAGGTAAAGAGGAAGAAACCTGAGCCATGGTGTCACGCCCCTTCACTTGCTGGGTTTTGACCGTTGGAGGTGGGGAAAACCGACGCTTCTCAGGAGTCCAAAATCAGGGTCAGCCCCTTTTACACTGGACTTCCCTTGGCCACCAAGAAGCCCCTTTCCAACTGATGTACCTGGAACGCTGCGGAGCCAGGTCGGGAGGAGGGGATCGCCCCCGGCCAGCCTTGACTGCGCCTATTCCCCGCCGCGGAGACTTTTGGTTTCTACTCTAGGTGCTCTTTGTCCAGCTCTACTTCCCCTCCCCCCACTCATAATTTTCCTTTTTTTTTTAACGTTCCCACTCTTATCCTAGCTGACCCTACTGTCAAGAGCCCAGATCCCAATCCCTCAGAACTCCCCGCTTCAGCGCTTCCAGAGCACCTCCCCACCTGCTGCCCTGCGCCTCTGTCAGTAGTCCCCCTACTCTGTCCTCCACCTGAACCTGGCTTCCCGGCACGGTGCCTCCAACACCTAACATCTTCTTTGTCCCCATTCCCATCCCTGACATGACTTAAAGCTAGGGTCCTTCGCACCCCACCTCTAGGGTGGTCAATATCCCCTCCGACACCCAGGGTCCATTTAGCTGAAGGAAGAAACCACTGAGACAGATACCTGCCGAGGGTGGGGAGTACAGTAAGGCCTGAATCCAGCTTTCCCCGCCCTGGAAGTCTTTCCAAACCTGTCCACCTTTACCTTCCCTCCTCCCTCCCCACCAGTTACCCTCAGCCCAAGCACTAGGCTCTGGGTTCCCAGCCCGACCTACCTAATTTGCATGGACTCTCAAACTCCCACCATTCTGTCCTCCCTAATGTCTGGGTTTATTGTGTCCTTTGATTCAGCCCTTACTCCACTTGACCCTCCTGCTCCTCTCACTCTACCCAAGAAGTCTCTTTCCTCAGGACAAGTCTTCCAAGCATCCCTCATTTACTCATTCCTGCCTCATTTCTTATTATTTCCCTCTTCCTACCTTTTCTGCTTCCTATTTCACTCCCCTCTTTAATCTACTTTGTACCCTATCTCCAACTCCCCTGCAGTCTGCATCCCAGGTAGTCCTTCTTTCTTGTACCTGTACTTTTCTTTCTGTGTGCACATCACTCCCCCATTCTCGCCCAATCTCCTTCCAATCCACCTCTTTTTCAACCTCCTCAAACCTCTGACTTACCCACTTTTCTTAAGCTCTCATTTCATGTTTCTCCCTTTTTTTAACCTCACCTCTCACTTTTTTTTTCATTGTTCCTTCCTGTTCAACAGTCTCTGTAAGTCTTTTATTCAAAAAACTTATTAAAGGACCCCTCACACTAAGCGAATTGGCCTGGTTTTCTCCAAAAAGCAGACTGTAGTGAACTTATTTTTATCATTCTACTTTTTGATTAATGGTGAGTTTTTTTTGAGTGCTTTCCACCTCCAAAGTTCCATGTTTCTCATTACTTGAGTACAGTTGGTCCTTGAACAACACAGATTCCAACTGCATGGGTTCACATAAATAGGTCATTTTCAATAAATACTGTAAATATGCTTTTTCTTCTTTATGATTTCCTTAATAACATTTTCTTTTTCTCTTTCTCTTAATAACATTTTCTTTATTATAAGAATACAGAATATAATACATATAACTAAATATGTTAATTCACTATGTCCTTGATAAGGCTTTCTAAGCTATCAGTTAACTTTTAGGGGAGTCAAAAGCTATATACATAGAAAAATAGATTTTAAAAAGTTATATGTGAATGTTTGACTGTGGAAAAGTGTCACTACCCCAGCTTCCACTTTAAGGGTCAACTGTATATCCAATTGCTCTCAACCAAATCACCATCTTGCCTCGACACTTCAGCTACGTTCAAACCAAATTCCTTGATTCCCCCACTTGTCCTTCTAAAATCTACTTGTCTAAGTGAACTTTTTTGTTGTTGTTGCTTTAGAAAGTTGGATCTTGTCACTTCCTGTTTGCAATCTTCCAGCCACACTTCTTAGCTCCTGTTGCTCCACTGAATTTAGCAAAGAGTTACCAAACCATAGAATACCAGACCCTGTGCTTCAATCACACTGGCTTCTGTCTTCCTGAAATGTACTATGTTCCTTGCCACCAAGATACCTATGCACACTCTGTTCTCTATGCCTGGATGCTCTTCTCTTTACCCCACCCACCTTCCTCTACCCCATAACCAACTCATTCTTCAGCTGTCAGTTCAAATGTCACCTCCCCTCTAGAGTCTGATCTGACTACCCCAACCTCAGACTTAATCAGATCACCTCCTCACTGCTCTCACCACTACTTGTGCTTTTCGTTCAAAGCTCTTGTCATAGTTTGAAATTATTTACTTTATGTGGTTATTTATTCAGTGTCAGTCTCTCCACTGTATGCAAGAGGGCACAGATGTATCTGTGTTTTATCACCAGTAAATACTTGATGAATGACTAAATGAAATGCAAATAAGCAATGTTTCCATCTACTTGCTCAACAGATATTTTCTGAATCCCTGTATACTGTACCAGACACCATGCTAAACAGTTGGATACAGTTATAAACAAGATAGATAAGGCCCTCCCTGGTGGTGCAGAGGTTAAAGACAGCACTATTAAGCTATTGCCAGCCACTACAACTGAGTTTGATCCCTGCCAGGGAGGTGACCCATGTGGTGAGGCAGACATCTCCTCTCACACTCGCTGTTCTCATTAGATCTGCCTGTTCTACTCCCCATTCTGTTTCTGGTGGAACTTCTCCCCACCCCACCCACATCTCTGGCCTGCACCCCAGTTCTTGTATGCATAAGTAAATAAATCTTTTTTTAAAAAGATAGATAAGGATATTGTACTCGTGTAATTAGATTGGAGAGGGAGAAGCAGGCAATAAAAACATAAACAAAATGGTACATGTTTCATAGGCAATAAAATAGGATAATGTGATGGGGTTGGGTCCACTTTAAAGTGAAGTCAGGGAGACTTTCCTGAGGAAGTAACTGTTAAATAATAAGCCAGTCACAAGAGAACCATGTTTCAGGCAGAGGGAACAGCAAGAGCAAAGACCCTGTGTCAGTTGCTCTTTGGAGACTTGAGATAGTTAAAGCAGCATCTCTGCCATTTGGGGTCAGATAATTCTGTTGTAGTTCCTGCGCATTGAGGGACATTTAGTAGCATCCTTTATTTCTGTTGTTTAGATGCCAATAGAATGCTCCCCTGAACTTCAGTGTGACAATAAAAAATGTCTTCAGACATTGCCAAGTATCTCAGAGAGGGGAGGGGTAAAACTGGTACCAGTTAAGAATCACTGGTAAAAAGTATGACCAGTCAATGTCATTGTGAATTTTTCCCTCCAAAATCCTTCAAATATATAGTTGGGTTCAAGGAGTGAGAAGATGGGTGGTTGGAAATAACCAGGACTGGGGTCTTGCTATAAAAGAAAAATAAGGGGACTCCTTAGTAGCCTAGGAGTAAGTCTTAGTGCTATCACCATTATGACCTGAGTTCCATCCCTGGCCATGGAGGTAACACACATATGGCGCAGCAGACCTCTCCTGGCCCACCCGCTGCTCCCCTCAACAGTGTATTTCAGTAAATCTGCCTGTTCTGCTCCCCACTCTGTCTCTGGTGAATCCTCTTACCACCCCGCTCTTCTGGCCTATACCCCAGTTCTTCTATGGATAAATAAATCTTTAAAAAAATAAAAATAAGGAATTTTTAAAGTATTTGCAGTAGTTAAGAGTAATTATGTTTTGTATATGGCTATAAAGTGTGTAAGAAGAAAGTAAAAAAGGGGTTGGAGAGTGAACAATTGGTAATGTCACTGGTTTAGAGGTTTTCATGAAATGAAAGGGAGGATATGTGAGTAAATGAACTAGAAGGCTAGAAGGTGATCAGCAGAGGGGAAAGGCTTGAAGTCAATAAAGTGAAGTAGATTGTTTTGGCCATGACAAGCCCAGGGTAGGGGCCTGAGGATAGGTCATTGAGAGCTATCATTTCTGAAGAGAAAGATCACTGGAGAGGGAAGGATAAGAAGCTACCATAGGGCCTCTCTGGTGGTGCAGTGGGTTAAGCAACGTATTATGAAGCAAGCCACAGCCGCTGCAGCACGAGTTCGATCCCTGCTGCCGGCCAGAGAGGGGACCCACATGGCGCAGCAGACCTCTCCAGCTGTGCCCGCTGCTCCCCTCAGCAGTGTACTTCTGTTGATCTGCCTGTTCTGCTCCCCGCTCTCTGTGGTGAATCCGCTCACCCCCCCACACCTCTGGCCTGTACCCCAGTGCTTGTATGCATAAATAAATAAATCTTAAAAAAAAAAAGAAGCTACCATATAGGAAGTACCACAGGGATTTTATTTTATTTTTTTTTAAAGATTTATTTATTTATGCACTGGGGTACAGGCCAGAGGTGTCGGGGGTGAGAGGATTCACCACAGAGAGCAGGGAGCAGAACAGGCAG
>JAGFMF010012125.1:2385087-2469141 GCA_019455555.1 Galemys pyrenaicus | reverse complement strand
CCCCCCTGGCCGGCAGCAGGGATCGAACTCGTGCTGCAGTGGCTGCGGTTTGCTTCATAGTGCATTGCTTAACCCACTGCGCCACCAGGGAGGCCCCACCACAGGGATTTTAAAGTAAAAAACAATGGTAATAGGAACATAGGTTTTTTTAAAAAAAAAAAAAGGAAGACCATGAGTCAGGTGCTAAAGCTGTTTGTGAATGTGGGTGAGTAACCATGCTGGAAAACCCTAGCAACCATTAAAATTGGTGGCTAATACACTTACAGATAAGAAGCCCATGGAACAGAGTATTTTGAAGGAAAAGGAAGAATAATGTTCTAGATACAGCATTAGGGAGCAACTCCAGACCCGGAAGTACAGGGAGTAAAGTCAGAACATAAGCCTCTATTAAGAGGGCTGCCAGGTAATTGTGTCCTCCAAGATAGCCAGGTATAGGAAAGGAACAGTCAGAGGCTGGGCATATAAAGGTGATGACACTCACTGAGTCCAGAGGTCACAGTGAAAGAGTTTAAAAGATCAAGTCTGGTTGAGAGATTAGGTCAGATAAGAGCACCACAGCATGGATATGACGAGTGATATTATTAAGAGATAAGCCCCTGATCTAGGATCCAGCTGACGTGTTTGTTTCTATGGGAAAATGTGTTATGAGTTCTGAAAACTGATAAATAAATGGACTTGAAAACTTGCAGTATCATTTTAATAATATGCAGTACTATTCAAAAACTAATAATTATACTGGTCACTGATTGGTTTTTTAAAATCATTTATTTATGTATGAATATAAGAACTGGAGTACAGGTCAGAGATACAGGATGTGAAAGGATTCACCAGAGACAGAGTGGGGAAAAGAACAGGTAGATTGACTGAAAACACACTGCTGAGGGGAGCAGCAGGCAACGCAGGAGAGGTCTGCTGCACCACAACCTGTGGGTCAGCTCCCTGGCCCCAGATCTAAATAGTGCTCAGAGACTGCAGGTAGCTTCATGGTGCTGCGACTTAACTCTTAAGTCACCAGGGAGGCCCACAGGTTATTATTTTACTGATCAGATCAAGAAGTGTTATAGGCCCACATAAAATATTCCAGGTTCTAATTCCACTTTACACATAATTTATTCCTGAGCCTCAATTGACTCATCTATAAAATAGGCATGATAATATTTTCCCTGCTTAGGAAACAGGAGACTGGTTTCAATGATCTCCTCTGGTTCAGCCTGAAGTGCATTTTGAGATACAGATTTGGAGAAGGTGTGAAAAAGTGATGAGACTAGGGAATTCCTGCCTCTGAAATCAGGATATTGTATTAGGATAAAACAAGAAAAGTACTAATATTATAGAATCATTTCATCTATAAACATGAGTGCAAAAATAAAATAGTAATAAAATATTACTTAACCTGATGAAATTAAAGAGTAATACATCACAAACAGGACAATTTACCCCAAGAATACAACAAGTGTTTCAATATTAGAAAATCCATCAATGTAATTCACATTACCAGACTAAAGAAAAAAACCTGATATATCTTAAAGCATTTGTTTTATGATTGGGAAAAGGACAAAGATGTCCACTATTATCCCCTTTGTTTGACAGTCCCAGAGACCTTGAGCAATACTATAAGAAAGTAAAAGAAGAGAAAAGTAAGTAGTGCAGAAGGCAAAATAAAACTGATTTGCAGATGATATAATCATCTGCTTAGAAAAGCAAATAAAAGAGAGACTACTAGAACTAGCAAAGATGTTCAACAAGGTTGAAATCAACTTACACACACACACACACACGCACACACACATTCCAGAAAATCACTAATATTTTACTGAACTAGCACTAACAAATTCGAATATGTAATGAAAAAATAAAATTGACTTTGCATCAGTGACAAAAATTATAAAGCATCTCAGAAATTAATTCTAATAAAGGACAGAAGTTGACCTTAATACAGAGAGAAACAATTCATGCTCTTAGTGGGGCAATTTAACTGATAAAGGTATCTATTTCCCCCAGAATACTTTATAATTTAATATATTACTAGTAAAGAAAGTGTACTTGATAAGTATACCCCAAATTTGTATGGAGCAAGAAAAAACCACAGAGGGCTTAATCCACTTGAAAAGGAAGAGTAATAAAGAGAATCTCGCCCTTCCAGAAATTTAAACTTGCTACAATACATTATGAAGAACAGCAACATTGAGGGCCTCCCTGGTGGCGCAGCGGGTTAAGCAACGCACTATGAAGCAAACCGCAACCACTGCAGCACAAGTTCGATCCCTGCTGCCAGCCAGGGAGGGGACCCACATGGCGCAGCAGACCTCTCCTGCAGCAGACCTCTCCTGCAGCAGACCTCTCCTGCAGCAGACCTCTCCTGCAGCAGACCTCTCCTGCAGCAGACCTCTCCTACCCTCGGCAGTGTGTTTCGGTCAGCCTGCCTGTTCTGCTCCCCACTCTGTCTCTGGTGAGTCCTGTACCCCAGCTTTTGTATGCATAAATAAATAAATCTTTAAAAAAAAAAAAGAACAGCAACATTGATCGTGGAGCATTAATGCTAGAACAGATGCAATGGAACAGAAGTGAGCTCAGAGACAGACACAAGTATTTATCAGAATTTGACATGTGAAAATGTAGTTTCCTAGGAATAAAAATTAAATGAATCCCTAACACCCAAAACAAGGATGAACTATAGACAGATTTTTTTTTTACAAAGACCTAAATGTAAAGACTATAAGCATTATTGGAAGAAAATGAAAGAGAATATATTTGTGGCACAGAGATGGAAAAGAAAATATGCACATTTTCAAAAATCACAAACCATCAAGGAAAAAATGGTTAGTTCAATTACTCCAAAATTAAGGATTTCTATTCAGTGAAGTTCACTAAGAAAAAATTAATAAGAAAATGACAAAATGAAGGGAAATATTTGTAAAGTTCAACTATGACAAAGAACTAAGCTTTTGATTTTTAAAAAACATTTGCCAATCAAATTGAAAAATACTCCAAGAGAAAAATTAAGAATGTAAGGAGGGAGTTCACAAAAGATGAAAACCAAAGTGCTAACCAATATTCCAAACCATAAGTAATCAGAGAAAACTACAGTCAGATATCACCCATCTTACCAAACCACAATTATTAGAATCCAAACAACTTCTCATTTATTTCATTACAATCTCATATAGTCACATTCTAGATTTTAAAAGACTAACCATCTTAGTTTCATGAAAATGTGAAGGAGCTGGAATTCTCATATATTGCTGATGAAAATGTAAAATGGTACAACCACTTTGGAAAATAGGCAGTTTCATAAAAAGTTACACAAACACCTATCAGATAATTCAGCCACTCCATTACTAGGTAATTTCCCAAGTAACAACAAACAGCTATACAAAGACCGGTACCTAAGCTTTCCTAGCAATTTTATTTACAATAGTCCCAAATTGGAAGTAACCCAAATCTCCATCGACAGGTAAATGCATAATCAAATGAAATACTATTGATAACCAAATCAATGATATTCACTAATAAAAAAGAAGAAATTTTTCTTTTATGCGTCTACATAGACAAATCTCAGAATAACTATGTTATATGAAAGAAGCCAGTCAAAAGGAATACATAAAATTCTAGCAAAAGCAAAATTGTCTTTAACGACAAAGTGATTTGCCCAGGGATGGGAGAAGGGGCTGAAGGGGAGAATTATAAAAATGTATACAAGGAAACTTTGGGGGTCATGGATATATTTATTGTGTCGATTGTGGGAACACTCATGGGTACATCCATCCATATGTCAAAAATTTTCAAAGAAAACACTTTAAATATGTGTTTATTGTTTGTCAAGTATACCTCCATAAAACTCTTTTTAAAATCTTGTTTAATTTATTCTAAGCACTAGATGAATATTATACTATTCACCCTGATTAAAACCCTAAGATGTAGATGACACTATTATACCCTATCTCGCTGTATAGAGGTAAATAAGGCACAAGGGACATCATGTGTAATATCCTTAGGGGCACAAAGTGCATATGAGAGCTGGGACTCGATATCAGGCAGTTTGAGCCCACAATCCTTATTCTTTTCTAACTGGGAAGGTGTAATGATAAGAACATTCTAGCACTTTAATTGGTAGTGACAGTCATTCTGAAGAGCAAGCTGGTAGTACTTAGTCAAATTAAGTCTACATATACACGAGGATTCAGCAATTTTGCTGGTGGAAATAGATAAAAAGACATAGATAATTTTTATGGTGAATCTTCATAGCACAGCTATCTTTCCCAAGGAAGCTCTCACAGGAGTCTATAAGAAATCTTCTATGAAAATATTCAATGCCATATTATCTGTTGTGATTGAGAACTAGAGGTGACAAATGGGTTCATCAATAGCATTGTGAGCAAGTAAAACGTGGGGTGACTGACAAAGTGGTATATTATACAACAATAGAATCAACAATCACAGAACATGGGTGGATTTTTAAAACATAGTGCCTATAGAAAATAAGAAAGATCAGAAGGAAATCTAAACAGGTGCTGTTTACATTTTAAAAATATGCATACAAAACAACTCATGTTTTGCAAAGGCACAAAAAAGGCATAAGAGGCATTGAAGTGATTGCCTCTTGAGGTAAGGAAAATGAGAAATGGGTATGGAAATAAAAGAATAATTTAAAAAATAGAAATAAAGATCAATGAAGACAGAGTACTAAGAATTGTGTCATTAATTCAGTCCTCTGCACTTGATACCCTAATAGACAAAATACGTGAAGGGATAAAGGGAGGAGATAGCACTGGATTTCCCTCCAGAAGATGGAAACAAAGTGGGATTATGATGGGAACTATCTTGGCTGTCTCTTACCTTCCAGTCTTCTACCTATTACAGGCTGAACTGGTAGAAGGAGGTGAGCACAGGCACTAGAAAAAAAGGAGCTAGGGAAAAGCCAGCAGGGACTGGTTCCCAATGAGTTTAAAATTGGCTCCCAGTGAGTTTAAAATCAAATAGACCAACTATTACTCTGTAAGATCAAAACACACACACACACACACACAGACACACACAGAGTCAACTTTCTCTTCCTTCCATGTCATTTTGTTTCTTCCTCCCAGCTCTCTGCTTATTCCTGCTGCCTCCTCTCCTACTTTCCCATCACTTCCTCCACACTCTTCAGATTTCTTTACCTCCTATATCTGCCAGTGATTTGCTTTCCTTGATTTTGCTTCCTCTGTGGTTTAAGCTCTTAGAAGCATTCCTGAGCAACATAAGAACAAAACCTTTCAAAGAGGAGGAATGTGCCTTGCCCCAAGTGGCAGAACAGACCCCCAGCCAGCTCTCTACCCACTACACTGACTTTTCATCTGCCCCCAAGGGGTGCCATCTTCCTACTCCTTTCCCTCCCACTGCCCTCTTCCCTTTATGGTATTTCAGCATCCCTGTTTACCCTTCCACCTTGCTGGTAGTCGCTTCTGCTTCTTTTTGCTCACATGTGTTTGGTTCTCCTCAATATTCAGACCTTAGTTCTTCATCTACACTGCTTTAGTCAGATAGTTGGAACCAGCCACCAAATGGCTACCTTTTTTCATGGCTCCCCAGCCTGCATTCTTGGCCATACGGAGCTAATCTTCATTTCATTTACTCATCAAACAGGTCCTGAATGCCCACCCCTAGTCTGGGTGCTCGGTGCCAAGGACAACAAGGTAAACAAGATGATCTTCTGTTGTCAAGATGAAGTATGGAGAAGAAATAATGACAATATAGAACACTGGGGACCCATGACTTTCTGGAGGAAAGTCAAGGGAGGTTTCACAGAGGGATAAGCTTGTTTTGAAGGATAAATAAGAAACCCCTGGTATTTCAGACTGAGAGGTCAGTATGGCAAAAACACCATGGAGTGAAACATGAAACCTTGAAACTTACATTCAGGGTTCAAAAAGTATCAATAGTTATCAGCTTAAAAAGACAGAAGTCATGTGAGGCAGAGATAGGAGAGGGAAGGCAGGATGGTTTATTCACTCTGAAGATGAGTTTGAACTTGATAGTGGGGGCAACAAAGAGCCAGTGACTTTGGGAGCAGGAATGATGTAGTTGAATTTCATATTTATTATCTACCGTCCATGTAAGGAAAGAACTGTAAGGGGGATGGTTGTCTCCATCAAAGTGGCAGCAAGAGGGCCTCCCTGGTAGCGCAGTGGGTTAAGCAACACACTATGAAGCAAACCGCAGCCACTGCAGCACGAGTTCGATCCCTGCTGCCGGCCAGGGAGGGGACCCACATGGTGCAGCAGACCTCTCCTGCTGTGTCCACTGCTCCCCTCAGCAGTGTACTTCTGTTGATCTGCCTGTTCTAACCCCTGCTCTGTCTGTGGTGAATCCTCTCACCCCCCACACCTCTGGCCTGTGCCCCAGTGCTTGTGTGCATAAATAAATAAATCTTTTAAAAAAAAGTGGCGGCAAGACTTGCAGAGATGAACTGGAGAGTTCAGGCCGTCAAAACACCAAAGTTGGCAACTAACTGGATAAGGTGGGTGTAGGACAGAAGAAATAAAGCAGACTTCCAGGATTCTGATAGGAGGATAGGATGTGCCCATTCACTGGAATGAGGAAGTTAGGCGGCGCAGATGTGGCCGTGGTTGATCACCTTAGCTACTCAGTCCAAACAGAAGCTGGACACTCGAATTTGGAGGTCCACGAAGAGGTCTGCATTGGCTGTAACCAACCCGCCGAGAGGTATTATAGAACGACAAAGCACAGGGTCCCGAAAATACCCGGTCAGGTCTCCGCTCTCCCACCAGGGGGCACTACAGCTCCACGCTTTTGAGGCTGCTCAGTTCTTCCTTCGAGTGCGGCTTCTCTCTCTGGACGCGCGGACTCTGGTTTGCACCCTCCTTGCAGGGCAGGATTTAGCTGGAGATTCAAGCCCGGAGCGGCCTCCAGAGAGCGTGTCCAAGTCGTTTCACGTCGCAACACACATGTCGTGGCTCAGAGACCTCAGGGCGGTTGGTGGAGTGGATGTGACCACCTGTCCCCTCAGGTGTCCTCCAGAGACCAACGAACCAGGCGAACAGGTGTGGGGATGAGCCAAATAAGCAGTACCCAGAGCAGGAGTGCACGGGAAGAAGACCATCGAGCCCAGACCTCTGACTGCTAGGAAAGGAATTCCTAGAGGGTCGGTGCCCCAGGGTTACCCCTCGTGGGAAACGTGTCGCGGACCCTTTAAAGATCCATCATCCCTCCCCTCCTCCGTGCGGGACGGGCCAGGACACTCGGGACCTGACATTTGGCGTCTCCCGACGTGGGAACTAAAAATAACCTCTCCGGGTTACTTCAGGCCACTACTCCTCACGCACCCAGCGCATAAGCTCTCGCGCAGCCCTAGGCCTCGCCAGTTCTTTCCCAGGTCATCCGTGTCTCTCGGAACCCGCAGTCCCAACCAGCAGCGCTAGGCTTTAATTTAAATCGCTTCTCGACCCCAAACTTTGGTGGGCGGAGCATTCACAAGAGGCGGGCGAGCATCCGAGGGGCGTGTCTCCTCTGGCATTGCTAAGGGGGTGTGGCCTCTCTGACCAGCCCTACAACCTGTGCCAAACCCTGGCTTAGGGAGGGGGCGTGGCCTTCTAAAGTGTACGGGCTCCTGGCCAATGGGTGTTGTGAAAGGCGTGGCCCGTGGGGGGCGGGGGTTCTGTGGGGGCTCTTCGGGTCTTTTCCCCCTAGCCGGGCTCTGCCAGATAGATTCCCGGGATCCCTGCTGCTCTCTGGTTCTTTGGCTTGTGGCTGTGGATCCCACCAGGACCGCCCTCCGCACATCGCTCCGGGACCCCAGTCGCCCCGCGCCCTCTGCCCTTCAGCCCGGGCGGCAGACCCCCTATCGCCACTTCTGGTCTGCTGCAGCTCCTGCGCCCCCAGCTGCTAAGACAAGATGCCATCGGGCTTCCAACAGATCGGCTCAGAAGTAGGGTTCAGCTTGTTGGGGCAAAACGGGGGCACGGATCCTGCTTTGGTCGGGCAGGGGTCGCGGTTGGGGTCAGCTAGGGGGCGGTCCCTGCGCAGGCGCAGGGGGAGGCGGTAGGGGTTGACTATTTATACCAGGGTTGTACAACCCGTGACTGTCGGATTCCGATCCCTCCAAGGCAAAGTGGGTCTGGGGGAAGCTTCGGGGGCACGGGCCACAATTGTATTCTGCGAGTTCAGGATTACTCGGGGATCGGGGACACCCTGCCCTCTGTCCAAGTTGAGAAAGCAGATTCAGGCGGGTCTTGCCCTCCAACACCTGTCCGTCTGCCCTGGGGCAGTTTTTCGAGGACGGGAGGTGCTCTGTGGGCCCCCACCCCCATTCCTGGCCACCCTCCAGGACACTGAACTTTCCTTTGGCCCCAGGTTGGTGGAGGGGCAGAGGGGAGTGTCAGGGCCCCCCCCCTCCCCCAGCTCAGGTTTCCGCTTAGAGACAGTCTGTGCCGCCAGGGAGCGGCCACCACTGCCACCGCCCCTCACACCACCTTCCCGCCCCCATCCTCTGGGCAGGATTCTTCCAGGCAAAATCCTGTATGGCCCCCTCAGCCTTCCTCCTAGCTTGGGGGGTAGGGTGGGAGGGGAGGCCAGGGCGGAGACAGAGAAGGCCACCCAAGGTCCATAGGCCAAGAGGAATGACCGAGATGTCCTTTTTGGAACTGCTCTTCTTGAGCCTGGGGGTGGGGGGCGCCTCCAAGAGCCGGCTGAAAGGACCCCTAGAGGGGAGGGAAGAGGACAGAGACTACTGATGATAATGCGCTTGTCATTTTATAAAACCAGCACTTGTCATTTATAAAACCAAATGTCAGAGATACCTTTAACATTTGGCTTTGATTTTCACACTTCCGCTGTCAGGCAAAGCAGGTAACATTACCCCTATCTCACCAAAGAGGAAATCTAGGTTCAGAGTAGGGAAGTGACTTGCCCAAGGTCACACAAATCTGAACTCAGGTCTCTTAAGGCCAAGCCTGTCCCAAGGTCACAGGGGAATTGTGAGACCTGCAGGACTCAACATGCAGTTTCTCCTCCGGGCTGTACTTACTGTTGGAGTTTTCCTGCTTCTGTTTACATTGAGATCTCTGAGCTATTCCTAATATGGCCCAGTTTTCCTCACCCAGTTTGTTGGATGGAACCCAGCATCTTAAAACTCCAGATGGGCCTAGGCCCCTGAAGAAGGGAAGAAACCATATCATTCCCATGTGACATGCCTCTTCTCTGCTTTTGCCTGCCCAGGATGGGGAACCTCCTCAGCAGCGAGTCACAGGGACCCTGGTCCTCGCTGTATTCTCTGCTGTGCTTGGCTCCCTGCAGTTTGGCTACAATATCGGGGTTATCAATGCCCCGCAGAAGGTGAGGGGCCTGCAGCTGGCAGAGTGGGGATACCCAAACAAGGAGGGCTGGGGACATCCGGATAAACAGAGAGGGAAGATCTGCAGGAAATCAACATATGCTGTCCCCCAGGTGATTGAACAGAGCTACAATGAGACGTGGCTGGGGAGGCAGGGGCCTGAGGGACCTGGCTCCATCCCACCGAGCACCCTCACCACCCTCTGGGCTCTGTCCGTGGCCATCTTTTCTGTGGGCGGCATGATCTCCTCCTTCCTCATTGGTGTCATCTCTCAGTGGCTGGGAAGGTATGGGACTGGAGGGCAAGGGTGGGAGAGAGCAGCAAGGGAGCCACAGCAGGGTGGATCCCAACTCTTAGGCTTATTCTTTGCCTTCCAGGAAGAGGGCTATGATGGTCAACAACATCCTGGCAGTGCTGGGGGGCACCCTCATGGGCTTGGCCAATGCTGCTGCTTCCTATGAGATGCTCATTCTCGGGCGGTTCCTCATTGGTGCCTACTCAGGTACCCGCCAGCACTATGGCTTTGCCCAGTGTCCTATTCTCCTTCATCATCGCTGGGCTTGGGGGCAGGATGGGCAGCTGCCCTCAGCCCTCTTCTCTTCCCTCTGCCCAGGGCTGACATCGGGGCTGGTGCCCATGTACGTGGGGGAGATCGCCCCCACTCACCTGCGGGGTGCCTTGGGGACACTCAACCAACTGGCCATCGTCATAGGCATTCTGATTGCCCAGGTGACTGGGCCTGGCCTCAGGGTTCTCTGTAGGGGGTTGGGGTGGGTCTCTGGGGAACAGGCTGAATGGCCTGCCCTCCTTCCTACCCTGCTCCCACAGGTGCTGGGCTTGGAGTCCTTGCTGGGCACTGCCACCCTATGGCCGCTACTCCTGGGCATCACGGTGCTGCCTGCCCTCCTGCAGCTGGTCCTGCTGCCCTTCTGTCCAGAAAGTCCCCGCTACCTCTACATTATCCGGAACCTGGAGGGGCCTGCCAGAAAAAGTGAGCTGCGGCCCATCTTGCCAGTACCAGCCCTTCCAGACCCCTCCCTGCCCGCTCAGGTCTGACCCTCCTCGCTTCCAGGTCTGAAGCGCCTGACAGGCTGGGCCGATGTGTCTGGAGCACTGGCTGAGCTGAAAGAGGAAAAGCGGAAGCTGGAGCGCGAGCGTCCCCTGTCCCTTCTCCAACTTCTGGGCAGCCGTACCCATCGGCAGCCCCTAGTCATTGCAATTGTGCTGCAGCTGAGTCAGCAGCTCTCGGGCATCAATGCTGTACGTATGCAGCACCCTCTGGGCAGAGCAGGGGTAGGGAACATCCCAAGAGTGGGGAGAAGGGAGTCAGCCCCTCTCTTATAACCCCAGTTTGGCTTGGTGTGGCTGCAGGGAAGGAGGAACACCCCTGTCATCCCCTTTTCTTCTCCTTCACTTGTAGGTTTTCTACTATTCAACCAGCATCTTTGAGACAGCGGGGGTAGGGCAGCCAGCCTATGCTACCATAGGAGCTGGCGTGGTCAACACAGTCTTCACCTTGGCCTCGGTAACAGCTGGCTTCCAGAATGGCCCCCACCATTGACTTCACATCCTTGGGGGGGGGCTTGGAGGTTCTACTTTTGGTTGCCTCCCCACCTGCCCAATCCCTCCCACTTTCTGTGCCCTGTGTCCTAAGTCTTCAACTCTCTCCACAGGTGTTCTTGGTAGAACGGGCCGGGCGCCGGACGCTTCATCTGCTAGGCCTGGCGGGAATGTGTGGCTGTGCCATTTTGATGACAGTGGCTCTGCTTCTGCTGGTGAGGCCTGGGGAGGAGGAAAGGGACCAGCAGCCCAATCCACGGGAACTGCCCCAAGAGGCTGTGTGGCCAGCCAGGGCCATTTCTTAATCTACATGCCTTGGGTTCTGGAGCCAGTTGGTGTGCCAGGACCATGAGCTCTGCTCCTGGGGGAGCCAGACCGTAAATCAGGGTCTGCTCTGGAAGGAAGCTGTGGCTCAACATAAGCAGCCAGAAAAGAGAGCCAGTACCAAACCTCAGGAATAGTAATTCCTGAAGACCCAGCTTTAGAACCCAGGAAGAAATGACTAATAGCTTAAGAGCTGAGAGGCTATAACGTTCCTTGTACCCTGGACTGGCATGGGGCAGACAGCTGGATGTCGGTGCTCAGAAATGCTCGAGAGCCTCTTCTAACCTAGGGTGGCAGGGCCCCTTCCCCAGCTCCACCTAGCCCCATCCCCACCGTGAGCTGCCTACAGGGGTAGATTTCAGTTCTTTGGGTTGAGAGCAAAGGAAGTTTTGGGAAGCCCTGACCAGAATTCCCTCCCTGCCTGTCCCCCAAGGAGCGGGTTCCAGCTATGAGCTACGTCTCCATCGTGGCCATCTTTGGCTTTGTGGCATTCTTTGAGATTGGTCCTGGCCCCATTCCCTGGTTCATCGTGGCTGAGCTTTTCAGCCAGGGACCCCGTCCGGCAGCCATGGCTCTAGCTGGTTTCTCCAACTGGACGTGCAACTTCATCATTGGCATGGGTTTCCAGTATGTTGCGGTAGGTCTTCTGTCCCCATTCCAGTCCCCATTTCTAGGCCATATTCCAGAGGAGGGCAGTTCACAACTAGTGCACTAGCTTTCCAGTCAGGGACCCTCCCCCAGCCCACAGAATACTCACCTGGGGATCACTGATAGACCACATGGGCCCTGCAGACTACCTACTCCACCAAAATTAAAGGACAGAAGGGAGCTGAACAAGACTGGATAGTAACAGGTGTTGTCCAAACAAACCTGTGGTGTAACTTAGACCAGAAACGCAATGATAAACTGCATGTGAACACTGTAAATGACTGGGGATCCACTCACAGTGGAGTAACAGGGTGGAAAAAAGGTAAAGAACTAACTGGAGGAGAGTTGGGGCCCAGGGAGTCCCTTTTTCACGAATTCTCATTGCTGGTTGTTTCTATTGCCCTGCCAAAGAGTCACCTGCTTTCTGCAGTGCCCTCAACCCCTCCCCTCCCCTTTGCCAACACCTTTTTCTCCACCTGTCCCAGGATGCTATGGGTCCCTACGTCTTCCTTCTTTTTGCGGTCCTCCTGCTTGGCTTCTTCATCTTCACCTTCTTAAAAGTGCCTGAGACCCGAGGCCGGACATTTGACCAGATCTCAGCTGCCTTCCGCCGGACACCCTCTCTTTTAGAGCAGGAGGTGAAACCCAGCACAGAACTTGAGTACTTAGGGCCAGATGAGAATGACTGAGGGGCCAGGCCTGGGTGGGAGACCGCGTTCTCTACCTCCCAAAGACCCCCTCCTTTCCTCTGCAGCACTTTAACCTTCTCTTCCCCATTACTTCCAGGCTAGAGAAAACCCCTACAGCCTGATAGAATTGGGAAGTTGGAGGGAAGGGTGGTCTGAGTACCCCCTCATTCCCCGTGTGTGACTCTTGGTTTATTTATGTGTTGTGGTTAGGCTGTGGCCATAGGGTGGCCATTCTCCCCTCTCCTGTCTTCTTTCCATAGTCTACCCCCACTCACCTCAATTCCACCCATCCACCCAAACTAGAGAAGGGGAGGTTCAAAGACTGACTTTTTAGTGGGCTGAACTGAAGCCAAGAACAGGACAGGAGAAGTTATTTCCTGCCACCTTGAACTCCTCCCACTATCTGGCACTTTCGCTGAATTCTTGCCACACAGACTCTGGGTGAAGGGGGGCTCTGTCTTGACCCCTCCAGGGCAAAGGACATGCCCCCCCAAGGTCTAACCTCTCCTCTCTCTGGACCTTCCAGGGCAAGAGGAAACACATGCCCATATGTGATGAGGGAAAGGGAAAGCAGGCTCCCACCTCTAGACTTAGGGCTCTGGGCCTTACCCTGACTGCTTCCCAAGGCTGCTAAGACGGCCCCAGCTCTTTCTACTTCCTCTCCCATCCTGAAAGGGTGTTGTAGCCACAGGCTTTTGCCCAACTAAGGGAAAGAGGGAAAGTTGCCTGTAAACACTAGGGTGCAAGAAGCCATCAGATATTTTTGTATATGTTTGAAAAGAAGGGACAGGGAGAAATCAAAGGTCTGTTTTACTAAATGTGTGTGTATATATATATATATATATATATAAAATACGTCTACAAAGTCACTTGAGACCTGCGTCCTACCGTGAAGCCACCCGTGGGCGGGCTGAGTCAGGGACTGTTACTCTCTCCTCCCCGCAACTTTAACTAGATACCGGAGAATCTGGGTGCTGGTGTTCATGTTCCAACTTAGTTTTAGCCATTGCTTTTATTAAAAGTAAATGCTCAATAAACTTCAGCTGCAAAGTGCCAGACACTGCTCTTGGCACGTCACAAAACACTCATTTTGCAAGAGAGGTTCTCCCCCTTTTACAGCTGGAAAAGTGAAGCTCACAGTGAGGTGACGAAAGCACTTGTTGAGAGCTGTACAACCAGAACCCTGGGCCAGGCCCTGCCACTACCCCTCCCCCTTCCCAATGCCAACCAATTGCCAGCAATTCTCCGAACAGAAAAGAGGCAGAGACTAAGACAACAGGAAAGCCTGTTTTTGTTTTTACTGGAGGCTCAGGTGGCACATGACAGTTCATAAAATGGCTTCAGAGGTAGGGGTACAGGGGAAACAAAAAATAAACTGGGGTGGGAAAGAAAAACCACCAGGAGGAGGTAAGAGCTGGCTGTTTCCTTCTCAGCCTGATTTAGGGGCAGGAGTTGATGCCTCTGAACAATAAGAATGGACCCCTTCCTTCAGCCCTCGGTAGGGGAGAGAAGGAAAAAAGCAAAAGGCTGTTGCTTTGACCCTCCTGAGTCTCTAGGAAAAGGGAGGAAAGCCGGTGTTTTGATGTCATGAATTATGGGAAAGTGGGGAGAGAGTGCTGGGTAGGGTACAGGTCAGTTGGAAAAACTGGCAGATACCTGAGAGAGAAAAAAGCAAATCATAACTAGCAACTTATTACAACCCAGCCCCTGCCCTGGGCCTGCTTCGGCCTGGGCCTGCCCCCTGCCAGTCACTCACCAGATGGTGGCTCTGGGTGTCCTCTGAGTTGGAATCACTCCAGTATGGTGGTGGGGGGGTCCCCACTGTTGATAGGGGCTGAGGTCTAGAGAGAACAGGGATGCTCCATTGAGACCCTCTTATTTTTCAGAACCCCAGCTTCAACTTTCTCCTACCTTTTCTCATTTCTCTCCCATCCTTCCCCAACCAGTTTCCCCAGGCTGGTGCTGTGTTCCCAAGCAGAGATAAGGGGGTACTGCAGGGGGTCATATAGTTTGTTGGCCTCCACTGGGGTTTCCTGGTAGGTGGGTTACCTGCCAGGCCTGAACCCAGCAGCACTGTCTCTTTGGTGTCAGGTTGCATGAAGGGGACGGGGTGGGGGCAAGGCCAGGAGAATGAGGAGAAAAGAAACCATGAGAAGGAAGGGAAAAGGTAGAAGAGGAGAAAAGGTAGAAGAGGGAGAAGTTGGCCTTAGCCTTTTCATCCCCTCCCCATGGCTGACATTCCAAGGGTCTCACCTCTGGGGCTGTGGGCTGTCTAGGTCCAGGGGGTTGCTGCCTTCGCCGCTGGAAATAGGGGCGGTTTCGTGGGCGCTGGGGCTCAGGCCGGGAACCATCAGTGGGACCTTGGCTGGGCTTGGTCTCACCATCCCCTCCTTCTGTGGTAGGCTGCTGGGGAGGCCTGGGGCGGAAAGGCCTAGGGAGAGAAGGAGGACCTGAAAAGGAGCAAGGTGCCCAGGGGCAGACTGCCTCCCTTGCAGTGCTTGCTTCTTTCCTCTCTCAGACATCTGCCGGCTTTTCCAACTGACCTGTACCTACCCAGCACTCTCTCCTCACTTTCCCATAATTCATGGCCGCAAAACAATGGACCAGCTTTCTTCCCTTTTCCTAGAGACTCAGGAGGGTCAAAGTGACAGCCTTTTGCTTTTTCCTCCTCTCCCCTACCGAGGGTTGAAGGAAGGGGTCCATTCTTACTGTTCAGAAGCACCAGCTCCTGCCCCTAAAGCAGGCTGAGGAAAACAGCCAGCTCTTCTACCTGCTTCATGTACAGTCACCCCCAGGAGTGACTGCAGCCCCCGCTGCACTCCCTGACGGCACTGACTGCACTCGCAGCACTCAGGCAGTAAATACACAAATACCCACAAGCATCAGACTCTGAATTCTTCCCCTTCCACACTCCTGACTCCTTCCCTTAGGGATGAATACTGATGATGAAAAGGGAGTCTCACCTTCGGTACCTGGGCCGGAATCTGGGTGGGGGAACCCGCTCATCTCCCTGCTGTTGGTCCCCCTCCAATGGGGCGGTCTCTTTGGGTTCTACCCCGTCAGTGCCCTGGGAACATACAAAGGCCTGGGTAGAGGGGGGATCTCTGCTGCCCTGCCCCGGAGCAGCTAGCCACAGCTCTTCCCAGCCCTCAGTCCACTTCCCCCAGGGAATGCGTGTCTTCCCCCCCCCCCCACTCACTAACTCCCACTCTCTTCCCTGGACATGGGGAGCTGGATCTCACATTCCCAGTCCCCCTCACCTCTATAGGCTGCTGCTGGTTGGGTGGCCGTGGGCCTCGCACAAAGCGCCTTCGGTAGAAGAAGGGTGGTGGGCGCCGTCTTCTGGGCCGCTGCCCAGCGTCTTCAGCTCGCTCCCCTTCACTGCCTGGTTCTGTCCCGCCTGAGGGAGCCTCTGCCACCATAGGTGGTGGGGCAGCTGGGCGAGGCCGGGGGATGAATCGGCGGAACCTACGTCTATTGGGGGCATAGCGGCTGCCCTTCACTGGCACCCCCCCAGGCCCAGTGACATTAGCAGCTTCTGCACCCTAGGGTGGAGGTGGGGAGGAAATGATGAGAACTCGCTCCAGTAATATGTGAGGCATATTTCCAAACTGCCTGGGATCAGTAGTGTGCCAGCTAAACTCTTCTCAGTTTCCCTTCCACTCCTCCCAGGGAGAGTGAGGAACAGTGGTTCCAGCTTGGACCCTTCTAAGAGGGGCCACCTCTGTAACTTGTCCTTTTGAATGGCTGTTACTGGTCCCTCTTGAGGGTGAGACTGATGGTGGGGGTGGAGAGGTTTGGCAGCAACTGTCCCTTTTACCACAGAAGGCTGACTCATTGACTGGGGACGGAGGGCCGTGTGGAGAGCACACATATGAAAGGTCTTGGTGAACTAGAGATACCCAGATACTACTGAATGGTGGCAGCTTTAATGGACACTGGAAAACATTACTGAAAGGGACAGCTTTAAGACGGCCCTTAGAACAGCCAGGTTGTTAGAGAGACAGACAATGACTGGGTGAGAGCTCAGTCCTAC
Organism: Galemys pyrenaicus; assembly: GCA_019455555.1. Taxonomy (NCBI): domain Eukaryota; kingdom Metazoa; phylum Chordata; class Mammalia; order Eulipotyphla; family Talpidae; genus Galemys; species Galemys pyrenaicus. Next base: position 2,452,556 of record JAGFMF010012125.1, on the reverse strand, counting down.
CCCCATAGCCTGGGCTAACTGGCCAGAGAAAGAGTTGGCCTCAGGAGGGCCAAAGCCTGGGATGGCCTCCAGGCACCCTCCCAACCTGGTTCTCTCTATATCCCTTCCATAGCCCCCAAACCTTCTCTCCTTCCACGACATCAAACTCCACAGTCTCCCCATCTCCAACGCTGCGCAGAAACTTCCTGGGGTTGTTTCTTTTAATAGCTGTCTGGTTAGGGGAAAGGCCAGAAGGGTCAGAATGGCAAGATGGGAGTCTCTCACCCTCACTGGGTCCACCACCCAATTGCATTATTTCCAACATTTTTTTCTTGTGTGCTGGGGCTTGAGAGTGGAGCAAAGAGAAGGTAGTCAAAGTGTAGTAGGGGAAAAGCCATAAGCTAGGGGCCTCAGAACTGACTGTGCAGTTACCACTGTCCCCATATCCCCTCCTCCCCTCTACCCCTCAGGGATTTTTTTAAAAAGGGAAGCAAGCAACATGAACTTAAATGCAAAACAGAAAGACAAACTTAAGTTGCAGAGTGGGTAAAATATCCTGTGCTTCTTACCTCAATCCCACTGAGAGCTTTCCACAAAAGCAGTGGTTCTCAAACTGTGTTGAGCATCAGAATCACCTGGAGAGTTTGTTGGCTTGCTGGGCCCTTCCCCAAGTCTGAGAGACCTAGGTGGTCTTGGGGCGGGGCTCAGAATTTGGATATCAGGTGATGCTACTGGTGCAGGGACCACACTTTGAGAACCACCGTACCTAAGTGTTTCTAGCCTGTTCCTTATTTCTGAACACTGTCGATTTCATTCCAGCAGTGTTAACAGGTCCCAGTAGGTAGTGAGCCTGCCATGCCCAGTGGGAAGCACATACTTTTCTTAAGAGAGATAACCCAAGTGGGGCCAATGGCAGTTAATACTGCACTCAGTACGTGAGGCAGCTGGGGAAGAGAACGATTTCCTGGTGCGCATGCTGTTGTGAGGTAAAAGCTGGAGAAACATTATCTGTGCTAAGGATTATGGCAAAAGCCTTCAAAGAGAGGATGGGTTCCTCCCCTCAGAAAGTCAACCTAGCTCTTACCTGGTGAACAAAGACATCCTCCTTGGTGTCATTCCTGCAGAACAGGTTGGGTCATTGTTAGGGGTGATTTTAGTCAGGTGCTCACCTCCACTGAGGCCTCCCTAGCTGCCCAGTGCTAAGATCAGTGGGCCTCCCAGGGCTGCTTGGGGGAAGACAGGAACCAAGGAGTGATTCAAGAGCCAGCGGGGCTATCTCCAGAAGGTGGCATGAAGAGAAGTATACCTAAAATCTCAGTGAAAAACCCGGACTTTGTGAGGAAGGGCAGAGAAGGAAGGCAAAGGCACCTTGAAAGTGACTTTGGGCAAGATCTTTATGTGCTGAGCACTGCACCCTCTGTGCCATGGGCACCTTAGAACCTGGTGGTGCTAGGTGTAACCATCTCTAGCCAACACCTCTTCCCCAACCCCCATGACTGGAAAATTCCGCTCAGTCTCTTTCCTTCTACAGTCAAGGAGAGAGAAAGTGGGGATGGGGTAGAGGTGCACAGTAAGTCTTCAAAAGAGACAAGTCGAGCACTTGCTCCAAACAGCCACAAAACTTTATTCTAGACATGAACCCCAGGTTCAGGTCTTTCTCCCAACAAACCAAGGGAACAAGGGTGAGAGATCATTCTTTATCACTACCTTGTCGATGACCCATAGTATCCTAGCATCCCATCGTGTGTGTGTGTGTGTGTGTGTGTGTGTGTGTGTGTAATGGAGAGGCTTTCCTTTGGAAACTCCCAGGAGTCCTCAGTTTCCAGAATTAGACCCTACCCTAAAACAAGTGTTCTAACTTTAAAGCACTTGGATCTGCACAAAGGTCAGCCTGCTAAGAGGGAACTAGGGCCTCCCAGGAGGGCTGGGCCGGGCAGGGTGCCCAGGCTGGGGAAGGGCCCACTAGGGGAGACCTGGCTCTGTTCAGAATCTACCAGTACAGCCCCACCCAATGCTGGGTGGGGTGGAGCTATCTCCCCCCAGGGCAGGCTCCTTTTCTCCCCAACCCCCAAAAGCATTGGTCCCATCAGGTGGGGGACTCAAATGAGCCAGCAGCTCACTAAGGGGGATGAGTTATGAGAGTGCAATGTGTGCTGCCTGAAATAGGAAATGAATGAAGATTCCAGCCCCCAAGCCCTGAGGCACAGAGAGCACAGGTACATTCTGCCCCAAAGGTGTGGCAAACTAAACCAGAAAGTGAGACAAGCCCTGAGGGGAAGAGGGTCAGCCAGGTTTGCCAAGTTCCTAGGTCATTAACCCACTACTGCCCTTGAAGATGTGGAGGCTTCATCTTGCCCACATTTGTGCTGTCATTAAGGATTTTCAATGAGTGTCAGCTGGATATTGCAACCATGTGCCTCAGGGTAGAGAAGAGGTGGGGAAGGTGTCCAGTCCCACAGGCCACTTTGGAAGACACCCATTCCACCCGATCCCTGGGTTCCTCGGATACCTGTTGATGAATCCGTAACCATTCCGGACGTTGAACCATTTGACAGTGCCCAGGACTTGAATTGCTGCCAGGCAGAGATGCAGTGGGGGCAGTAAGATGGGAGAGGGGGAGAGATGGAGCTAGCCTCAGTTTTGAGACACTCTAAAATCTAACCTACACCCCTATTACCTATTAAGCTTAACTTCAAGTTAACCAGGTTTCACTCAGTAACTTCAAGGCACTGTTAACCCACTCCCACCAAAGGAACACAGGCAGTGGGGCTCAGGCTTTCAAAACCCTTCCAACTCTTAAGGCATGTTCCTCACATCCTCCAAATCCAGGCCCTTCACCTAGAACCCAGTACTCACCTGGTCTACTAAACCCACCCTCATAACTGAGGGCTTCTCTAGTTCTCCCACTGTAAGGGTCCCCAGTACACCTGCTCCCCGGATTCAGATTTACTTAGTACTAACCCGAGTCAACTAGGTCCAGTTTCCAGACTCGGGGGCGTGGCCAAACCCTGAGGCTTCATCCTTTCACCCTAAGGCCCTATCTGAACCTAGCGCTCCCGCCCAGGATGGTACCGAGGATTTCCCACCAGGGAACCCACTTTGGTCGGTAGCCCCCAGCTCGGCAACTCCTCTGAGCATCAGCTTTCCAAATCCCGCTGGGCTCCACGACACCCCTCCCCCAGCCCACCCATCCCTTAGAGCCGCCCTGGCACGAGCCTCCCCCTCACCCAGCACCGGCTTGTCCGCCTGACTCCGGACCGGGGGCGCGGGGGTCCCCGAGGCCGCCGTCGCCGGGTTGCCCGGGGTGCGGGGACCGGGAACCGAGGGGGTCCCAGCAGCGGGGCCCGAGGCGGCTCCGACCCCGCCGACGCCTGCCCCGCTGCCTGCTTTTTGTGGCTCCCCGGCAGGTACCGGTACCACCACCGCTACCACCCCTGCCGCCGTCGCGGGCACCGTCGCCGCGGAGGCCGCTGTCGCCACCGCTGCCACCTCCGCCTCGCTCATCCCGCCGGGTCCAGTACCGGCCCCCGCCGCCACCTCCTCCGCCTCCGCCGCCACCGCCCCGGCCCCTCCCCCCGGCTCGCGAACCCGCCGCCCGGCTCGGTCCTCGCGCCCTGAGCCTCGCCCGCACGCCTGCAGCCAGCCCAGAACCGAGGCCAATCGCGGCCGGCAGCCGCTGCGCGCGCAGGCTCCACCTCCCGACCACAGGCCAATCCTAGCGGATCAGCCCCTCCGGCCGGCACGCCGGCCCCGCCTCCCGGACTTCGCGCGGAGGCTGAGAGCCCGGCCCACTGCTCCCTAAGTACACCTGGGCCCCGCCCCTACATGGTCACGTGGTACCCACAGCTCAAACTATTGGCCGACAGCCTCTTGCCCTCCCCCCTCCGCCCCTTTCCACCGGCCGCGGGAAATCAAACGGGCTGGTCGCGTCCCAACGGCCACCTGGCCTCCGCGCTAAGGGCGGGGCTGGGGGGCGCACCTCGAGGTTGCCCTTGACGACCCGACTTGGGGGGCGGGAGCTGCCTGGGATCTGGCTGTGACCCGCACGGCTCTGCTCCATCCTCGAGACCGTCCTCGCCCGCGCGCGGCCTGGTGCGCACGCCTCCTCCCAGCCTGCCGGGATCCTCTCCACCGAGGCCGCGGTACCCGCCGGCGGGGCTGGCTGGAGAGCGCCGCAGAACGGTTCTCCCAGCACACTGTTGCTTTCGTTGTGAGGTAAAGCAAAAACTTGGCCAAGTTTTGATGAACGTCTTCATCTTGAACGCTTCTTTCGCCCTAGGCGTTCCCTCGAGCCCTCCGGCCAGCCCCGGCCTCCCCGCAGACGCCGGACTCGGAGGTCTGCAGTCCGAGAGCTCCTGGGCCTACGGAGTGGGGCGCTGTGGCCGCCGACCTGGGGGTGCTCGGCCCGGTGCCCTGCCTCCCAGCCCGCCACCCCTCCGCTTCCTCCAGCTCGCCGGGCTCTTCTGATTTTAGGCCTGTGCGCAGGCGATTTGTCTCTGCTAAGAACACGTCGTCGGTGCCTCTCAGGGTGACTTTTTGCTTCTCACGGTTTGCTTTTCACTTCTCACGATCACACCATCCTTTCTTTTTCTCGTGGCATGTTTGAAAATAGGAAACACCCTGTTCATCTGCTTCTTTAGTCTATCACCCACCCCAACCCTGGACTGTAAACCGACAGCAAGAATAAATTTGTACTTTATGCCTGGGTCTGGCACAACATAGATGCTCAGCGTGTCCAGAAGAAACAAAGGTCCCCGTTTCACAGAAGACAGAGGCTTGCCCTAGGTTGGAGCCTGGGAGGTCCAACCAAAGAGCTGCAATCTCTTTCCCAGAAAAAGGTGGCTACAGAACTCGCTCCTCGGGTCGCTTCCCTGACCCGGTGAGGACGCGGCCAGCGCTGGGCATTGCGTATTTTTAGCCTGAACTGCACGCCCGGGGCAGCACGCTTGCCGACACGCGCCGCCCAGCCCACGTGCGCTTGGCGTGCCCAGTCTGCCCGCGGAGCGTCTGCTCTGTAGCGGCCAGCTCCGGCGCCGCCAATCCTGGTGTCGGCGCGCCCTCTGCCGGCCGCTCTAGAGGCTGCCGGCACCCGCGGTCCCTCCTCCCACTCCCAGCCATCGCACCAGCCCTTTCGCAGTTAATCACTGTTCCCAGGGCACCAAACACTGGACAGAAAAAAAGAAAAAAATATGAGGAAACAACAATCACAACAAGGCAAGGCCATAAAGGGGATGGAAATGACCGCCTTCCCCTTAAACTGTTAAGGACCAACTCACCGGCATCCAGTCCTGAGCTCAAGGGACTGGAGATGCTTAAGACCAAGACGGTAATACTAAACAGGGTGACCCTGGCACCAGAAGGTTCATACGAAAGGTAGAGAGAGAGCTTGGATGTGAACTGGTTAACTCTAAGGTAGAGGGTGAGAAGAGAGAAAGCTCCTAGAAAGAGAAGGGTGAGTCCTGTCTCTAGTAAGATTAGCAGTGTGTCAGACAGTACAGACGCACACGCAGAGGCATGAAGCAGTACCATTGCATGCAGCAGTTACAGGATCTAGTTCCTTGGATAAGAAGCAGTGACTGCCACACAGAGAAGTAATTACGTCCTCTGTTCAGTTGTAGGGTTTGTGCTTGACATCTTTTGGTTAACTTTTGTCTTATTTAAATACTTTAAGTGCTATGGATAATAAGGGCTACAGTCATTCTATAGAATCGGCTTCCTTCATTTTCTGTCACTCTTGCCATCTGCTTCTGCCCACCTGAACTTGTCTCTTGTCTCGTGTGTAGACTGGTCACTCTTTAATAAATAAAAATTACCCCCTTGCCTCAACTATTGCTCTGTACATCTCTATCAGTTCAACATCAAACTTCCTGAAAGCAGTCTTTCCTTTGTCTCTACTTCCTCGTGTTTTTTTTTTCACACCCCACCAAACCAACACTGAGTCCACTTCAGCCAGTTAGTCTATAGTCCCTTTTTTTTTTAAGATTTATTTATGCATACAAGAGCTGGGGATACAGGCCAAAATTGCGGGAGGTGAGCAGATTCACCAGACAAGAGTGGGGAGCAGAACAGGCAGATTGACTGAAACACACTGCTGAGGGCAGCAGCGGGCACAGCAGGAGAGGTCTGCAACGCCATGTGGGTCCCCTCCCTGGCCAGTGGCAGGAATTGAACTCATGCTGCAGTGGCTGCTGTTTGCTTCATAGTGTGTTGCTTAACCCACTGCGCCACCAGGGAGGCCCTGTAGTCCCTTCTTAACTGAGTTATTTCATAATGGTTCGGGTTCTCTTTCTTCTCCATTCAGTGGCGTGTTCCTGCCATAGTTTCCACAAGTCACTCTTCCCCTTTCCCTCAAACCCCTCCCTTTCTGGCTTATGCTCCACCATCTCTAATCTTTCTTATACAATCTTCTGCCACTTGCCTTCTACTAGTCGTTTTATGCTCTCCTAGTTTTTGTGACCTCTTTCTGATGAGTTTAATATCTGTGTCTCCAGCAGCGAATTTTTCTCATCTCCCACTATACCTCTGAGCCAGGCATTCTGTAGCTAGTTGCTCCTCAAACTTCTGAAACTTGTTAAACCCATATCTAAGCTCCTCATTTTCCTCCCTGCCATTCCCATCCTTGCTGAGTTATGTCATCACCTTTTCCATACAGTCATCCCTTAGTGCTCTTTCCTCATTTGTAGAACAGTTTCCCCAGCATGCAAAGAAGATATTAGAAAGATTGAAAAGATGAGTGTCACCTCTGTCCCTTAGTACCAAATATCCCCAGCAACTTTCCCTTCCAACTTTCAAATTGCAGTTCAAATCAGAGTTTACTTCCTTTCTCTTCTGATTCCTGCTCTTATTTTTCAGCTACTACATAGAGAATGTTCCGTGTCTACAGCCTCCATCTCCTGTTCACTCTTTAGCTGCTGTTACCAAGTCCTAGTCTCTGCAGGCTCTGCTAGCACTCTGCCAAATCCTTGATCTTGCACCATCCTCTACCTCCTTGCCCCATCCACTATATCTGATGTTATTCTCCACCTCCTTGAAAATCTGCCCCCCCCTGCTTTTTTTAAGTAACAGTAAGAGTTAATATTTTTTGAATACTTGCTGTATGCCACACACTGTGCTAAGCACTTTAGATACCTTTGTTTAGTCTATATAACAACACTATAAAGTATATATTATGATAATTATCCTCATTTTTCAGATAAGGAAATTGAGGTATAGTGAAGCTAAGCAACCAGCCTAAAGTCATATGGCTGTGGAACAAGCCAAGTTGGGATCCAGTACAGATCAGCTTAACTCCAGAACCCATCTTCAAGATCACCAGCTGCCTTCCACTGTGCTGGGACTACCATCTTCTTCAACAATCTCTTGGCCCCACTTATCCTCCAGATCTTTCCATAGGTAAGGCTTTTCCTTCCAAATTACAGTTCTCGAGAGACTGACTGTGTTACCTAGTTTCTACTGCCTCCCTTGAGGGGGTACATAGGAAAGACATTGATATCTGCCATATTACATAGTTCAGTGAACTCTTTTGCCCTGTTTCTCCACTTCTGTCTAGGTAGCAGATGTAACTGCAGACTATTTTCTTCTCATATTTCTTCATGGGCTCCTTAGTTTTTTCTTTCTCCTTTCGAAAAGTCAGAATCTCAAGTTCTCTGTTCTTCTGACTTTATGGCCTCTCCTTTAGAGAGCTCATGCACTCCCACCTTCAGATATGACTGGTCATGTGTCCCCCAAAATATATGTTGAACTCCTAATTCCTGATATCTGTGAATGTGGCCTTATTTGGAAATAGGGTCATTACTGATGTAATCATTAATCTCAGTGAAGATGAAGTCATCAGGATGGGCCCTGCTCCAGTATGACTGGTGTCCTTACAAGTGGATACTGCCATATAAAGACAGACACACGGGGAGATGCCATGTGATGACGATGACTAAGGCAGAGACTGAAGTGCTACAGCTGTAAGCAGGAGCACCTGCTGCTACCAGAAGGTGGAAGAGGCAAGGAAGGATCTTCTAAGAGGCAAGCCCTCTCAACATGTCAATTTGATTTCTATGTTAGAGAGTTGTAAGAACAAATTCCTGTTGTTTTAACACCTGAGCTTGTAGTGTTTTGTTACAGCATTATAGCAGCTCTAGGAAAACAACACAACCCAAATACAGATGATTTTCCAATCTTTGCCTCCAGCCCAGACCTACTGTGCTAAGGTGATCACTGATGACCAACTGCCAGATGGGACTATGGTTGTACCCCATGCCCTTACCTTGTCACACCATCAGCATCATCAGCTGCCTCACTGAAAGAGCTTCCTGCTTCCTTGGTCTCCTTGCCTTTGGAATTGCACCCCTTAAATCTACCTTTCATGAAGCACCTCATGAGCAAAGTACCCTGCCAGTCACTCTGTCCTACCCCCCTACGGTATTTTTACTACATTATTAATCAGTATCTGATACTTCCTTGTCCATATTTTTGTGACAAGTGAAGACATGAGAGGAGCATCCTAGGCACATGGAACAGCTAGTGCAAACTAGGGAAGAAAAGACTTGAGCCTTTTGAGAGGGAAAATTGGTAAACAAGGAGGGTGGAAGCAGACAAGATCAGACCAAACAAAACTTCGGATTCTGAATCCTATTCCAAGAGTAATGGGCAATTCTTGAAGCATTTTAAAAAGAGGAGTGGGTCATGTGACCTGATTTTTTTTAAGAACTTTATCTTTTTTTTTAAGATTTATTTTTATTTATGCATACAAGAACTGGGGTGTAGGCCAGAAGTGTGGGTTAAGGGGATATAAGTGGATTCACCAGAGACAGAGTGGGGAGCAGAACAGGTGGATCTACTGAAATACACAGCAGGCAAGACAGGAGAGGTCTGCTGCACCATTGGGTCAGCTCCCTGGCTGGGGGTTGAACTCAGGACATCGCAGTGGTAGCCCTAGGCCACCGGTGAGGTACAAACGTTATCTTTTAAAGAAGTTTTAGATTCAAAACAAAATTGAGTGGAAGATACATTTCCCATATATCTATCACCTGTCCCCACACAGGCATAACCTCTCCTTGATTTATGTTTGTGCCCCATCACTGACTGCTTTGCGGAAAATAAATTGGAGGAAGGTAGAGGCGATGGGGCATGGGTTAGTGTGGGGGCCTTGAGGGATGCAAGTGAGCCAGTTTGAAGTACATTTTGGAAATAGAGTGTCGGACTGAGTGATTGGCTGTTTTACAATACTCCTTGATTCCCTCTGAACATCTGGCAGTTTCTTTGCTTGGATTGTATTTCATTCATTCTGTAAACACTCAGAACTAGGCATGTGCCTGGCTCTGTGGTAGGTGCTGGGGATGCAAAGATCCTGCTCTCACAGAGTCCACAGTCATGTGGGGTAGATACACATCTGACGTACGAGTGCTGGGTAAGGATAAGCACAGGGCGGTGAGGCAGAGCAGGTGCCACTTATCCAAGTCAGCCTGGGAGTGTCAGTCAATGGGAGGTAAAGCCAGTTCCAAGTTGACCAGATGGAGGAAGGGCGGGTAGGAACAGGAATAGGAGTGATTAAATGATTGTAGCTCATGCATAGGCCTGGAACCCAGGGTGCAGAATTGGGATTGAAGCTCCCACCTGTCCCTTGGATTTTTCTTTAAAAAAAAAAATTTTATTTGTGCATACAAGCACTGAAAAAGGTCAATCCTTCAGAGGCCCAGGCCTCTGAAAAGGATAAATTCTCACTGTAAAATATTTGTACCACAGAGAACCACACACACCTAAACCCCAATCTTTGTCTGTTTTCTTTCTTTCTGAAAAGTCCTTCCATCAGCTAACTTAATTTATATTCACATGCAACACAGAATCTGTTCACTATGATCTCATGTTCTTTTTTAAAGAACAGAAAAAAGTTAGAGGAAAAGATGGTAAAACAATACTTGCCTATGGATATTGTTTTTCTTATTATTTTCTATATAGTCCAAAAGTTTCTACAATGGACTTATATTTTCTTTTAAGATTTATTTATTTATGCATACAAGAATCAAGTTTACAGGCCAGAGGTGCGGGGCAGGGGGGCAGTGAGAGGATTCACTAAAGACAGAGCGGGGAGCAGAACAGGTGGATCTACAGAAATACACTGCTGAGGGGAGCAGTGGGTGAGGTAGGAAAGGTCTGCTGTGCCATGTGGGTCATATCTCTGGCCGGGGATTGAACTTGTGTTGCAGTGGCTACAGATGCTTCATAGTGCAGTGCTTAACCCCTTGAGCCACCAGGGAAGCCCCTGGACATGTATTTTTACAATAAAGAAAATTTGGCAGAATCTTTTTAATCACATAAAACCGTTACTATTATACAACTGTAGTCTTTTTCCTTTCAGGCAAGGGACAAGTGATATATAAACAACTGTTTTATCCTTAATTCCAATCCTACCCACATTCCCCAAACCCGTTTTGCTTTGAGTCTAATGGATATACCCCCATCTAACTATAAGAAGGCCCCCAAGAGTCTTAGAATCCCAGAAACTTAAGATTTCCCAGTTCCTGTATTACTGCATTTATCTTCAGGAGTGATTTGGTCACACAGCCTGAAGGTGCCTTTGACCTTCCATTTGATCTCATCCCATTGAATTAACCACTAAGTTCCATCAATTAAAGCTCCAAAATGTTTTGTGTTTATCTTTTCCTCTTTGCTACACACTACTACCTGTAGCAGGCACCTTTGTTGTTCATTTGGGCTCTTGTCAGAGGCTCCCCCATTATCAACACCATCCTCTGGAGTAGGACATTTGTTGCAAATGGTTATCACCCAGAACCCATCATAGGTTAAGTTAGGGTTCACATTTCATCCACTCTCTGAGTTTGAATAAATTTAGGGTATATCCTACCATTGCAGGGTCATCCAGAATAGTTTTGCTGCCCCCAAATTCTCTGTTGCTTCACTTTGATCCTGTCACCCACAACTAGTATGAATTCCCAAGAATACAGCCACATCAGTGACTGCCTCTCTGTTACCTACAGAGAAAAGACCCTCTTTTGCTTCAGTTCAAGACTATGATCTGGCCTGGGTCTGTACCCCTGCCTTACCTTTCATTTACAATGTCTACACACTACCCCCAACCCACTGGCTCTTTTTCTCTATTCACTCTGCACCAATTCCTTGACATATTTATTCTCATTGTTCAGATTGTCTGGAATGCCCTTTACTCTCATTTTTACCTTTCCCCCTATAGTCTACCCGTTTTTAAAGATCTGTTTATTAAATGCCACTTCTTCAGGAACTCCTAGTCCAAATCTGAATCACATGAGGGCCACCTTACCTCCAGTCTCTCCTTCAATCCTTCTCTTACATTGCTGCCAAACTATCTTGATCTAAGCTGCTTTTTATGTATCACAACTACCTTCCCTATCGGTGTCCCTATGAGTGGCATGCTGCTAAATGTTTAACAACCAGCTCTGAATGGGGGAAGTGATTTGCAACATCTGCTGATTTCCATGGTGGAAACATTTACACCATGGCCATTTTTCAAGATATCAATAAGACATTATTGTAGGTGGATTTGGCAAGAGATGTGCACAATTGGTTCTCATAAGCCTATACTGCAGCCTCCATGCTTCCCATTCAAAACAGTTCATAGTGTTCTTTAGAGTACTTTTTGTACTATTTGTAACTCTTCTGTAAACCAAAACTATTTCTAAATAAAATGTTTTAAAAGTCTACCAGAAGGTTATAGACTCATTTTAAATTCTTTCCCAGAAGGCAAGGATCCACTCTTTTGGGGTTGAAGCCCTATAAGTTCAAAAGAGCACCATTTGTAGTTGAACAGGCAAGGTTTCATTAAAGAGACTCATGCATGAGGGGTCCAAGCCATATTCTCTTTTCCCAACCTGGCTCCCTCAGGCATGAGTTGCTCTAATAAGGTCTTACCTGGTTCAACTAAAACTAATGTGCTTTTGAATTATTTTCCTAGAGGACAAAAGACCCACCTTTGGGGGCTTTAGGCCCTATAACAATTTGGCAAATTTCTTTCTCAGCAAAATGTTTGTGCCCTCCAGAATGTTACTCTCTAAGACAAATACAAGAAAATAATGAATGATGTTAATTATTAGGACATAATCCAAAGGTATTGAAAAACCTATGGTGGTGTAATTGGAGAATTTTTCAATATCTAAATTCTGATCTTGATGAAGGGACATAATCACAAAAAGATGGGAAATGAGTCTGAGTGTCATTGAGACAAGATAGAGTCTGATCAATTGTATTGGAATAAGTTCTCAAGAAAGAAACCTGTAGCTTTCTCAGTGAACACCACCAAGATGGTTATGAATATAGAAGTTATTGATTAGTAAAGAGCTTTGGTTGATGGGCCTCGCACTCAGGTAAAGTAACAGGCTATGACTTTCAGTTGCATGCAGCTCACTGAATGTTCAAATTCCCACGCAGTGCCTGCCAGAAGTATGTCTGATAAGCCTGGCAGAAGGCAGATATCAATACAAAATGTAAAGTCACAAGATGGGCCAAGAAGATTGAAACCAGAGAAAGGAAAGTCAACATATTAGATCATTATGAAGTCATGAAGCAAGGAAAAGGAATAGGAAAATCAAGTCGAAGTTTGGAAGCTTCAAAGGCAGCTGTTGTGGAAGATTCTCCTAAATGAGCACTTGCTGTTACAAAGGTTCCATCAAAAAGATGGCAGCTACAGGCAAGAAGGCTCCAGTCTAGTAGTTTCCTGCCCAGAAAACTGCAGGCCAGAAGGTGGCACCACCAAAAGTTCAGAAGGGTTAGGAAGCGCCATCCCAGAAAACACCTGCTCCAAAGGTATCTAGAAAGAATGAGAACATACCAGGCTATTATTTATGTCATAAAGGTTCTTTTTTTAAAAAAAAGAGACACTATAATATTATAGTTTGCCCTTCTCTTTCTCTGATTGTCTTATGCCAAGTTATCTGTCAGACCTCTTGGGGGCTTTTAATATCTTAACTAGGAAACCTTACTACTGTGTCAGAGAAAGAAACTATGTCAGAGAAAGACGGTCACAATCTGCACAGTATGTACTGTCATGTGAAGATGGCATGTTTAAAGTAGCAGGTTTATGAAGATATAATTCACATACACAGTTAAAGTGTACAGTTTGATGCTGTTTTAATATGTGCAGTATTATAATCATCAATCAATTTTAGAATATTTCATCACCCCCAAACATTGTTCCCTTTTCCCTACACACATCAGCTTTCCACCTCATTTCCCTAGTCCCTCAGCACTAGGGAACTACTAATCTACTTTCTGTCTCTATGAATGAACTATTCTGGACATTTCATGTAAATGCAATCATGTCCTATATGGTCTTTTGAGAGTGACCGTCCCTCGGCATAATGCTTCATGTTCCATGTTGTGTGCAGCATGTACCCAGTCCTTCATTCCTTTTTATTGTTGAATAATAATCTTATATGGACATACTACGTTTGATCTCTTCAAGAGTTGATGGACATGCGGGTAACTTTTTTTTTGTTATTATTAAATTTACTTCCAACATTCCTGTAAGAGTTTTTAAAATTCAGATGAAGTTCTCATAATCTTTTAAATGAATAATTCAGTAGCATTTAATGTATTCATAATGTTACAATGTTGTGCAACCACCACCTACCTCTATGTAGTTAAAAACAGTTCATCCCAGTAAAAATAAAACCTCATGCCAATTAAGCAGTTATTCCCCATTCTTCCATATACCCTAGCACCTAGCAACCACCAATCTATTTTTTGTTTCAATGGATGGATTTACCTATTCTGAATATTTCATATCAGTGGAGTCATAGAATATGTGGTCTTTTCCATCTTTTTCCAATGCCTTTCTTCATTTAGTACAATGTTTTTGAAGTTCATCTGGTTGTAGCATGTATTACAAATTCCTTTTCATGGCTCAGTAATATTCCACAACACATATTACTATTTGTTTATTCATCTATTGATGGATATTTCAGTTGTTCCTCACCTGTTGGCCACTATGAATTGTGATACTAAAAATATTCAGGTGCAAAAATTTGAGTGCCCATTTTTAAAATTCTTTAATGTATCTTCCTAGCAGTGAAACTGTTGAAACCTAGGAGAGTACATTTTCGAGAACAGAAATGCAATTTTTAAAAAATTCATCCAGGAAATTTTCCCCACAAAGGACAGAGTTTTTAGACGATGGTGTGGAAGGGGCTGATGGTGCTAGTTATGCTACATAGATTTATTAATTCAAGCGAATGTATGCAGATCACATCATACCATAGGATTTTTAAAAAGATTTATTTATTTATGCATAAAAGAGCTGAGGTCTAGGCCAGAAGTGTGGGGAGGTGAAAGGAATAACCAGAGACAGACTGGGGAGCACAACAGGCGGACCTACTGAAACACACTGCTGAGGGGAGCAGCAGGGAAGGCAGGATAGGAGAGGTCTGCTGCGCCAGGTGGGTTCAGCTCCCTGGCTGGGATCGAACTCGTGTAGTGTCTTCCGATAGCTTCATAGTGCTGAGACTCAACTCCTTGCCACCAGAGAGGCCCCCATGTCACAGGATTCTTAAATAACAAAACCAACAACAACAACAAAAAACAAGAACCAGATTCAGGGGTTTGGGTTCCAAGCCGTTATTTAGTTGCTTATTTTGTTCCAACAGCTTACTGAAACAGAGGGTAACTAGGAAAGTTGTGCTGGAACTGGAGAGTACAAAATTTAAGGAAAAGCAAATTTCTTCCCATGACCAGAACTAAGAAAATACATTCCGATAACTAGCTTGTTTCCAGCTCCTGGTCATCTATAATCTAGAGAACGTCAGTGGAATTTAACATACCACGCTTCCGTATACTTCCCTTCACCCCCCTGAGGGTGCTCACAAACAATTGTTCTGGAGACCGCAGACAACAGCTGGGGAAAGTGCCGTGTAAGTTTCTTTATTTAGGATTCAGCGGTAGCGTGGCCTCCACGGAATCCGCGGGGAACAAAACTGACCGAGGGTCTAAACAAGATGGTGGCTGGGACAGGACCGCTCTAGCCGTCCAGGTGAAACTCTATGGCCGAGAAGAAGCCGACAGCCTAGACCAGTGAAGCTGAAATGGGCGGTAACCCTACTACACTAGCGCACTGGAAAGAGTGGAGCGGAGAGCTTTAGCGCATGTGTGGAACCGGTAAGGGATGAGGATGATGGGTTGAGACTAGAGGCCCAACCCACAGCGCAAATTTTCCGAAACGTGTGAATCGTTTCAGTCCGGTTAAAGCCGAGGTGGGGCGTTTCCTAATACGCATGCGTCCTACACCAGACAAGCAATACAGTGGCGTGGTCTTTTCAACGCCGGGCGTACAAGCGACGTCTGAGGTGGAAGGGGCGTTCAGGATACCCAGTACGCATGCGCTCTGAGACCGAGGCGTTTCCTTCAGAGGGTGTGGAGACCAGGAATCCTTATTGCGCAGGCGCAAGGACTGTCCGGTACGTCTAGTGGTCTGTCACGGGGAGGGAAGAGGAGGTTGAAGGGCTTAAAAAACCGGGTGCGCCTGCGCGTTTCCTACTGGTGGGAAGAGCTCTGTAATTGTGAGGGGCGGGGTTACGTGTACGCGTCATTAGATGGGTAGGTGGGAGGGAGGGTGGAGGCCCGGAATGGTGTGTGCGCTTGCGTAGTGCGGGGGTGGAGGGCGGAGGAGATAGATAGCACGCTTGCGCGGCTGTCACAGGGCTGCTTGGTTGGTCAGTGGGGAGTCGGCGCCTGCGTACTAAGACCCGTGTGCAGCAGCGGCGGCGGCGGTAGAGGCGGCGGCGGCGGCGGCGGCGGCAGCGGCAGCGGGCTCGGAGGCAGCGGTTGGGCTCGCGGCGAGCGGACGGGGTCGGGTCAGTGCGTTCGCGCGAGGTGAGAACGGGCAGGGCGCGCGTGCGCGGAACCTTGGCTTAAGCCTGGGAGTAGAGATGGAACTGCGCGGGGGTCGGGAGGGGGCTTAGGGGAACGGCGGCTGCCGCCGCACGGGATTCGGTCGGCCAGCGGCGCGAGGTACGGAAAGGCGCGGAAGCGAGCCCCGGTTGGCGCGCGGGGTGACGGTTGGGGCCGGCCGGGTGACGTTGGAGCGACGCAGGGCGGGGGACGGCGAGCCGCGAGGCCGCCACGCGGGAGAGGCCGCCGGGCGGCCACGCCGGGGCGAGGGCCGGGGGCCAGATAGGCCGCCCGGGCTAGGGGTACCTGAGCCGTTGAGGACCAGGCGTCGCGCGACCACGTGAGGTGGGGGAGGGGGCTACTCGGTGAGAGGGCATGTGGAGGGGGGGTTGCGGCCGGCGGGGGGGAGGGGAGGCGGCGTGGCTCCGGCCTGGCGCGGCACTTGAGGAGGGGGCGACCGCGGCACCGGAAGTGCCCCCCACGGGAGGTTGCCCTCGGGGTCGGAGGCCGCATGGCCGAATGTGGACGGGGGCCGCATGGCACTACGGGGACCCCTCCCCCCAGGTCCCGGCCACCGGAAGCCCCGGGCGGCCACATGGTGGGCGGGAGCGGGCAACCCCCGCCGCGGGGAGAGCTGGTCCTCGCGGGCGCCTAAGGGAGCTTGGAATTTTGAGCGAGAAGCCGGAGGCACGGATCGTGAGAGCCCGGTGCGGGCATATGTTAGCGATTCCTCGCCTCATGGGCCCCTAGAGCTTTCTCCCCAATCCTCATTTGAAGTGAGACGGCCACCCAGATGTAAGTGGCACTGCTGGAAGTACAGAGAAGTGGGAAAACTGAGGGCTTTTGGACAGGAGCCCAACTCTTTCTTGTGTGGACATCGCATTAAAGCCCTGGGCAGATGAGTTCCCCGCTGTGATAGGTGCTCTTCACCTTGTCATAGTCTTCCGTGCTGTGTCTAGTAGGGAGTCCTTGGTTTTAGAATCTTTAACTGTGCTAGACTAGTATAATTTGTACTATTCACTACTACCAGCCTTTTGCTTTCATTTTATTGTCATTCACCATTCCCCACTCCCCCACTTTTTCTACTGACGGTACAGGCCCTGCCTGAAAAGCCGACAGGACCGATGCATCCTGGGAAAAGTGGGAGGGCCCTCCAGGAGAGGCTGAGTTCCTGGGTTCCCTTTGGGAAACGAGATCGAGGTGTTTGGCAAGGGGATCGGCTAGAAAACGACTTTACTTTCTCCCCTTCAGCTGCATCTGCAAATGCTTGTTGGAGAGATGGGAATCCCCCAAAGAGGCCTTGTGGTTTCCTGTACCAATGACTGGCTCATGTGTGGATAGGGTGGGGGGGGGTAACAGAGACGGGTGGGGCCCTGTCCTCTGGTCTCCACCCTCCCTTCTCCCCCCCCCATTGGCCCCGCCCTTTTGCTGGCTCATAGCTGCTCACCTAATTATAGCCCTGGTTTTGTGGGGAAGAGGGGTGGCTAGTTTCGATGGCAGGTAACACCTGAGTCTTCCCCCTCCCAAGAATTAGGTCTTTGCCCACTAAAGAGATTTGACATCTTAACTCCCTGCATCCTTCCTTTCCCAACCTGTCCCTTTAGTTTTGAATGGGGAGACATATCCCACACACATACACCTATACACACAACACTTAAGTATTTGTGATCCCAGTCAATATATAATCCAGAAACTTTATTTTAGGTGGGTAATGGAGGGGGTGGGGTGAAGCACTGTTGCCAGAGAAGAGTGGGGTAGTTTAGTAGCTGTTAACCTCCACCCTTACTGACACCAGTTCTCCTCTTAACCCTAGTTGGAATCGAAGCCTCTTAAAATGGCAGATGATTTGGACTTCGAGACAGGAGATGCAGGGGCCTCAGCCACCTTCCCAATGCAGTGCTCAGCATTACGTAAGAATGGCTTTGTGGTGCTTAAAGGACGACCATGTAAGATCGTGGAGATGTCTACCTCCAAGACTGGCAAGCACGGCCATGCCAAGGTTAGAATTTCATCTCCACATCTTGCTTTCCCCACCTGTGTCCTTGCAGTTCTTGGCAGCAGGCTGTCATCGGCCTAGCCATCTATCTGTTAGCGCTTTTCTTACCATATAATTTCTTATGTTTAGCACATTAGCCCTGGCTACCTTTCTATTACTATACCTGTTGCCTTCAGCCGCTCCCTTAATCCTCTGCCCCATGCTTTAGTAATCCCTCCCTTTGTCCGTCTTTGCATCTAACTTCTCTTAGGGATCCATTATGCTGTGACAGTTCAGCTACTCATTCTATATTACTTTTTCTGTTTTCTCATTCTTACAGTATTTGTAGGTGTATTTCATTTCCTTCATTTTGCTCTGGGTTTCACCAGTTCTAGCACAGAAATGCAGTCTTCCCCTGAAGACTATGTATCGAGTGTATCTCTGAGCTTCTAAATCACCTTGTTGACCAACTTTCCAGTGCCAGCTCTCCCTTCAGATTTCTGTTATCAGACTGCAGCCTTGGGTTCCTTAAGGTGAACACACACACACACACACAATCTTGTTCTCCTACATTCTTGCTAGTCCTTTCATGACATTTTGGACTAATCTGTTTTCTCAGAAGTTCAGTGGTTCGTCCTTGTTCAGTTTCTTGTGATTTTGTTCTCCTAGTCCATTTTCCATCTTCCGTTGACTTGGCTTTCATCCTGGGTTACGCTCTTGGTATCTAGATCCTTTATTCTTTATGGTTTCCTGATTTCCTAACTGCGGTTCTTTCTGATCACCCCAAGTCCTTTATTTTCCAACTCTATGTATTTTTCACTCCATCCTGTTTTTTCTCAGCTCTTTCACTTCTACCTTATTCTTCAGCCTTTTTTGCTAATATCTAGAAAACTACATATTTTGTTTAGATTACTCTCATTTTCTTAGGGCTCTTGTCTGTTATTGCTTTGATAGCTCAAGGAGACAGAATACTTCAGACCTGCTGTTTCTTGTAACCTGTCAGCCCCAGTCTCAGTGGTGCCCTTTGCATCTCAGGTTCTTTTTCAGAGGCCTTATGTTTCTTTCTTGAGTTGATTGGTTCCATTCCAAGTCCTTGAGTCTTTGCCCTAACAACCCAGTCTGAATTCCCTCACCAGTCAAGGACAACTCGAGCCTTTATCTCCTCCATCCTAGAGTTTGGTTTGGCTTCTCTTTGATGTGATGCATACATACAGGTCCACCTGGTTGGTATTGACATCTTTACTGGGAAGAAATATGAAGATATCTGCCCGTCAACTCATAATATGGATGTCCCCAACATCAAAAGGAATGATTTTCAGGTATGTAGATGATCTCGGGTGTAGATGGGTTAGTGGTTTATAGGGAGAAACTGCAGACTGGCTAGAAGAGCTTGTGCTGGGATAGAGGAGGGAAATGGCAAGAAAGGATATATTTGGCATTAGCACTTTGCCACCTGGTTTGTCCATTAAACTATCCTCAGCCTATCTGGGCCTACCTTCAGCTTCTTTCCCTATCTGCCCCCAGCTGATTGGAATCCAGGATGGGTATCTATCACTGCTCCAGGACAGTGGGGAGGTGCGAGAGGACCTTCGTCTGCCTGAAGGAGATCTCGGCAAAGAGATTGAGCAGAAGTACGACTGTGGAGAAGAGATCCTGGTATGGTGGTGTGTGTGTGTTGTTCCCTGCTTCGTGTCCAGCTTTGTTCTTTGTACATCTTCCTCTGAACTCACTTATGCCTCCCCCAGATCACGGTGCTGTCTGCCATGACAGAGGAAGCAGCTGTTGCAATCAAGGCCATGGCAAAATAACTGGCTCCCAGGTAAGCCCCCTTTATATATTTAACTGTACACATCAGAAAGTTGCTTTAATTTTGTTTCGGGTTTGTTTTTTGCCCATCTTAACTGTCGAAGGTATTGTCATGTCTTACTTGGCTTCTCTCTCCTACCCAGGGTGGCGGTGGTGGCAGCAGTGGTCATCGAGCCTGCAGAGGCCCCCTCCCCCAGCCTGGCCCAGCTCTGGCCTGGCTGTTGGCTGGACTCCTACAATTTATTTGACGTTTTATTTTGGTTTTCCCACCCCTTCAATCTGTCGGGGAGCCCCTGCCCCTCACCCTGCTCCCTTGGCCAGGAGTGAGTGAGCCATGGCCTTGGTGAAGCTGCCCTTCTCTTCTCCCCTCGCACTACAGCCCTGGTGTGGGAGAGGGGGTGGGTGCTGCTTGTGGTTTAGTTGCCTTTTTTTTTTTTTTTTTTTTAATTCAACCTGGAATCAGAAAGCTGTGGATTCTGGCAAATGGTCCTAATGCCCTCCCACTCATCCTCTGTCTTGTCCCTTGTTCCCATAGTCCTTTACCCCAGCACCACCCACAGACTGGGGACCAGCCCCCTCCCCTGCCTATGTCTCTCTCCCCAAATCCCTTTAGATGGGGAGGAAAAAGGAGAGGGGAGGGGACCTGCCCCCTCTTCAGGCATCTGGGAGGGCTGTGCCCCCACGGGCTTCACCCTTTCCTGCGGGCTCTCTCCCTGACACATTTGTTAAATCAAACCTGAATAAAACTACAAGTTTAATATGAAGCCCCCAACTCGACTGCTGCTTTGAATTAAATGAGTATTTGATTTGGAAATGAGAAACGATTAGAGGTTTGACTCTGCTCCTGAGTTCATTATGACCAACTCACTGTCTAGTGTGACTTACCGTGTACTACCTGCCAGCCACCCCCAACCCTCCATGTAGTCCTGGCTTAGTTCAGGTAGGAGGCAACACAAACAGCAGCCAGGGGCAGTGGCAGGTAGGTTTTTATTAGTCTGGGACACAAAGGAAGCCCTCACCATGGTGGGGAGGGGTGAGGCTGAAGATAAAATCTTATCACTTGTGATAGAATCTTGGGTTCTGGCTGTGCTGGATGAAGGGGAGCCTTGGGCCAGGTTGGCTGGTAGCTGCAAATCCCGACTGGTGGTGGTAATGCAAGGATGGCTTTGTCAGTAAGCACACTATACCTTTATTCCACACCCTCACCACCCCCAAGGAAAAAAGAAAACCAGGAGGTATCAGCCACCTGTCCTACCCAGTTGTTTCCCTGTAGTAGAAGGGTTTTAACAGTTTGGTTATTACCTTTCCTGCTGATTGCATCTGCACAGGAAGCTGGGGGGAGGCAAGGAGTCCAGGGGCTGGATGCAGAGCTTGGGGATGCATGGGGCGCAAGGAGGACTACAGAAAAGAGTTGAGTCTGAGACAGCTTGGGGCTCCCCTTAGCATAGCCCAGCCCTTCACTTCCCAAGGCTCCATACTCACCGAGTCAGAGAAGCCAGTCTGCTGGTTAGCATGTTCCATTTGCTTTTGCAAGGAGAGGGCACCACCAGGCTGGAGGAACCCTAGGTGGGTAAAAGGGATGTGTGGAGTGAATAGAAAATGGGATAGAGAAGCCCCAGAAAGCTACATGCCTACATGGGGTCTTCTCACCTGTTTGAGTGGGCTGAAAGTGGCCATGTACTGCATAGGGCTGTGGCTGTGGCTGAGACAGGTATTGCACTGCAGGAAATGCTGAAGGTGCTGAGAAGAGGCCACACAGCTGTTAGAAACTCCTTTTAGCCTGGTATTGATACTGTTCTCTGTGGGCCTTGAGTGAAGCACCCCACCTTTTCTTACTACTCACCTCTGAGCTGCTGGCTAGGGCTATAGGCTGGCTGTGTGGGTCCATAGTGAGGTGGGGGCTGAGCAGTTCCATAGGCACCACCTGGGCTGCCTTGAAACTGCCCATGCTCTGGGGTCCCCGCAAAGGCAGCTGCTGAGCCCACATAGTGCCGGGTCTAGAGAGGGGAGGGTGAGAACTCTTGTCCCTAATCTTCCAAGTAGAAATTCAGTAATGTGTACTTCCCATCTCCGTCCTCCTCCCCAACATGTAAGTGTTTGACATACTCACAACTTAAATACTGGTTTGGGGAGGATGTCTGGGAAAAACAGGCTAAATGCCCTATTCTACTTACTGTAAGTACTTGGGGTCCAAACATCTGTTTGGCTCTGTCAGCTGACATGAGGGTGCCTGGGCGACTGTGTCCTCCAGGGCTCCCTAGAGGGCGAAGGGGCTTCACCATGCTGAAATAGTAGGTTGCAACCACCAGATGAGCCCATTCTGACAGGTGGGTTCTTCAGTCCTTACCCTGCATACTGAGGAGGTGAGTTCCTGTGTGAACTGTCAGGCTCTGCGGATAAGCAGCTGTTGTCAGCGTGGTCATGTCACTAAAGTGAAGAGAATGCAATCAAAATGAACAAGTATCTTCTCAACATAAATCACTGATTTTTTTTTTTTTTTTTTTGTTAATCTGGCTTCAACTACATTTTGCCTCCCCCCTTTATTCTTAGTTCTCGAATCCTACCTCTGCTCCTTTCGTCTCCGTTTTTCTTCCTCGTGTAAAACTTTCTTGAGCTGCAGGAAAAGTTGGTGCTTCTCTTCCTGTAGGGCCAAAAGCTTCTCCTGCAACTTCAAGATCTGGGAGGCGGGGTGGGGGGAGGGGAGAGAAGATGAAGGCAGGAGAGCCTATAGAAGAAAGGGCCGGGTGAGCCAAGGGAATGCTTACTTGTTCTTTGGTCTCCTCTAGTGACATCCTCTCTTCCATCTCCTTTTTCTTCCTTCTCTCCTGCTCTTCCTTCATTTTCTGTTCCATCATCTTGTCCACCTCTTCTTCCTCTGGAGGACGAGTTAGGCAGAACAGGAAAGCGGCAAGATGATTAAAATATTAGAAAGTGGGAAAATGAAGACCAGCAAAACTGACTATTTCAATACTTGTATGTTCTTGGTAAGGGCTCTACCTTCCTGAGGGACAGGTTTCCCCATCACAGCAAGCAGGATTACAAGGACAGAGAGGGTTTATTGGGTGCTCTCCAAGGTCCTTCCCAGCTCAAGGGTTTTTGAGTTCTGACCGGCCTCTAACTCCCACCAGAACGGGGTTGTGTCACCCCTCCTCTAGTTTCTGCTGCTGGCGCATCGGCCTGCCCGGGAATAGCAGTACCGCTCCGGGCGGTGTGTCCAGCCGCTTGGGCCTTGGCTCACCCTGCCGCTTGCGCTCCCGCTCCATCATGATGTGCCGGTGCAACGCCCTGGCCATGGCGTTGGAAAGCTTGGGGCGCTCCAGGAGCGCAGGCATGGTGCTGCCGCGGGCGCTCGGGCCGTGGGCGCCCGGCTCTGTCAGAGACTACCAGACCTCGACCGGGCCTGCGGGGAGGCGGGCGCTCAAGGGGGACCGCGTCCGACCGAGGCGGAAGCCCGCCCGCCGCCCCGATCACGTGCCCGCGGCCCGCTCGGCCCTGCCAACAGCGGAGGCTCTGTTGCGTGCACGGGCGGCTCCCGGGTCTGGAGCACCCGCGCTCCCTGCCCACTTCCCCGCTAGCTCCAGGCTCCGGGACCCGATACTCGCTTTCTCTTGCTTCCCCTGCGGCCTCCTGCGCGCCTCTTCTGCTACGTCACATCCGGCAGCGCGCTGAATTCTTCCGGAGTCAAAACAGCAGCCGGACTCACGGGTTGGGTGGAGAGGAAAAGACGGAAGCGTCCGCGACGGGTGCCGGTGGCATCCAAACCCCTTCACCGCGACCCAACCCAGAGCATTCCAGCTGCTAGGCGCCGGGAGCAGGGGCTCCTCGGAGAGGGTGCGCACAAGAAAAGCTGAGGCAGGTGCTCTGAGACGGTGTTTATTGGCTCCTTATAAATCAGAGTCATAACAACTGTACAGAGGGGCCCTATCTTCCCCTTGCTCCCGCCCTTCCCCACTCCCGCCTGGTGGCCCCTGGAAAAAGCAGCTTCATGTGGGGCACAGGGAGACTCCTCTGGGATTCACAGTAACCAAGAACAAAAACGGAAATAAATTAAGTGATACGGGGGAGGGAGGAATAGGGAGTCGTGTTCCCCATATCAGTGCATGAAGAGGAGCTGCCCAGGGCCTGGAGCTAGGCTTCCCACAAGCTCCCTCCCCTCACAGGGAGTGTCCTGGGCCCTGGACATGGAGATGTGCTCCACTTGCCATCTAGTCTGAGAGCCTGCCTACATGCTCCTGTGCATCTGCCGGCCTGAGCATCCTTGCATGCCATGGGTCATTGGAATGAGGTGCAGGCAGTCTTCGCTCAGAGTCCACAGGCCCAAGGGCCAACTGTGCTTGTAGTAGTAAGGGCTCACCCCTCATTCCACCCGTACCAGCAGGGCATAGAGGAGTGTGGCCCCCTTCTCCTTGGTTACCCACTCAAGTTCAGCTGGGCTGAAGTGAGGGTCGGGAGGTTCTCTGAGGGCAGCAGAAGGGGGGCCAGGAGTGTAGGAGCCAGGGCGCACACACACCTGGAACGCCACCTGGGCCTGGTGCGTCCGCTGGGATTTGGGGTCCCGGAATCTGTGAGGCAAGAAATAGGATGGTAAGACCTTCGGCCCCTACAACCTTTCCTCTTGCTGACTCTCCCGCCGCCGCCGAGACCTCGTTCCTAGGAATCACTCCCACCTTCGTACAGGCGTGGCTCCAGTTCTCTCCACTTCAACTAGTTTTCCTCCCAGGGCCTACACAGCTCAGTCCCTTATTTCCTTATCCAAGGCTTTATTCAAATCGCACCTTCCTAGTGATGTCCACCCTGAACACGAGCATGCCTGCTCCAACCACACTTTGACCCATTTCACCCCACATACTTTCACCCCATACTTTTTGTTTCCATAGTACTGGCACCTTTGCAAATACTAAATACTTATTTAAACACATAAATGGTCTAGAGTGAGAAGATATAAGTTCTACAAAAGCAAGGTTCCCTTTTTTTCTGTTCACTAAAGTAGCATAAAATCAATTCAATGAATGTAAGAAGAAAGTGCTAGGCTGGCAACTGGTAGGACCAGGTGGGACAGGGCACAGGGGAGGGCAAGTCATGGGATCCAGGTGATCTTGAACCCCTCCCATGTACTCACTGCACTTTGGATGCCAGGATCTCTGCCCCAGCATATTGGAGGGAGGGGGAAAGCAGCACTGGAGGCGGCTGTTCCTCCCGGGGAGGTGCACAGTTCTCGCCAGGCTCCTCAAACCCTACTCCAGGTTCTCCCTTCGGGGGCCGGCAACTCAGGATGGAGGCAGTGCCTATGAGGAAAGTTGAGTCAGGGTAGCCCTCCCAGTGCCCACAGGTCCAGCATGCCCTGCCTCTGCGGATGCCACAGCACCTGCGCCCAGCTCTCCTCGGTCCAGCACCCTCCGGACAGCTGCCACATTGCTCCCATGATACGCCATGTGCCACTTCTTGGTTAGTGTCCCAGTCTCCAGGCGGGGATTCACCCTAGAAGGTGGACAGACAGGGCAATGGCTACTGGTTCCCAGTCATCGACTAGACAAGAATTTATGTCACTGCTTCCATGCATCACCTTTTGACCCTCCTTTCTCAAAAGGGTAAAAAATGGTAAGGGAGAAGCATGATCCTACCCTAACCCCTATTGTACCTGAGGTTGAACCTGCACCAGCCGAAGGGCAGGGCATATTCCCGGGGAGGCTCCCCACGGCGCCTGTGGGCCTCATCTCCACGCAGCTTCCGGCAAGACTCACAGTAGCACAGGCTACGCTTCGGTGGAGGCATGAAATAATCCTCTGCGGGAGAGTGAGTAGCATGCTTGGTGCTGTGGCTCCTGCCCTGGGTCTCACCTGCCCTCAGCCTCCCCCTCCTTCCAACTGGTCTCCAGGGCTCTGGCCCTGGCTGGGTCCAGGAAACAAGGTGGTTCTGGGGTCTGGGAACTCACCAGGAAGCAGCAGCAGTTCTTGGAAGCGGGAGCAAAGGGCATGGTACTCGCAAGTCTTGAGAGGGCTAGCAGTCGGTGGTGGGCCCCAGCACACACTCTCCTTGATACCTGCGGGCGCAGAGGAGGCAGAGGTCACAGGAGCTAGAACCAAAAGTCTGGGTGGGGTAAGAGCCTCATCCCTTCAGGCTGGCTTACCATCCACCATGTCAGCTTTCTCCATGTCCCCTTGAGTGCCAACACTCTTCCCACTGGCAGCCCCTGGTTCAGGACTCACAATTGTCACCTGCAGGGGAGGGGGTGGTCTGCCAGAGAGGTATATTGATCCCCTCCTTGGAACACAGAATGCCCCTTTGCTAGGACAGTCCTTTCTCCCAGGCACTCACTCCTCCCTGCCTCCACTGCCACTGACCTGCTCGCACTGTCCATAGAGGTCCACAAGCGCATGGCAGGGCTGGGGGACATCAGGCACAGCCACCCCCTGGTCCATCCCATTGACGTGGAGATGCAGCCCCCCAGAGCTGTCTAGCCGAAGTCCCAGGATGGTGCCTTCAGGGCATGTGTCCAGATTTGGCCCAAACTTCTCACAGATCTGGGAGGAGAGACCTACTGTCTTCCCAGAGGTCAGACTCCCACCAGCAGCAGCCACACCTAATCTTCACTCTGCTTCAGGTCACCAGTCCCTGGGCTTTGCCAACCACATCTGCCACTGCCCAGGCTCTAGCCCCTGTGTCAGTTATCTCAAGTAACCAAAGGGGAGTCTACCACCCCAGCCCCTTGTTCTGAAGCCCAAGACTGTCCAGGTAATGACACTTATGCCCCTGCCCATCTACTTCAGGGCCCCCTTCTATTTGTGGCCCACCTCCAGAGCTAGGGGGGTCCCTCCTCTCCATTTTGGTCAGTCCCTCCTACACAGAGTCCTGGCCCTTTCGCTTCTCTCTGCTCCCTACCCACCTTGAGACCATTGTGGAAGACACCACGGCCCCGAAGGAGCCAGGCTGCCCGTTTGAGGGCACAGGCAGAAGCAGGGAAGTTGAGCCTCTCTGGCGGGCAGGTGATGACTCCCAGGACAAGGGAAGAAGTCCACTGGCGGTTCAGGCAGTCTATCCGCACCTGGGTGAGGAGAAACTCCTACCCAGTTATGGCATCCAGAGAAGAGGCCACCCAGCCGGCAGCTCCAGGCTTCTCACCCCAGCCAGGGAGAGAAGCTGCACTTTTCAGAGTATGGCTGAGATACTGCCCCTTCTGATGCTTGGAGGGCCCAGAAATCGCAAATTCTATTGTTTCCGTCCCTTTTTTAGCATTGGCCTTGCTGTGGCCACCAAGGGTTCTTACTTACCCCAGGACTTCCTTTACGGGATAACCCTGATCTATTTTACTTCGTAACAGAAAGGTCCCCTTCTCTGGGAAGTCCTCCCTGCTCCCATATACAGAATCAAGCATCTCCCCTGGATTACCATCGCCCCTCCCTACTACTTCCCTGACCAGTCACTGTAACCAGCCTACAATCCCCACCACAGGGTAGAAACCAAAGCCCAGGAAGCTCATCTAAGGAGCTGGTCTTCCACTTTGTCCTGAACCTGGAAAAGTCTCTCTCCAGGAAGACTGGCCCTGGATCACCGTGAACAAGAGGAACTGGGGATAGGAGATGAAGCCCACCTGGACAAGCAGCTGGGGCACCAGGGGCTGGTTGATGACGACAATGCCCTGATTGTAGCTGGCCACCCGAGTAGCCGTGCGGTTCCCATTGGACAAAAGAATGTTCTTCCCGTGGTTCTCCAGGAATTCAAGGGCTGTGGGCATAATGGCCACTTGATTCTGGTCCTGGAGTGGAAGAGACTGAGCTGCTGGGGTTTCCAATGTGAGCCCGAGCCACCCCGCTAGAGTTTACACAGAGCTTGAGTATAATGCCTCTGTCTTTCCCGGACTGGAAGAGAGAACCCCAGGATGACCTGGTGTCCAGCAGCCCAACTGTCCACCTACGCGCACACTTACTCCAAGGCCATGCTCCTCGCCCTCGTCATCCTCCTCGCCCTCACTGCCAGTGTCCGAGCTAGGGGATGGTGGCTGGGTGCCTTCTGTCTCCTCCAGCCTTGTGGAGCTCACAATAGATACACTCCGTACTGGCCCGTATAGATCCAACACAGCCCACACACTCTGGGGTGCAAAAGACGCAAGAAGTCAGAGATAAGATTTCAACCCTGGGGTCTCCCTGGTGGTGCAGGGGTAAAACACTGTACTTTCAAGCTATTACCGGCCACTGCAGCACAAGTTCAATCCCCGGTCAAGGAGGGGACCCACATGGCACAGCAGACCTTTCCTGCCTCGCCCGCTGCTACCCTCAGCAGTGTATTTAAGTCACTCTGCCTGTTCTGCTCCCCACTCTGTCTCTGGTGAATCCTCTCAACCCCCACACCTCTGGCCTGTACCTGGATTCTTGTATGTATAAATAAATAAATAATTTAAAATTTTAAAAAAAGATTTCAACCCCACTTCCAGAAACCAAGGAGGGCCTTGCTTGGGTTTACCTTGGCAATACCAGTAGCTGCAGGCCCCATGTCCTCTCCATCCACCAGGATGTGCATCGTGTCATCTGCCCCCCTCCGAATGCCCACACGGCTCCCCACCTAGGACCAAAGTGGGACAGAAACAGACACTCAGCCCACGATTCCCTGCCACCCCCACTCCCAGCCCCATCCTGTCCCTGGAGTCAGCTGCTTCACCCCCAGCCTCTCTAGGTTCCGGCCATAGTTCATCCTCTGGAGCTGCCCATCACGCCTCACTTCACAGCTGGACACCATCCAAGTGGTCTTAGTCCGAAGTTCAGGCAGGGAGGGAGGCAGCCCTGGGCCACTGCCTGCTCCAGACCCCATCTCCCCTGGTGCCAGTGTGGTAAGCCCCAGCCGGAGGGAACCTGCCCACTTCTCATCCAGCTCTTCCACCTTCACCTGGGAGAGACAAAGTATCAGCGGGTACTAGCTGGGGCCAGGGGGTAAGGAAACACTAGCCCCGTTCTACAAGCCTGGCAGTCGCTTTGTTGTGTCTTCACAGCCTACCTCAAAGACTTCTTCAATCTTGAGCTCCTTGGTACTGAAGACAAGGCCATGAGTGTAGCCAGATGCACGTACTGCCCTTGTGCCGTCCTCTTCCAGAGTGACATTCTTGCCACAAGTACTGTGGAATCGGTGAGCCACACCAGCCACTGTGGAAAGATGGCACCGGAGGGAGGGGTAGGATTGGGGAAGCAGGCTTCAGACAGGACACAGGGCAAAGCTTTTAGATGAAACAGGAAGTTGACACAAAGGTCCCATCTGCCATTACTCCTTCAAGACCTCTGACACCTGTCACCACAGTGAGACTCATTCCCAAACCTGCTATACCCAGTTGTTGGTGTCCTAGCCCCTAGGTAGCAGGGAAGCATCCAAACTCTGTGCCAGGTGTAACAGCCTCCCTCTTCTTGGCTGCTTCCCACCACGGGTTGTTCCTTCCCCTGATCTGTAGCTGCTGCTGCAGCCAGGCTTCCTCTGAACAGCTTCCCTAATCTGAAAGCTGTATCCTGGAGGACCACAGCAAGAAGCAGGACCCTCCCTCCCTCCCTCCCTCCCTCCCTCCCTGCCGGCTGAACCTGGCGAGTGCAGGGGGAATGACTTCTCGGTGGCAGTGTTGCTGGTTGCCAGGCTGTTGTCCATGGGGCCGGTGGCGTTGGTGATGGACACCTGGACACACTGGCCATACAGATCCACTACTGCATACACCTCTGGGTGGGAGAGGAAGGCGTCAGAAGCCTGGCAGCCCAAGGCCGGCCAGGCTGAGGGTGGCAGGTCGAAAGCCAGAGTAGTCACCTTTACCCGGAGGCAAGCCTGAGCAGGCGGCGCCTTGGTCCTGGCCATTGATGAAGTAGTGCAGATCGCCCTTGGCAGTGCGCATCATGCCGATGCGTGCCCCTGTGCCCAGTGCGTCAAGGTCACACCCATAGTTGTTGCGCATCGTGTTACCATCTTGCATGATGGCTGTGCCACTGGGAGGAGGGCAGAAGGGGAGTCAGCCTCCCAGCTTCCTCCCCACACAGTTCCCTTCCTAGTCTCTGCCTGTCAGAACCTTCCAATGCCTTGGATTTGGGTCTTGACCTAGAGGCCATGTCCCTGGGGCCCTCCCAGGGACAAGCAGGAACTATGGTAAGGAGGGGTTCGAATCTAGGAGTGTGGGGTTAGGGGGGCTTCCCAGAATTGAAGGGAGGGGACAAGCAGGCAAACCCCCTGGGTCTGTCATTGCCTGTGACCACCACAGGTGCCAACCCTGCTTCCCATCCCAGCTGGCTCCACCCAGCCACAGGATGCCCACTGCAGGCAGTCCAACCTCAGCATCCACGTATCATAATCAATGTCCGTCATAGTGTTGGGGAATTCAAGGTCCTCCGGCCGAATAGCGGTCACTCCTGGGAGGAGGCAAGAGTGTCAAAACTGAATCCCGAGCCACACGCAGCCAGCATGCCCCTCCCCGCCTCCACACACAGATACTACCCACCAGCCTCAATGGAGCCTGACCAGCGGTCCACCATCTTCTGAATGACAATTTCAAATAGTTCTCCATCCCGCAGGGCGCTGCCAGGGAAAGCAATGATCAGACAGGCCCCGCTCAAGTGGCTGAAGCTGGGCAGTAGCAAGGTGGGACGTGAGCGTGCAGACACTGACCGGTTGGAGATGACAATGGCGTCGTTGAACTCGCTGCGACAGTTGTGGCGGAGTGCAGTGCGGCCCCCGTTGGTGATGACTGCGTTACTACCGTGCAGCTGGTGGAAGCGCAGGTCGGAGCCCCCAGCCCCTGACGACGGGGAGCTAGGAGACACCTGGTTGTTCCCTTCAGGAAGAGGCTCAGGGACTGGGGGCACCTCTGCAAGAGTGGACATCACCTGTGAGGCCTACAGTTATCGCTGAGGCTTCCTGAGTTCACCCCAACCTCTCGCACTTGCCCAGCGCGGCCCTCACCCACGTCATCCACAATGGTGGCTTGGGCTGCCTGGCCGTAGAGATCGACGACAGCATAGACACCCGGGGGCACGTTCCAGGCAGCGGGGCCCTGAGTCATGCCATTGACAAAGAAGTGGAGAGTTCCGTCTTCCCTCCGCACCACGCCTACCGTGTCCCCTGCCTTAGAAGAAGGGGGGCTGGAGTGAGGAGTCAGGCAGAGTTCCTGCCTGGGTTGGTCCTGCAGCAGCCCCACCTTGCCGACCTCCCCACTACTGACACCAGGGGGTACACCCACTCTCCCACCTTGAGGCGGTCCAAGTTGTGCCCATATTCATCCAAGATAGTTGTCCCATTGTGCATGACCCCATTCCCAGTCATCATCCAGGTCCCTAAGAGGACAAGGCGTAGCAGAGAACATAAGGTGGACAGCAGGGCTCATCTCCTTTATACAGTCGTCCCCACATGATTCCCGGAAGTCGACGCGCACCTGGAACACCTCCCCATTCCCTGCCTGCCTTTTTTCAAAAGTCAGCTTTCATCCCAGAACAGAGCATGAAAACTCTGCAGTCCCCAAGCCAGCCACAGGCCCATCTGCGTGGCACTCCTCCACCAATGAAAGAGGGCCAAGTGTGCCCTAGTGAAAAGGGGGCTGGAGAACAAGTGCTGAGACCGCTTCCTCCCAAGGGTTATATCCCAGCCCCGCTCTTCCTGGGAGCTCACCAGAGCGCAAGTTGGTCATGGTGGAGGGCAACTGGAGGTAGGCAGGGTTGTGGGTGGTGACACCAATCTCAATGGAGCCAGCCCATTTGTCCACCATCTTGTCGATGCGCACCTGGAACACCTCCCCATCCCGCAGGGCTCTGCTACTTAGCACCACGCCGTGATTGAAGTCATCGGTGGCACTGAGGGCATAGTAAGGAGGGACTTAGACACCTACACACACCCCGAATATGCCAAAGTTTAGCCCAGCAACGCCTGCCCAAACCCACCGCCCCAAGTCAACCAGCAAAATCTTACACTCCACAAGGTGCCCTCTGCTGTCTAGGATCCTCCTGACCAGATCCTTCTGCCTCCCACTTGCCCTCCCCCATTCTCACGGAAGAGCTCCTTCTATAGGCTTCTCCCCACCCCATGGCCATACTGGGGCCTCAGGGCGGTGCGTCCCTCGTGGGTGATGGCTGCCTTCTGCCCACAGTTGGGGTGGAAGAGCAGACGTTCAGGTTCTGCCTGGGCAGCAGGAGCAGCACGGCGGAGAGCACCCTCGGGGGATAATGCCCGCAGGATGGCATTGTTCCGGCGTAGACGGTCACTGTGGTTGTTATTGTGGACTATGGTCACCTTCACTGCCATCCCATACAAGTCCACCACACCATATACCACTGGGGGCGTTATGGGGGTAGCTACGCCTGTGGAGGTAAATGATACAGGGATGAGGGTGAGGGAAAAAGAGTCAAATATAGGGAGGCCTTCAAAGAGAGACAGAAGACCAGGTATAGACCCCACCAGAAGCCCTGGCCCATCCTCTGTGTTACCCCTTACCCTGATCGATGCCATTAATGAAGAAGTGTAGGGCAGAGTTGGACTTCCTCGTGAGACCAATGTGGTCACCTTCCTATTCAAAACAGAAAAGTAACAGTCTGGACTCCATTACGTCAGACTCCAGACTGGGGACTGTGATAACAGAGCGGCCCTCCAGGCTTTCTATCAGCCCAGTTCCAGAAAGTTCCTGTATCAGACCATCCTGAAAACTCAAAACAAGTCAGACACTGAGTTAAACTTATGAACATTAATTTGTTTAACTCACACAATTCATTAAATATTGATATACTACTAATAGGCTCAGTTTAGACTTTTTTTTTTTTTTTAAAGATTTACTTATTTATGCATACAAGCACTGGGGTACAGGCCAGAGGTATGGGGGGGGTGAAAGGATTCATCACAGAGATTGGGGAGCAGAACAGGCAGATCAACAGACGTGCACTGCTGAGGGGAGCAGCGGGCACAGCAGGAGAGGTCTGCCACGCCATGTGGGTCCCCCCCCGGCCGGCAGCAGGGATCGAACTCGTGCTGCAGTGGCTGCGGTCTGCTTCATAGTGCGTTGCTTAACCCACTGCGCCACCAGGGAGGCCCTAGACCTTTGGAAATAAGAAAACCTACCAAAACAGATGAGTTTCTTGCCTCCTCTACCACAAATGGCCCAACAGTAAGAGGAACAGAACCCACGTGACTCCAATCTGCCTGCCTAAAGTGCCAGGCGACTGCCTTCTCAGATGGGAGCGTTAGACAGGAAAGCCAGGGCCGTGCCCCAGGTCCTCCTCACCTGCAGTTCGTCCAGACTGAATTCACAGTACTCTCGGCGCGTGCCCTTGCCGTTGGTCAGGATCCCACAGCCGCTCATCATTATAGTGCCTGCGGGGAGACGGACACCTGGTCAGGGGATGGGTTTCCTTTACCTCTGGAACCTCCAGCCTTTGCCCCGCCCTGCCAGCGGCTGATACCTGACTGGAGGTTGGTCATGGTGGCTGGGTATTCCAAATTATTGGGGTTGTGGGTGGTGACGCCAATTTCAATGGAGCCCGACCACTTATCTACCAGCTTGTCGATGCGGATCTTAGGTAGGTAACAGCAGAAGGAAAAGAAAGGGAATGAAATACAGAAAGAGGCCCCTCAGCCCTCTGCTTTACCTCAGGCCACCCTTCCAGAGTCAAGGTTCCAGCCACATCTTTAACTCCCAGAATGGGAGATGCCAGCCGGACCGACCGCAGGATCGTGCACACCTCAAACATCTCATTGTCCCGGAGAGGGCGATTGGTCATGACAACCCCATTGTTGAATTCATCCAGGGGTCGGCGGCGCTCAGCCGTTTTATTGTTGTTGCTGAGTTTGATGAGAGTTCCACATTTCTCGTGAAAGAGGAGGGCGTCGTTGGAAGTGAGGATGGGTGAAGTGGCAGCACCACTGGACCCCAGTCCTTCCCCTGCTGGTGGGGAGCTCAGGTTCACATTCAGGAGCCCCCCGTTGTAGGCAGATAGAATGGCATTGCTCACCACCTCAGACAGCTCCATGCTGGCAAAATCTATAGCAGCAGGGTGGAAGAAGGAAGCCGAAATGAGGCCTGATACCCTCAGGCCTGCCATGCTCTCTCTACCCCTCACCTGAGGTCCCACCCTTGTCCACCTCACTTCCCACTCCCCTTCCCAGGGCCTCCCCAAAGCCCTCACCATTATGCGACTCAAGGCTGTTAGGAAACGTCTCCGGCCGGGCCTGCGCTGGGGACACCATGAAGGCTGGGGACCAGGTGGGATGGGAGGGGAATAAGGGTTCAGCCCCTGCTGCAGGGCCCACAGCCAGGAGACCCTCACCCCTTTATCCCCTACTCTCCCCTACAACAGACTCAGGGGTCTGAGTGGCTCTACCCACACCCAGTCTCACTTGGCAACGCATCACCCCCATTTTCAGTCATTCCCTCTGCCTCCCACCCCACTGCTGCCCTAACTGTGTTCTCACCTTCATCCCCAGAGGTCCCCTGTTCAGCCAAGGAAGAATCTTCAGGGGGGGCAGAAGGTTCGAGGGGAGGTGTAGGGATGGGAGTAGGGGGGCTGAAGCCCGGCTCAGGGGGTAGCACGGTGATCTGGGTGCACTTGCCATAAAGGTCCACGACGGCCCAGACACGAGGGGGCAGACCGGTGGCAGCTACACCGCAATCCCGCCCATTTACCCAGAGCCGCAGCTCCCCAGCAGCTGTGCGCTCCACACCCACACGGTCCCCTTCGCCAAGCTGGTCCAGGTCCTGACCATACTCCTCCAGCACAGAACGTCCATCCCTCAGCACCGAGCAGCCCGACACTACCCATGAGCCCCCCTTCAGCCCTGTAGCGCTGCTTGGGAAGTCCAGCACACTGGGGTCCAGTGCCGTCGCCCCAATCTCAATGGAGCCACTCCAGGAGTTGACCTGTGATGGGGTGGTGGACAAAGGCTCAGGATGGGCCACGAGTTGGTCTCCCACCAGTAGGAAACCATATTTCACAGGCATTGCATCCCCCTTTTCTACCCTTCAGCTAACTGGCTTTTCTCTCGAGAAATGAGATACTAATCCACAAGTAATTTTCTGGATTCAGGATTGTTTGAGCCCACTCTTGCCTGGCAACTGGGCTCTGTGCTCTGAATACTCGGTGGCTGCCACACTGTTCCTTTCCCCACAGTGCAGTCTATCCCATGACTCCAGCCTCTGCCTCCTCTAACTTCCCTGGTCTCTATGGCTCCTCAACCCATTGCTCTTGTATGTCACTCTACCTGCCCCCACCCCTTCCCCCATTTTCTCCTCGGTTCTGGCCCCACTCATATTTACCCTCCTCCCTAATTCTATCTCCCTGTGCCTGGCCTCCTCACTAAATCACACACACACACCCCTCTGAGTATCTCTGCTCACCCATCTCCCAACTCAATCCCTAAACGTGTCATTCCATGGTTTCTTTCCTCAGTTATCTCTCTTTTCCCACCACATTTGTCACTTCCATCCTCCACATCCCAGAAATTGTTCCAGAAGACCCATTCCCTAGTCATTGTGCAGAGGCCCAGGGGTCTTGAAGAAACTCAAACTCTCCTTGTCTCCTCCTTCAGACTGAACATCTCTGCTTCATGCTCCCTTTCTGCCCACCACCAACTGGTGCCCTAAGGTCTGTTGATTCCCTCTCGGTGCCCACGATGTAGACTACCCTGGCTGTGCCACCCCGTCTGGTGCCCGCCCACCACCCTCCACATCTCGGTTCCGAGTCCCCAGCTCCGCACCTTGCGGTCGATGCGGACTGTGAAGACGCGTCCATCGCGCAAGGGTTCCCGGCTTAACACCAGCCCGTGGTTAAACTCCTGGCCCGGCTGCTGCCGCCGCGCCGTACGCCCACAGGCCGACAGGCTCACCAGGCGTCCAGTGCGCGGATGCAGCTCCCCGCCGCTGCCCAGACCCCCGCTGGACCCCGGTCCTGGGCCACTCCCGTTGGGGCCCCCGCCCCCGCCCGGCCCCGGCCCGGGGCCTCCCCCGGAGCCCCCACTCCCACCCGACCCCGCCGCCATCGCCGCTGACACCGGGGCCGCGCGACAGCCGCGCTTGGCGGCACCGTGGCAACCGCGGTACACCGACACCCTGAGGGAATAGGACCCGGGGCTGGGGCCAGGTATGCTTTACGGCACTGCCGGGCAATGAAGCATCGTGGGCTAGGGTACTGATAGCTATACCACAGAGGGAAAAGAAGGACGACGGGGTCGGACAGGTTTGCTTTACGGCACGGCGAGGTGACGGAGTGGCTCCGAGAGGGATGAAATCTGGGGCACGGAGTTTTTGCGACGGTGGAAGAAACGACTGCTGCAGGCACCTTTACGACACTTTCTGCTTTTCGACAGCGGCACCGACGACCCCGCCCTCATCAAGGCTGGCGACACCTTGAAGGATTCGCTTTACGGCAGGAGGAGGGGTCTCCCTTTCGCGCTACACGCTTCGAAGCGTCGTGCGGGACCCTGGAAAGGGAACAGGTAGATTTATAAATAAAAGTCTGCTTTTCACGCCAGTGAGAGTGGGTGTTTTTGTAATAGTGACGCAGTCCCTCCACTTTGTATCACATCTATGAGAAGAAAAGCAGGTCAACTTTGGGGGTGAAGAGGCCCGCGGATGTGCCTAGCAAGCCCACCTTGAACTCCAACCAAACTTTTAGATTTTAAAGCTATGGGTAAAGAATCCAGAGAAACTCGGGCAGGCAGTTCCAAGCTGGCGGCCCCAAAAGACCCCCTAGAGCAATTAACAAGTCCCCAGCCCTACTCTACTGCTCGCTCTAGGGTTGGGGGGGGTGTGACGTCACAAGGCTTCTCGCCCGGGAACCAGGATTCCTGACTATGATTGGTTAATTCGGGTAAGGATGGTGATGGGGGAGAAGGGCGGGAACAAATCTCAGAGACAAAGAAAGAAGTCTTGGGGTGGGACAAAAAGGGAGGGGCAAGCGACGGGACTGCTAGGCCGAAGTTCCTCTATTTGAAGTGTCGATTCCGCCCACCTTAGCTCCCGCGAGCAGTGGGAGGGGACCTGCGCCTCAACCAAGCTCCCCCCGCCGTAGGGGCGGGGCCATGTGGAGCAGGGAGGCGGGGTTGGGTAGCTAAGAGAGGCCCCCCCCCTGCTGGGGTCATGGAAGGGCAGGAAGACCTGGGGGCCGCTGACGGCGTTCTAGAGGATTGCAGGGCCATCGGGGGAGAGCCAGGAGACCTCAGCGGAACTGAGGCTGGCCCCGCGATGTCCTGCGGAACGGTCTTGTTTCACGATCCGGGGCCTTCCCTGCACTCCGCGGGAATCAGTCCTAGTTCCAGCCAGTCCTCCGTCCTGAGTTCCGGGCCCGACCAACACTCTGGGGAGGTTGCAGGTCACAAATTCTTTAGGGGCATCCTGAAATGCAAAGGCCCCATCCTTATGCAAATCTCTCCCGCTACCGAGCGGTAAGGAACCAACTCTGCAGGGCCGCTGCGGAGAGCCGGGAGGGAGGGTTCTAGATCCTGGAGGGGCGGAGCCAAGAGAAAAGAGGCAGAACCTGAGAACTAGCTGTGGAAAAAAGTGAGGGCAACTGGGTGAGAAATCTGAGTCAGGCCTGTGGGAGACCTGCGGTGTGACTCTATCCCCAGCCTCTAAGCCTCTGGAACTACCAGCGAGTAGAAGAAAAAGGTTTTGAATGACTGAAGTAAAGAAGGGGGCTGATAGTAGGGCGTTTTCTCCCTTTTTGTGTGTGCATTTCCACCACTCCAGGAAGAAGGCTCAGCGCTGGGATGAAATGAACATCCTGGCCACCTACCACCCTACTGACAAGGATTATGGGTTTATGAAGGTGGATGAGCCTAGCACTCCTTACCATAGGTACTGAGCCCTCAGTCCTCGCCCTTCAGCCCACTCTTACCTTTCCAAGGGAGGGAACAGGAAGGAGGAGGCAGAAAGGGACTGGGTGCTGCCTGATGCCCTCTTCTCAGAATTGCCTCCTCCCTTTTCAGACCGCAGGACGGTGATGAGGATTTGTCTGCGGGTTCCTCTCACACAGTGACTCCTGAGATGCTAACAGAAAAGTGAGAGTCCCTGTTCGATATCAGTTGGGATAAGGGATTTCTTTCTCCCTATACTTCCGAACTAAAGGGTCTAAGGCAGCTATGGTTTTTGATCCCCCAAATAGGAAGTTTTTTTAAAAATTACTTACAAGAGCTGGAGTACAGGCCAGAGATGTGGGGGGTGAGAGGACTCACCAGAGTCAGAGTGAGGAGCAGAACAGGCAGATCAACTGAAGTACACACTGCTGAGGGGAGCAGTGGGCGAGGCAGAAGAGGTCCACTGCCCATGTGGGTCACCTCCCCTGCCGGGATGGAACTCACACCACAGTGGCTGCAGAAGCCCCACAGTGCGGTGCTCAACCCCTTGAGCCACCAGGGAGGCCCCACCAAGTAGGAGGTTTTACAATTACCACCATGCCAAGGTGAGGAAGTCAACTAACTTGACCCTGTCCGGCATTGTTGTTTTCCCTCTTCAGTGCCCCCAACTAGTCTCCTCCCCTTCAGGTTTGCAACAATGGAAAATTTCTACCCCAAGTTTCTCCAGCATGGTGATAACAGAGGTTCAGAGTCTCCAGACAACTTTTCCAAGACACGTGAGATGAGGGTGGGATTTAAAAAATGGGAAGGGGAGTCAGAGTGAATCTTCCTCAAGAACCTGGTAGGAAACCAAGCTCTTACATGTACTGGCCCGCAGACTCCAGTGATTTTGACAAGCACCGCAAGACACACTACAATGAAGGAAAGTACCTCAAGACTCAGAAAAACCTACCCCTGCACACAAAGAACAGCAGTAGGGGTAGTGTCAGTATGGACAGTGGAAGTCGAGGTGTGATGCTGAACATAGAGCCCAGGCCTGTGGAGAGAGGCTGGGCGGGAAGACTGGCCGGAGGAGTAAAAGATGATATTGTCCCAGCGACCAGGGATCACATCCTAGAAGCCAAGGGTTAGCGATGGTGGGGCCCCAGGAATTCAAGCACCTCCACCACTGCCACTTTCTCCTTTATTTTTTAAAGATTTATTTATGCATACAAGAACTGGGGTACAGGCCAGAGGTGTGTGCAAGGGTGAGGGGTGAGAGGATTCATCAGAAATAGGGCAGGAAAAGAACAGGCAGACTGACTGAAACACACTGCTGAAGGGAGCATCAGGCGAGGCAGGAGAGGTCTGCTGCGCCATGTGGGTCCCTTCCCTGGTCCGGGATCAAACTTTTGTTACAGTGGCTGTGGAGGCTTCATAGTATGGTGCTTAACCCCTTGCGCCACCAGGGAGGCCCTGCCACTGTTTCTTAATTGGTATGGACCTGAATGCCTGCTGTCTGAGAGGGAGATAGTGTTGAGAGGTGATCCCGGAAAAGATAGAACTGCTGGGCTGTGATCCCTAACAGGATAGTCCCCAGGGAGGGCTGGTTGGTAAAGAGGATCAGATATTCCAGAGAACTATGGGGCACCCAAGATTTCTTAAAGTGGGGGGGGGGGTAATAGAAATGAGATGAGAACCTGGTGTTTGAACCTCTTTCCTGTGGTGGGGGACCATAAAGGACACTTGGGGAACCTGGATCCCTTAGGTGGCCATCAGATTCAGATTGGCTTGGGTGACTCCTCAGATTCCCCTACCTCCAGAAATCAGTCTCTAGCTTCGGCAACCACTATATCAGCGGAGGTTGATCTGCAACGCAAGGAGTATTACAGCAAAGGAAGATACCTGAGGTGTTCTGCCCAGCCGGAGCAGGACATAGAGGAGGACACCCAAGGTGAGCAGCAGGTTGGTGAGAGATGGGCCAGGTCAGCCCAGGGTTGGGAGGACTAAGACTTGATGGGTGTCCCGACTGATCCAGTGATACTTTCAGGCTCCTCAAGCTTGACCTCCGTGATTAAGAATTCCGTCTGCACTGAGGTCCGTCTGCTAGACCACACAGGAAGCCCTTTTCAGACTCACAAGGCCACCAAGAATTCCCTGTAGGAGACAATGACACCATCGCAAGCTGGTGAGGGTACCAGACCACCCCCCATTTCACTGGGCCTGGCTTTAGGCAAGCTCCCATCCCCCAGCTTCCACTCTTTTGCACTAGTAGGTGGGCAACAGGTAGTAAGAGGGCCCCCAAACATCCTGTAGTACAAGGCCCACATTGAGTTTTTGTTTGCTTGTTTTAAGACTTTGTTTATTTTTGTGTAGAAGAACCGGGGTATAGGCCAGAGGTGTGGGGAGGAGGGGTGAGAGGATTCTCCAGAGACAGTGGGGAACAGAGCTAGAACTCAGGCCATGATGGTGATAGGGCTGAG
The DNA here is from genome assembly GCA_019455555.1 of Galemys pyrenaicus. Classification (NCBI taxonomy): domain Eukaryota; kingdom Metazoa; phylum Chordata; class Mammalia; order Eulipotyphla; family Talpidae; genus Galemys; species Galemys pyrenaicus. The sequence goes on along the minus strand of JAGFMF010012125.1, from coordinate 2,412,689 downwards.
ACTTAACCCCTAGACCTCCAGGGAGGCCTCACAAGGCCGACATTGTGCAAAGAGGAACTAGGGAGGGGTCACTGGCCGGAGGGGTGAGGGGCTGAATGGATAGATTGTATAGAGTCTGGGCCCCCAGAAAACCTCTAATCCATCCCCTTCTCTCTCCAGATGAAACCTGCAGCTTCAGTGGACTCAGGAGGAGGAAAGCAGAAAATGGAAAATGAAGCAGTATGGGGATGGCATGGAGTCCAACCTTCCCCTGCCCTCGCCACCCTAGGGGTGGACAATAAAGAAAACAAGAGCAAGAGTCTGTGTGCTGTGAATTGGGGCCTGCTCAGTCACTGAAGAGAAGGTGTAGGGGAAGTTGACGCACAGGAAACCGCGAGCTGGCAGCACAGAAAAGAAAGCTTTGGAGTCGCCCAGGGAGCTGGACTCAGCAAGAACCTAGGAGTTTAAGACGCAGCTGTAGCAGGATGACAATGATTGATGGGATTCAGTACATCATCTTTAATTCTTTACAGTATTAGCTTTATTTTTTAAAAGATGTATTTATTTATGCATAAAGAACTGGGGTGCAGGCCAGAGGTGTGGGGGGTGAGAGGAGTCACCAGAGGCAGAGTAGGGAGCAGAACAGGAAGAACCATTGAAATGCACTGCTGAGGGGAGCAGCGGGCAAAGCAGGGGAGGTCTGCTGCGCCATGTGGGTCAGTTCCCTGGCCAGGGGTCGAACATGTGCTGCAGTGGCTGCAGATAACCTCATAGTACTGTGTCTTCAACCCCTGTACCACCAGGGAGACCTTAGAGTATTGGCTTTAATTCTGACAACCAGGAGGTAGATTTGATCGTACCTCCCTTCAGGATAAACAGAAAGAGCTTGCAGAGGGTCATACAACTGCTAAGTGGCAGAATGAGGATTGAACCAGGTCTCAGAACTCAATCACTAAAAGAGGAAAAAGCAGAAACTAGGACCCTCTACAGGGAGGTGACAGCAGATTGTCTCTGAGGGCGAGGGCGGGGCTGTGGTTTCTACCTCCACCATGCCTCCGCCCCTCCCTGCACAGCCTGGAAGTGAGGGGTGAGAGCTCTTGTTAGGAGCCCCTTTCCCCTTGGGGAAAGAGTTACTTTTCCTGAAGCTCTACCCAGGAGAGGACCTCTCCCCTTTTCTGCATCTTTGCCCCTCCTGGGGCATCCAGGAGCCTTCCCCTGTATCCCACTGCCTGGCCCCAGGGCCCACTGGCCCCACAGTGATCAAGCTGAGATGACGGTCAAGCTGGATTTTGAGGAGTGTCTCAAGGACTCACCCCGCTTCCGGTAAGTGTGCAGGTTTCAGGACAGAGGCAGCTGGGTCTGACATCCTGTAACAACTTTCCCAGAGCAGATGTCCTTGTAGGGAGTAGATTTCAGAGGGACAAGATGGAGTTTGTGGGCCCAAGCAACACCACTAGCAACAAACTGGGTACTCTGATACTCTACTTCCTCCTGCACATGGGGGTGGGGGGGCGCCTCTTCTCGTCTCTCTCATGCCCAGAGCTGGCATTCTTTTCTCTCTTGGACCCCTGCCCTTCCCCCAGCACCTGCTCTGGGCCTGGGCGGTTAGCAACTTCCTGCCCTCCCCACATCTACCTCATACTCTTCCTGCTCTGGCCCAGGGCCTAGGACTCCCACACTGCAAAGTGAGTGAGCAAGAGAAGGCAGTGAGCAGTTCTTAACCCATCAGCTTTTCCATCCGTACCCTGTACCATAACCCCAACACCCTCTCCATTTCCTTGCTACCCCTGCCAACAGAGGAAGGCAAACTGAAATGGGTCCAGGCTCTGTTCCTGTGACATCGTCCCTCCCTTTCCTAGGGCTTCGATTGAACTGGTGGAAGCTGAAGTATCAGAATTGGAGACCCGGCTGGAAAAGGTGATCCTGACTCAGAAAGGTGGCCCAGGATGGGACTAAGATAAGAGGAGCTGGAGAAAGTTGGAGTCTGAGAGTGAATTCCAGGGCTATTGAAAACTAATCATGTGAGGTAGATATTAGGGGAGGGGGGTTCCAAAGAAGCAAAATGTGGTTCTGTTCCCTCAAGATGCTTGAAAGCTGGAAAAACAAAACACACTTGTGGACTTTACTTGCTCAGCTCTTGAGCCCTGCTTTATTCTGGGTCCTGCATTGACAGAAGCAGACACTTTCTGCCCTCAGGAAGCCTGTAGACAAACTATGGAGGCCAAACCACTGACACTTAAACACAAGACAGGAAGGCCTTCTCCGGCCACTCTAGAACAGTACGTGTGCACTGACACATACACACACACCCCACCCCCTTATCCCACTTTATTTTCCTTTACAGTGTTTACCGCAATCTGACAAATTACATATTTACTTCCTATATTAGCTTTTGCTGTATAACAAATGAATATACATTTAGTGACTTAAAACAACTTACACTTGTTATAGTTTCTGTGGATTAGGACTCCGTTGTCCTGAAAATGCCATTCCAGCTCCTTTGCCCATATTCTATCAGAAACAAGTCACAGGTCTTGCTCACACCCAAGGGGCAAGGATTATACAAGGGTGGGAATCTCTGGGGATCACCTTAGCATGTGTCTGTCACTAGCTGATTTTTTTTTTCTTGTCTATCCCTACTAGAATTAAATGCCCAGGTGGACTTTTATGTTTTATTTTTACTCAATCCCCAGTGCTTATACCAAAGCCTAAGACTTAGTAGATGAACAGTTAACATAGACATGTACTTTTTATAAAAAGATTTATTTATACAAGAGGTGGGGTGCAGGCCAAAGGTGCAGGGGGGTGAGAGGATTCACCAGAGACATAGTGGGGAGCAGAACAGGCAGAACACACTCCCGAGGGGAGTAGAGGGCGAGACAGGAGAGGTCTGCTGCGCCATGTGGTCACCTCCCTGACTGGGTATCAAACTCATGCTGCAGTGACTGTGGATACCTTCATAGTGCCAACACTTAACCCCTACACCACTAGGGAGGCCCCAGACATGTACTTCTAAATTAAACTTTTAATTTCGAGTTCATGGTAGACTCAAAAGAAGTTGCAAAAAATAATGAAGAGGCCCCCAAGTTCCCATCACTCAGCTTCCCTCAATAGCAGCATCTGACATGACTAGCTAGTCCTTTACCAAAGCCTGGAAAGTGATACTGACACAATGAACTATTTTAACTATTTTCCATGTACTTTTTAAAATCATTGTAAATAATTCAACGATGCTTTATCACATGATTAGATTCTTCTAACCAGCATTACAGTTGAGATACGAGACTCCCATCACCACAGAGGAGCTCTTGTGCTGCCCATTGCACTGATACCTTCCTCACCCCCTTCTCTAACCTATGACCTTCACTCGCCTGTTCTCCATCTCTAGACTTGTCATTTCTAGAGTGTTATGTAAGTGAAATTATACAACATGTGACCATTCAAGATTGACTTTTTTGCCCCACTCAGAATAATGCTTAAAAACAAGCTCGAAGGGGCCTCCCTGGTGGTGCAAGGGGTTGAGCACCGCACTGTGAAGCTATCCTCAGCCACTGAAGCACGAGTTCGATCCCCAACTAGGGATCCCCACATGGCACAGCAGATCTCTCCTGCCTCACCTGCTGCTCCCCTTAGCAGTTTTTCAGTTAATTCACCTGTTCTGTTCTTCACTCTGTCTCTAGTGAATCCTCTCACCCCCTACACCTCTGACCTATACCCCAACTCTTGTATGAAGTTTATTCAAGTTGTGTATCAACAGTATAAATAGTTCATTATCAAGTATGATTTGTTCATTTTTTTTTGCATTGCTGAATATTATTCTTTTACGTGCCTTGTGCCAGTTTGTCACTAGTTCAGTCTTACGAAAATATTTTACTCACACATATGGGGGACACTCCATCCTCGGCTCTACACAGTGAGCTATGAGCAGATGGGTCACTGTTCCTTGTCACAGATGCCCTGTGGTGACATCTGATAAGTTTGACTGTGGCCATTTTCCTGATCGTCACTGATCCTGTGGACCACCTGCAAGTCAAATTGTCTTTCCCCAAAGCCTTCACTGGTCCTCCAGAGTGATGGTCAGGTCAACAAGTTCCCTGAGCACCTGTGAAGTCTGTGCTGCTGAGCCCCTGCTGCCCAGGATTTTCTCACAGACCCTCCCAGGTGATGGTCTGTCCCTGGACTGAGCTGAAGCACATGACGGACACTGGCTCTGTCCCAGAGCTGGTGACTCAGGCCAGAGCATGTGACGTCACCTCAGAGACAGTGCAGTTCCTAGCAGTGTAAGGGCCAGGGGTCAAGATCTCACTTTGGCTTCTGGCTCAGCCCCCTGGCTCTCCTAGAGAGCCCTTGCCTGGGCCAGTCACTGCCCAGGTCCCCTTGTTTATCAGGCCTCCTGTTTGTCAGTTGAGGGGGCCTGATACAATGGAGCACTCTAGCATGCCATTTTTGCTCTGTGGTCTATGTAACCAGTTAACATTTAGGAGGGAATACTGAATGAGCACAGAATGGGATAAATCCAGTGAGTAACTACTGTGGAGTTTCATACCTACCAAATAGAACAGTCGTTCCTGGAGGCCAACCAGGGTGTGAGGATGGAGAGTCTCGGGAGTTCTGGATCCAAACAGTTGGGGTAGGATAGGAAGAGACACATGGGAATGAACAGAGAAAGGTGTTTTGGAAGTGAAGCTGACACTGGCTTTAAAGACAGGCTGGGGGACCTCCCTGGTGTTTGAGCGCTGCACTGTGGAGCTTCTGCAGCCACTGCAGTGCAAGTTCGAACCCCGGCCAGGGAGGTGACCCATGTGGCCCAGCAGACCTCTCTTGACTCGCCCGCTGCTCCCCTCAGCAGTGTGTTTCAGTCCATCTGCCTGTTCTGCTCCCCGCTCTGTCTCTGGTGAATCCTCTCACCCCCCACACCTCTGGCCTGTACCCCAGCTCCAGTATGCATAAATAAATAAAATCTTTAAAAAAAATAAAGACAGGCTGGGAGGCAAGTTGTTCCAGGCACATACCAGTGAGAGCAAAGCTGTGGAGATCAGAAAGCCCCTATTGCATGTTAGAAATGGAGGAAGGGAGCCTCCTTGGTGGTATACAGGTTAATTCTCAGTACTATCAAGTTGTCAGCAGCCACTGCAGTACGAGTTCAATCCCTAGCCAGGGAGGGGAGCCACATGGCACAGCAGATTTCTCCTGTCTTGCCCGCTGCTCCCCTCGACAGTGTGTTTCAGTCAGTCCACCTTTTCTGCTCCCCACTCTGTCTCTGGTGAATCCTCTCACTCCACCCTGCACCTCTGGCCTACACCCCAATTTTTGTGTACATAAATAAATCTTAAGGAAAAAAGAAATGGGGGGAGCTGAACTGGGCTGCAGAGGGATATAGGTGTAGTTGGGAAGGAGGGGTGTAACCCTGGGGAAAGAGACAGGAAGTGGAGATGATTAGGGGTTACAGGTGGCACACAGCATGACTCCCTGTTTCCCTGGTTGCTTTCTAGCTCCTCAAGCTGGGCACTAGCCTTCTGGAAAGTGGACGCCATTACCTGGCTGCTGGCCGCGCCTTCATGGTTGGCATTTGTGATCTGGCCCGCCTGGGTCCACCAGAGCCCATGATGGCGGTATGTGGAGGGTTGGAGCTGGGAGGTAGAGTCTGGGATTTGGAGAGATCCTGTGGAAAGGAAGGGAGAGCCCGGGGTCCACAAGGCGTAGGCCAGGGCAGGGCAAGGACTGCCATCTGCACAGTCAGAGCACACTGGGTCTGGAGAGGGGAGGGCCCCCCCCGCCCCAGGCCTGATACTCTTTCTCTGCCTTTTCTTGCCTAGGAGTGTTTGGAAAAATTCACAGTCAGCCTGAACCATAAGCTGGACAGCCACGCGGTGAGTAAGGGGAGGTTGGGCTAATGGGGCTGGGGTTGTCCATGGTCTTAACCCTTACCTGCCAATTTATGCTTCCCCTCAGGAGCTTCTAGATGCCACCCAGCATACTCTGCAGCAACAAATCCAAACCCTGGTCAAGGAGTGAGTTGGGAGGGCCTTCTTTCCCAGAAACCAGCCCTCTTCCTGTTACCACAGGGCCCTCCCTGAATGTAGGACTTGTGAGAGTGGGGTTTTCTGGTGGCCTGAGTGCTGTCCCCCCCTCCCAAGGATCCCTTTGAGTTCAGCTGTACCTAGCCTGACTGAGAGGCTTGAGTGGGCCTTCTGGGCCTTCTCTGATGGGAGCAGGTGGGTGTAACTGTGATTCTGTGTTATTTCTCCACCTTCAGAGGTCTCCGGGGTTTCCGAGAGGCTCGCCGAGATTTCTGGCGGGGGGCTGAGAGTTTGGAGACTGCTCTTACCCACAATGCAGAGGTCCCCAAGCGCCGGGTCCAGGAGGCAGAAGAGGCAGTAGCAGCTCTGAAGACTGCTCGAGCTAGTTACCGGGGCCGGGCACTGGACTATGCCCTGCAGGTGCCAGCCCAGACCTGTCCCCCTGGGGTAGCAGGGCTTCGGTCACCTCGACACTAGCAAGTCCCCCGGTGTGCAGTGGAGGGGAAGCTATGTTTTCATGTCTGCCCTGAGGTCCTTTTGTTCCTTCAGGTCAATGTGATTGAGGACAAGCGGAAATTTGACATCATGGAATTTGTAAGTTGTACTGGTGGCAAGAGTGAAGTGGGGAGGAGCCTGTTGATGCGGAGCAGGAGGGAAGAGGGAAAGGGAGAGAGGGGGTCCTTCCTTAATTCTCCCCTGCCACCTTGTCCCCCAGGTCCTGCGTTTGGTGGAGGCCCAGGCAACCCATTTCCAACAGGGTCACGAGGAGCTGAGTCGGCTGGCCCAGTACCGGAAGGAGCTGGGTGCCCAGGTAGGGTCCCAGAAACAGGCAGGTGGTAGAGGGAGGGTGGGCTCTGAAATGACTCATCTGGTCTAGTTGGGGGAGGGTGAGCCATCTAAGATGCTCTTCCTATGCCCAGTTGCACCAGCTGGTCTTGAATTCAGCCCGAGAGAAGAGGGACATGGAGCAGAGACACGTGCTACTGAAACAGAAGGTGAGGCCTTCCTTCTATTGCGCAGTGGGGGCACCTCAGGCCACAGTCTGAGGTGACTGCAGGCAAGAAAGCCTGCAGACTTGGTCCTGACCCACTTCAGTTGCCCTTTGACCCTCTTGTGCCCTCAGGAGCTGGGCGGGGAGGAACCAGAACCAAGCTTACGGGAGGGGCCTGGTGGCCTGGTGATGGAAGGACACCTTTTCAAAAGGGCCAGCAATGCATTTAAGACCTGGAGCAGGTGAGGAAAGGGCACCCTTTTCCCTCAGCCAAACCTATCCAATGAAATATCTTTTTGAGTGGTTACAGAAAGCCAAGCTTGCACAGCAAGGAAAGACGAAAACAAAACAAAAAACCTCTCAGAGTTTACAATCCATCAGAAAAACACAATGAACATCATAACTAAGTAAATTCCATATGATGTTATGAACATAGAAACAGTAGAAATAATATATAGGAGGGAATAAAATTAAGCAAGGTATATGGAAAACCGGGAAGGGGTTGCAGTTCCTTTTAAATGGAGTGGTCATGGAAGACCTCAGGAGAAGGTGACTTATAAATGAAGACTCGAAGGGCATCTGGGGGAAGACTGTTCTATACTGAAGGAAGATCCAGTACCAAGGTCCTGAGAAACCTGGAGTTTTAGGGGCACAGAGAAGAGGCCGTGGGTATGGGCAGAGGGAGGGAGGAGGAAGTTAGAGGAGATGAAGTTGGAGCTAATGGGGGTGTGAATCGGGATAGGGCCTTGTTGGCTCTAGTAGGGATTTAGACTCTGCCCTGAAGGATATGGGGACCTACTACTGCAGGGCGTGAGCTGGCTGGCAATCTGCTCTTTCCCCTTCTAGGGCCACTGCCAGGCCATATGGGATCTGTGTGCAAATTATTTTTTTTAAAAGATTTATTTATTTATGCATACAAGAGCTGGGGTACAGGCCAGAGTCGCGGGAGGTGACAGGATTCACCAGACAGAGTGGAGAGCAGAACAGGCAGACTGACTGAAACACACTGCTGAGAGGAGCAGCGGGCAAGGCAGCAGAGGTCTGCTGTGCCATGTGGGTCCCCTCTCCTGGCCGGGGGGCAGGGATCAAATTCGTGCTGCAGTGACTGCGGTTTGCTTCATAGTGCGTTGCTTAACCCACTGCACCACCAGGGAGGCCCTGTGTGCAAATTAGAAAACAATCTCTCTGGGCCCTCCCTGGTGGCGCAGGGGTTAAGTTTTTGCACTATGAAGATATCCGCAGTCACTGAGACCTGAGTTCAATCACTGGCCAGGGAGCTGACCTACATGGCTCAGCAGACCTCTCCTGTCTTGCCTGCTGCTCCCCTCAGCAGTGAATCTCAGTTGATCTGCCTGTTCTGCTCCTCACTCTGTCTCTGGTGAATCCTCTCTCACACACACACCCTCCCCACACCTCTGACCTACACCCCAGTTCTTCTATGCATAAATAAAAACAAAAAGAAAACAGAACCCCTTCCCCAAGATAGTTTTGTCTGTAAAAAAAAAAAAAAAAAAGTGTAGCATTAGACTTAATTCATTAGAAAAAGTATCTTACTGCCATCTGCTGGAAAACTGTCTTTCCATCTCCTGAGTTGTCCAAGAAAGGAATAGCACCCCTAAGATGCCCCCACTGCACAACTGCCCACCTCCTCTGGAATGGATTGTGGGATGGTCAGCCCGGGTCTGTCTCTTCCCAGCAAAACCTCACGGGGCACAGGACACAACCTCCCTGCTGTCCCTTCCCCAACTCGTGCTCATCCGTGATTCTGTCTCCACCTCCCCTAGGCGCTGGTTCACTATTCAGAGCAACCAACTGGTTTACCAGAAGAAATACAAGGTAGGTAGGCCTGGATGCTGGATGCCTGGACCCAGGGAGACGTCACCCTTGCTGCTGCTGGCTGAATCTGCCCCCTTATCCCTTTCTCCACAGGACCCAGTGACTGTGGTGGTAGATGACCTTCGGCTCTGCACGGTGAAGCCCTGCCCTGACTCAGAAAGGCGATTTTGCTTTGAGGTGGTGTCCCCCAGCAAGTGAGTGCAATCCCAGGGGTGATGATCTGAATATTTCTAAATATTTTATCAACTGGAAAGGCAAGACCTCCTCCAGCAAGGGTCTTAGAACCTCCCCCTCCAAGTAGCCCCACACATTAACCCTTTGGTGACTGGATTGTGGGACAACCTGGGGGGAGGGTATCAGGCGATGGGGGATACATAGAAGGCTATTACCAACTGGTACAGAAGTATTTCACTGCGACCAGAGGCAGCTGAATCAAGCTGACTGTCAGGCTGCCCATCCTGCCACAAGGTCCCCCCAGGTTTTACCCTCCTCCCTGCTCTCCGTCCCACTCCTGTCCAGGTCCTGCTTCCTCCAGGCAGACTCTGAGCGCCTCCTGCAGTTGTGGGTCAGCGCAGTGCAGAACAGCATAGCCACAGCCTTCAGCCAGGCGCGCCTTGATGATGAGCCCCGGGGTCCTGGCCAGGTACCTTAACAAAGGGGTGTGAGGTTAGGCTGCCCGGGGAGATGGGGTGTCACATCTCTAGACTACTGTTTCTTCCCCTCTTTCCACCAGGGCTCAGGACACCTGGCCATGGGCTCTGCTGCCACCCTGGGTCGTGGTGGTTCGACCAGGGGTAGGGAGCCTGGGAGAAGCGGGCAAGTGGCAGCCCAGGTGCAGAGTGTGGATGGCAATGCCCAGTGCTGCGACTGTCGGGAGCCAGCCCCTGAGTGGGCCAGCATCAACCTTGGCATCACCCTCTGCATTGAGTGCTCCGGCATTCACAGGTCATTCCCTGAGGCCGTAAGCCAGCTCTATTCCTGGCTGTAGCGTGGGGAGAGTGGCGTGGGGGGAGTGGCACCTCAGATAGAACCCATAGCGTCCTCTTTTAGATCATAGCTGTCCCCAGGCATGGCCTGTGCTGAGCACAGATGGATTCAGGTGGGCCCAGCTGCTGAGTGTCCTGGTCTGGCCAGGGTTGAGGGACACCAGATGTGGCTTGACTGGAAGTGCTGTGGGATCAGCGCTGCTGAGCATGGGTGGGAGCTAACAGAGAGCAGAATGAGAGGGTCACGAGGCCTTAACAAACTCACAGACTGACTGTCCCCAAGTCACGCTGGTGGAAGGAGGGAAGGGGAATGGCATGGTCGGAGCTGGCTAAGCCAAAATACTATGAGAGAAGGGAGGTGACTACAGAGAAGAAGGGTCTTCAGATGACATGTAGGGAAAGAAGGGAGAAGCGGGGATGTGAACAGGCAGAATCCTGCCTGAACCAGATCAAGGCCACCTGGTTCCAGCCCCGCTGCCTCCTGGCCCAGTGCTCCTGCCTACCCCCATGCAGCACCTCACTGCTGAGCCTGAACTGGAGCAGCGGTGGCTCCCCTGGCTGCTGCCCACAGAGGATCTGACACTCCCACTCTGGCCCCTCAGGAGCCTTGGAGTTCACTTCTCCAAAGTACGGTCCCTGACCCTCGACTCATGGGAGCCAGAACTAGTGAAGGTGATTTGGGGCCTCATAAAGATTGTGGGGTCGGAGGGTGAGGGGAAGACAGGGGTACAGAACCAAAGGGCTCAAACTCTCACCTCCTCCCCACCGGCTCATCCCTGCCTCTGCCTGGCCATTGAAGCTTATGTGTGAGCTGGGAAATGTAGTCATCAACCAGATCTACGAGGCCCGTGTGGAGGGCATGGCGGTGAAGAAGCCAGGACCCAGCTGCTCCCGGTGAGGTTGGGTTGAAGGTGTTGGGACTGTTCTCCTTGGGCAGAGGGAGGAGGAGCTGAATGGGAAGAGAGGAAACTATCCTTCTCCCCTACCTGTCACTCAAGGCACGAGAGGGAGGCCTGGATTCACGCCAAATATGTAGAGAAGAAGTTCCTGACCAAGCTTCCTGAGATTCGAGGGCGAAGAGGGGTCCGGGGGAGCCCGAGAGGGCACCCTCCTGTGCCCCCAAAGCCTTCCATCAAGCCGAGGCCAGGGAGCTTCAGATCCAAGCCAGGTACAGGATTGTTTGGCCATTCAGTGAGCGCCTGCTGTTCCCTCTCCACTGTGCTGGGTCGTGTGTGGGCAGAATGTGAGGCCCAGGCATTCCCCTTGAGAATGTTGCTGGGGCCAGACCACACCAGCACTGGTTTTATAAGGCAAGCTTTCTGGAGGCTTCTGTGAAGCATGGGAAAGAGTGTGTGGCTGGGAGTAGATGGGGAGGGCTAGGGAAGGGCTCAATAGCACGAGAAAAGTCAAGAATGAGATTAAGCTATAATCTGTAGCTTAAGACATGAGAAAAGAGGGGTCTCCCTGGTGGCACAAGGGATTAAGAACTGCACTATGAAGCATCAGCAGCCACTGCATCACAAGTTCGATCCCCGGCCAGGGAGCTGACCCACATGGCACAGCAGACCTCTCCTGCCTCACCCACTGCTCCCCTCAGCAGTGTATTTCAGTAGATCTGCCTGTTCTGCTCCCCACTCTGTCTCTGGTGGATCCTTTCACCCCCCCATACCTCTGGCCTGTACCCCAGTTCCTGTATGCATTAAAAAAAAAAAAAAGACCTGAGAAAAGGTATGCTTTTGGGTGGAGAAGGAGCTTCCCAGAGAACTGAGGCTGATCAGGGGTCAACTCACCTGTGACATCCAGCCAGTCAGAGTGGTTTTACAGGAAGAGGTGACACACGGTGTGATCTGTGTCCATACCTTAGAGGCACAGCACACACACACACACACACACACACTTCCACCTCCCACCATAACTCCCTGAGTCTAAAAGCCCTCCCCACATTTGAGAAGTGTCCTCTCCCCTTACAGTATCAGGGAACTGTGCTGAGGGATTTCTTCTCAGACTCATAGTTGATCCTCTTAATAGAGTCTCCTGATGACCTGGGCAGCCTGCACCCTGGAGCCCTGTTGTTTCGAGCTGCTGGGCACCCTCCATCCCTCCCCACCATGGCGGATGCTCTTGCCCATGGAGCTGATGTCAACTGGGTGAATGTGGGCCAGGAGAACGCCACACCGCTGATCCAGGCCACGGCAGCTGTGAGTTCCTTATAGGACTTAATTAACCGAGAGAGACTGGTTGCTGGGGGGGTTGTGATTTGAAGGCAGATAACATGAGACATCCAGGCTCTCACTGCTTACTTTTAAGAACTTCTCTGTCCCTCAGTCTCCTTACATATAAAATAGGGGTAACATACCTCATGAGGATATTCTGTGGAGTGAGTGTATGAATACATGTAAAGAAGTAGCGCAGAACCTACCACCTTGCTGTTTCCCTACACTCCCAATTCGCAGACCTCACCCTCTGAACTGACCCCTACTCTGAAATATATTTAAATCTCTTCTAAAGATGCCACCCTCTCACTCCATTCTCCACTTATTAATGCAGAATTCTCTTCTGGCCTGTGAGTTTCTCCTTCAGAACGGGGCGAACGTGAACCAAGCGGACAACCAGGGCCGGGGCCCACTTCACCACGCAACCATCCTTGGACACACTGGGTAGGAGCATCAGGGCCACTGGCCATGGGAGGAGGCTCTGACTGGTGAGCTGTGGGCTGAACCTGGCTATCTCCTTCAGGCTGGCCTGCTTGTTCCTGAAACGGGGGGCTGACCTGGGGGCTCAGGACTCTGAAGGCAAGGACCCCCTCACCATCGCCATGGAGACAACCAACGCAGACATTGTCACCCTGTGAGCATACCCTGAAGGGCAGAGACCTAAGCTTCTTAGGCCAGCCAGGGCCAGGGGCGCCTGTGCAACCAGGCCGAGTGAAAGGATGCTTCAAATCTTGGCTGGGAAATGGGCAGGGTGGTAGGGGTGTGCCCAGACAGAGGATGGTGAGTTCATTCTGAGGCATCATTCATGCATCAACATTGTTGTCAAGAGCCTTTTAAGCATTACACCTGGGGGAAAACAGATGAATAAAACAACAAAGCTGCAACCATGGGAAGAAGGGTGGTGGAGGGTGGGGGGACTCTAAGGAGATTGTCATTGATTCCTTAACTCCCTCCCTTTTAGGCTAAGATTGGCCAAGATGAGAGAAGTTGAAGTGGCCCAGGGCCAGGCAGGTAACGTGTGGTCCAGTGTCCTAACTCCCAGTTTCTTGGCCCTGCTAACCTGTATCCCTCGTGTCCAGCTTCATAGATTAACTCTATTATTTACGCAGCAAATGTGTCTTGGGCACATCAGACAGGTCAAGGCTTCCAAACAGAGCAAAGGATAGGTGCGGGGCTGTCCTTGTCCCGCATGCCACCCTGACATGCAAGCTTCAGGTCTCCCCTGCCCCTACTATGCTCTTCTGTGCTAGGACCCAGGCATCCAGCCTCCACAGCCCTTTCTCCCTCTCCCTCAGGAGATGAGACGTATCTTGACATCTTCAGGGACTTCTCCCTCATGGCATCTGATGACCCAGAGAAGCTGAGCCGGCGTAGTCAGGACCTGCACACACTTTGATTCCTGACCTTAGTGTCTGCATCCCCAGCCCCTCCACGCCCTACAGCCCGACCTTCGCCATTAAAGCCTCAGTGTTTTTGTTCTTTCCTTCAAAGTTCATGTATTAGGCCCGCTTGAGCACCGGGGAAAGTATTGGGTGATCCGGTTTTCGGGGTGTGAGAGCACTTGGGAATTTGCTGGCCGTAGACAACCAAGGGACAAGGGACACCTTGCTCTGGGAGGCGAGGGGAGCTTCAGCCTCAGCCCTTGCACCGAGTGGCCAGGGGCGGGACTCGGCTCAGGCGACGTGGCCAGACCGGTCTGCCTGGGTGAGGCCGCTTGTGTGGGTTGGGGGCCAGCTTTCTCTTAGGGTGTGCTGGCTCCAGCGGCCGGGATGCAGAGGCTCTCAAGCAGCGGCCACCCCGGCTCAGAGGCATCCTTGGAATGCGTCAGCTCAGCACCCGCCCCCCCGGGAATTCCCTACGGGAGAGACTGGGAGGGAACTGGCCCCCAAGCCGGGATCGTGGGGCCCGGCTCTCAGAAGTGGTGAGACCGGAGACTCAGGCCCCCGCCGAGTTGCAGACGTGAGGTCGGGCACACCTGGGGGCTGGCAGCCACATCCGGGGCGACGCGCCTGAGTCACCTTCCGCACCCCACCCCCGCTCGCGTCCGCAGGTCCAGCCCGTCCGCCCCGTCCCTCGGGCTGGGGACTCGCAGCACCCATCTGCACCCGGCGCGGGAGCCCCGCGGGGGCGGGGGGAGGGGCGCCGAGGGGGCGGGGCTGCCTCTTAAAGGGCCCCGGGCCGCTGCCCTTAGGCCACTTCCTGGGGGCGGAGAGGACTTCTGAAGCTGCGACGACACCGCGGGAAGGCGGTGGCCCCTCGGTCCCGAGACTCTCGGCCGTTTCCACCAGAGTTCCCGCACCTTCCCAGTTCGGACTGAGTGTGCTTCGTCGGTCGCTCGCCAAGCCGATTGAAGGTGCCGCGGCCATCTGCTCCAGTCAGCCCCGCCTCCATCTCCCGAGACCCGCGCCGGAGCCTGGCGGGGCCTGGGACTGGCCCCGGAGCTCTGCGTGGACTCGCCCCGGGCAGTAGCGATCAGCCCGAGAACTCGGCAGCTGGGCCCTGCAGAGTCCGCCTTTTTGCTCGCCACCGGCACCTGCTGGTTGGAGTCCGGAAACCCACTGTCTGAAGACCACGGAGAGGAGTCTCTGGTCATCCAGCACAGACCACGTCTGGACCGAAGTCTCCCTTCCTCTCTGGCTTCTCTTTGCTCCTCTCATCTGTTATCTCAACTTTCGGAGATTTCTGTGCCGGGGAACTATCCCCTCCCGCCAAGGTAGCTGGGGTGAGCCCCAAATCTTGCCACCTTGTTCTCCGAACTGTGCCTGCAACTCACAGAGTCTGAATCTTACCACCAAGTTCTGAACACTCCGGGAAGCTCTGCCTTTTCTTTTCTTTTAGTTGTCTCCTGTACCCCCCAAAATTTCCCCTCCTCCTGTATCCCCTTCGCCCCCCTCCTTTGGGGGCCCCGTGACCCTGAATGTGGGGGGCACGCTATATTCAACCACTTTGGAGACCCTGACTCGCTTCCCAGACTCCATGCTGGGAGCCATGTTTAGGGCGGGAACCCCCATGGCCCCCAATCTCAACTCCCAGGGAGGTGGCCATTACTTCATCGACAGAGATGGGAAGGCCTTCCGACACATTCTCAATTTCCTGCGCTTGGGGCGCCTTGATCTGCCCCGCGGGTATGGGGAGACAGCGCTTCTCAGGGCAGAGGCTGACTTCTACCAGATCCGGCCCCTCCTGGATGCCCTTCGGGAACTGGAAGCCTCTCGGGGAACCTCTGCACCCACAGCTGCCCTACTCCACGCAGATGTAGATGCCAACCCTCGGCTGGTGCACTTCTCTGCTCGCCGTGGTCCACACCACTATGAGCTGAGCTCAGTCCAATTGGACATCTTCCGAGCCAACCTCTTCTGCACTGACCCAGAGTGTTTGGGTGCCATGCGGACCCGATTTGGCGTGACCAATGAGGACAGAGCAGAGGGGGGTCCGCACTTCCGACTGGAGTGGGCCCCCCGCCCCACAGAACTCCCAGAGGTAGAGTACAGAAGGCTGGGGCTGCAGTCTCTGTGGACTGGGGGGCCAGGAGAGCAACGGGAGGTCACGGGCGCACCAGGCTTCCTGGAAGAGGTGTTGCGGGTGGCTCTGGAGCACGGCTTCCGTCTAGACTCCGTCTTCCCTGACCCCGAAGACCTGCTGAACTCCCGATCACTGCGCTTTGTCCGGCACTAAGGAATGAGAACACCGCCTTGGGTTTGATTGTTGGGGGTAGAGAACTGGGTAGCACGAAGGCACCCCTAAAGACTCTTCCTCGTTCTGTCTGCCCTGTGAGCTGTGAGAGTCAGGAGCCCCCTACATCTGACTGGAGCCCAGTGGTGGCAGAATTCCCAAACGAACCCACCGGGGCCTCTCAAGTAGGCCAGAGGTTCTGGACTGTTGCTTACTCTGGGAGGGGTGGAGAAGGTTTCCTTGACTTGTTTTTGCCTGAGACTGGGGAACTCCTTTCCTTGGTTGAAGCTCAGTACTCAAGCTTCTGGAAAAGTGGGGCTACCTCTTATGCCAAGGTTAGGCCTGATAGATCTCTGGAAGGACACACTGAGGTCTGAGAAAGGGGGATTTTGGATGGCTCTAATGTAGTCTCTTGAATCAGGGCTTCTCCTTCTGGAGCTGGGTGGCTTGACCTGACCTGACCAATGAGAGAATGAGATGAAGAGGAGAAAAGGGATTCTTTGCTGTGTTTTAAGCCACCTACTGAAGGAGACAGAAAGAAAGGCTACACCCCCAGCTGAAGTTGGTAAAATGGAGCTAGGAGAAGCCCCATTAATTATGGGACTGGAACATCCCTCTGAAATCCAACTGTTAAAGGATCCCATATTGATGGTAGGGCTGGCCATGAGGAGGAAGGTGACCCCTTCTTGGGTCGTGTGTGTGTGGCGTGTGCGTGCGTGCACTCACGTACTCATGCATGTGCGTATCACCCGCCGTGTATGACCGCTGTGTGGGTCCCGGACACCTTGCCTCCCATCCGTGTTACTGGAGATGGTGTCTGTATTGTTTTTTTCTGTGGTGTCTGCATGTCCAAGCCTGTTTGGGGTTGCCCAGCAACTGTTTTGGCACCAGGTGTGTCCTGAATAGATTGTGAATTACTAGCTTAATCACAAGGGGTGTGTCTGTATGTGCACGCATGTGCATTTCCATCACCCTGCAGGCAGGAGGGGCCTGTTGGGGTTAAGTCACTGGGATCTTCATAGTGAGAGGTTAGAAAAGTCACTGGTTTTAGCCAGCCCCAGAGGCCTGTAAGGAACTCTTGGTTGCTAAGGCAACAATACCCTGTTGCTAGGAGATAGCTGAGGAAGGCCCAAGGCTGCCCTGGGCAGAAAGAAGATAGTTTGGGAGAGTGGGGGAGGATGTGTGATAGGATTTCTGGGTCCTTGACAGGATGGAATACTCATGCACGACCCTTCACTGGGAGAGTCACTGATTATTTATCACTGGTCATGATTTATAAGAAGGAAAATAAAATTGCTGTTGGAACCATAAACTTGTAAATGCTGCTGAGGCTATGCTTAGGGATGCTATTCCCCTGGCTGCAGAAGCCCTGTTTTTCCTGTCTGTTGCACACTAGAGATGCTTTCTTCTGGTCCCCAGTTCTTTGGGCCCCAGCTTTACCTCAGCCAGGGATAGAGCAGTGGCACTGTTCTAGAACCTCCCTCTAAGCAAAGGGCTAGAACCTGGATCGCAAAGCATTCCAGATGGGGGGCCATTCCCCCTCTACCACCTCCCCAGTGGGCCTCATGTGGCTTCTGGCACTAGGTGGGGTTTTCCCAGCAGTTGCCCAGGCCTGTATCTTTTGCCATAGCCCAGAACGAGACTTACCTGGCCGCCTGGCTCGGTTCTGCAGACAGGTGGGGGCCCAGTGGAAGGATTGTGAGGCTTCCTGGAAGTTCTCAGCCTTTGCCTTAGGTAAGATCAGACGTCCAGAGACAGACCCACCTACTGTCAATCCCAAGGGGAACAGCATGTGCCTCTGAGGCGTGTCCTTCAGTTACAGCTCTCTGGACACTCTGGCTTCTCTCTCTGGGAGATAGATCTTCAAAACCAGGGAAAGTCAGGAAAGACCCAGAACCTTCTTTTGGGCTGATGAGGGAATCGCTCACTGGTTCTGCCCATCTCCACAGATGAGCTGTCCATGAACAAAATCACAGAGAAGACTCATAGAGTCCTGAAGCTCATGGGTGAGGTCAAGCGGGAAGCACAATCTAGGGGCTTGGATGGGCACCAGTGAGGGGCATGGGAAGAAGAGACTGGGGAGGTCGGGGAGGGGTGGGTATAGATTGGAGGAAGTGATCTGGGAGGTGCTGGTGTGACGGGTGTGGAGGTGAGGCTGCACTGCTGAGGCCCTGGGCGATATGGTTGTTCTCTTCCTCCTCAGAGATCAAGCGGTCTCTCTCCTTACTCCCTTCATACTGGCGATGGCTTCAAAAGATCAAGCTCCCTGAGTACACCAGGGAAGGTATTTATTATTCATGTGGGGAGGGATCAAGGATCTTAGGCAAGGGGGTGTGTGGCTGAGTGCCTTAATTAAATTACCCCCACCCCTCTTTCTCTTTGATTTCAGCTCTCTGTGCTCCTGCCTGCCGTGAGTAGAAAAGGAAAGGGGTAGCAAGACAGGGACTTAAGAGGTACCTGGCAGTTAGCACAAAGAAAGTAGGTACCGGCAAGGTGGAGCCAGGCCTCCTCTCCCCAGCCCTGTTCCCACTGTTTCCTGCAGGGGGCAGCACCATCCTGTACAATTGTTCCACCTGCGAGAGCTTTGAGGTGTACTGTTGGCCCAGAAAGCGCTGCTTCCCAGGTCTTGACACCCCACCCAGATCTCTGAGCCCTTAGGCTCCCCCAAACACCCACAGGTATAGGATCAAATGCCCAGGGTCATTCACCACCACCTCCTGGGTTTCCTACAGGAAGTCATGATCTTTGGGAAGCCAGGATTCTGCTCCTCTCTATCTTCACAGCGGCTCTGCTCCTGGGTTTTGTGACCCTCCTGTTTGAGTGAGTTGGGGGATAACGATAGAAATAGCCTCATCACCTTTGACCTGCTCGGTGCCTTCCTCTACCGGTCCTTTCTCCCACTTCCTCTCCACCCCCACTTCCTTCCTTTGCTTTCCCAGGTTTCCCATCCTCTGTCTTCCCCTCAGGTCCAGGTTCCTCGAAGCAGAACGAAGCAGAACATAACTTGTAAAGATGCTGACAGCCCCCAGCCTCCAGCTCTAAGGAGCTTGTGCCTGCGACTTCTGCTTCCCTTTGGGGGGTGGGGGGTGGGAGCAGTCAATCCCTTAGTTCCAGCCTCAAAGTTTCAGTCCTCCAGACCATGAAACCCAGATGTCCCCACAGTCTGTGTTAATGGCCTCCAGAGACCCAGACACCCACAACTGGAAAGTTCCTCCCCTCCAGCCCTCTACCAATCAGACTGGCAGTCACCAATGCCAGGAAAATATCTACAGAGGAAAAAATCCCCTCCACACACCACTCCCACACCCCCTTCTGTTTGTTCTGGGAAAGCGGGGGCTGTCTGCCCCAGAAGCTATGACTGACTGGGAATACGGGAATGAGTGTTCTGGATAACTCCTTCCCTCAAGAGTGAGACCACATCAGTGGATCCGCTGGCACGCTCTCCCTCCATTTAACATTGTGAAACCTTGGCCTCTCAGAGGCCTCCCTCCTGCCAGGCCCAACTAAACCTGCTGTCAAATGGCCTCCATTCCTGCCTGGCCTCTTTGTGCAACTGGGGAGGGAAGAGGGAGGACAGGAGATTCAATGTGGCACAGTAGTTTTCATTAGGGGTGATTTTGTACCCCCAGAGATGTTTGGCATCATCTGAAGACTTTTTTATATTGCTTCAATGGGGGAGTATGTGCTGCTGACATCTGGTGGGTAGACACCAGGGATGCTGCCCAACCCCTGACATGCACAGGAGAATCCGCCATCACTAAGAATCACCCTGTCTGAAAAGCTGGGTAGTGTGTGGTTGACAAACCCTGGTGTTTGGTTCCCTGTCAAGAGGTTTTTTTTTTTAAGATTTATTTATTTAGGGCCTCCCTGGTGGCACAGCGGGTTGAGTGCCACACTGTGAAGTATCCATGGCACAGCAGTGCAAGTTCGATCCCCGGCCAAGGAGGGGCCCCACTTGGCACAGCAGACCTCTCCTGCCTCGCCCGCTGCTCCCCTCAGCAGTGTACTTCAGTAGATCTTAAAGATTTATTTATTTATGCATACAAGAGCTGGGGTACAGGCCTGAGGTGTGGGGGTGAAAGGATTCACCAGAGACAGAGTGGGGAGCAGAACAGACAGATATATTGAAATGCACTACTGAGGGAAGCAGTGGGCAAGACAGGAGAGGTCTGCTGCGCCATGTGGGTCAGCTCCCTGGCTGGGGGTTGAACTCCTGCTACAGTGGCAGCGGATGCTTCACAGTGTGGTGCTTAACTCCTCAGCCACCAGGGAGGCACCCTGTCAAGAGTTTTTGATTCGGGATGTGAAGAGAGATTGGACACGAAGAAAGAGGTTTATCTCTAACCACAAGTCTCAGTTCAAGGGAGCCTAGATAGGATCCTGGCCCTCACCTAGAGCAGTGGTTTTCAAATTGGGTACCTGGCGACTTCAGGGCAAGGATTCTCACACTGTGCCATTCTGCACATTGCAGCCACCTGGGTAACTTTAAAAATTAGTCGTGCTTGGGCGCCACCTCCAGGGATTCCAAATTTAGTGGTCCCATGTGGGCCTTTGGTTAATCAAACTTACAGCCAGGGTTAGAGCCACTGATTTGGGCGTACCCATAAACGTCCTGGGGGTAGGAAGAGGAACTCTTAGGAGAGCATCTTCCATTTTGTTTTACATGTTCTAGTCCAATTTCTCTATTTTCTATTTTTTCAAAGATGTATTTATATATGCATATAAGAACTGGGGTACAGGCCGGAAGTATGGGGGAGTGAGAGGAGTCACCAGGGACAGAGTAGGGAGCAGAACAGACAGATCTACTGAAATACACTGCTGAGGGGAACAGTGGGAGAGGCAGGAGAAGTCTGCTGCATCATTGATGTGGGTCACTCCCTGGCCAGGGATCAAACTCGTGCTGCTGTGGCTGTGGATGCTTCACAGTGCAGTGCTCAACCCCTTGTGCCACCAGGGAGGCCCTTCCTCTATTTTCTACCAAAAATGTGAAACCCAGAGATTACTTGGGACATTCATACAACCCACCTAAGATCATACAACAACTCCTTCATCTGACGAATACTCAGTGAGTGCCCACCAGGAGCCAGGCAGCGTCACTGCCCGAAGTAGGAGGAGAAAGCACACCCTGTCTGCCCAGGCCCCACAGCTCTGCTCTGGTCTCAGAGGCTGCCTGCTGCCCTCTTTGGTGTTTCCGCATTGCAGGCTTAACATCATGGCACTGTCCTTGTCCTCACACCCAACACGCAGTAGGTCAACCAGCTGTCTCCATTCTCAAAGGCCCTCTATCTTATCTACCCCCTACCTCCTGGCCCTGGCACCCCCAGCCCACTCCAGAACCCTCTCACTGTGGCCCCCAAGCTCCCAGCTGTGCCACCCTGACTCATTCCTGAAGTCATTTCACTTTTAGTGGCCACACTGGTCTCAAAACTCCACCTCACTCACATGTTCCTGTCCATAATCAAAAGACAGATAAGGGCCTCCCTGGTGGTGCAAGGGGTTGGGCTTCTGCAGCCACTGCAGCGTGAGTTCGATCCCCAATCCCCAGCCAGGGAGGGTACCCACACGGTGCAGCAGACCTCTCCTGCCTCCCCCGCTGCTTCCCTCAGCAGTGTGTTTTGGTGGATCTGCCTGTTCTGCTTCCTACTTTGTCTCTGGTGAACACTGTCACCGCCTGGCACCTCTGGCCTGTACCCCAGTTCTTATATGAATAAATAAATAAAAACTTAAAAAAAAAAAAGACAGTTAAGACCTTGGGCTTTGGGCTTGTGTTGATTTCAAATCTTCCTTCTGTCTTTCACCAGACCTCAGGCAAGCTATTTAACTTCTCTGTGCTATTTAACTTCTCTATTTAACTCCTCATCTTTTAAATGTGGATCATATATTTCATTGACTCTATGGCCATTCCCCTCCCCCTTATTTACATTTTAACATCTCTGGAGAATCCATCTTAAATTGAAGACATGTCATGGCATAATGGTATATATTATAATTGATGATATCTTAAAGACAATGAAATGCAGCAGTACTTATTTTAGAGGATTACTGTGAGGTCTAAATAAGTTCATAGAAAATGTTTGGGACAATGTCCAACATGTAATGGGCCCTCATTAAGTATTAGCCATTATAATCTCTTCCTTAAAAATCTTCCCTAGCTCTTCCTTGCCTACAGAATATAGACCTGGCCCTTTATCCCGACATTCAAGGCTCTCCACCAGTGCCTCCCCTGTCTTATTTGGTCTTTAGCCCAGAGCTGTCCAAACACAAATCGAACTGGATTCTCCACTTGAATGCCCCACAGACATCTCAGAAGCCACAGGTCCAAATTCACCTTCCTCTTGCCCCTGCCCCCCTTTTGTGATTTCTCTCAGGCTTAATGCCAACCTCAGAGACAGCCTCTTCCTCTTGCACCACATTACACTTCTCAGTAACTGATCTAACTTTATATTATTTCTTAGAATCTAACCCTCACGTGTCCCGGAGCTTTATGCCTCAGTTCTGCCCACCCACAGCCATACTGAATCACCTGTAGTTGCCCAAACACTGATCCTCATGTTTCCTTGCCCTTGCCCAGGCTTGTGCCTACACCTGGAATGCCCTTCACCTCTTCTGAGAAGTTTCCTCTGAGCCTCTGAGGCATCTCTCACGAGGTGGTGGGGTGCTTTCACGCGCCTTCCCTCTACATCATGCACTGCCATGTAAAGTCACTACTTAAGGTCCTACGTCTGTTTCCCCAGTGCCTGGCATGTGGTAGACACCAGGAAGTGTCCCTGACAACTCCAGGCCTGTCTCTGAACCCTGTGATAACACTCCCCACATAAGTGCCCCATGGGCATCTGTCACAGGAGGTTGGTGGGTCTTGTTTTTCCTGCGCACATACAGTCAACCCACAAAATGATGACCAGGCCGGTGTTTCTGAGCCCCTGAACAGGGGCAAACAGGAGCAGATGCTGTGGGTGTGGTAGTTTTAAACAATGGCCCTAAGCTTCTTTGATGTGCCTCCCATCTAGAAGCAGGGCCAATTAAATATGGTTTAAATAGGGCCTCCCTGGTAGTACAGGGGTTAAGTTGCAACAAGTTGCAACACTATGAAGCTAAGGGCCCTCATGTGCAGCACCAGTTTACTCCCTGGCCAGGGAGCTGACCCATGTGGCGCAGCAGACCTCCCCTGTCTCACCTGCTGCTCCCCTCAGCAGTGTGTTTCAGTAGATCCGCCTGTTCTGTTCCCTGCTCTGTCTGGTGAATCATCGCACCCCCTGCACCTCTGGCTCCAGTTCTTGTATGTATAAATAAAAATAAATATTTTTTTTAAAAAAAGATGTCAGGGCTGCAGAAAAATCTAAAGTTTGAAGTTGGAGGCCTAGGAAGATCAGCTTGAAAATCACCCACTGGGGGGGCCTCCCTGGTGGCACAATGGGTTAAGCAACACACTATGAAGCAGACCGCAGCAGCCACTGCTACACAAGTTCAATCCCTGCCTCAGGCCAGGGAGGGGACCCACATGGCACAGCAGACCTCTCCTGCCTCACCTGCTGCCCCCCTCAGCAGTGGATTTCAGTGGATCTGCCTGTTCTGCTCCCCATTCTCTCTGGTGAATGCTCTCACCACCCCCCCAACTCTGGCCTGTACTTCTAGTTCTTGTACACACAAATTTATTTTTAAAAAAGTAAGAATGCTTCCTCTTTGCAAAGCCAACGAATGCATACATTCAAGGTGATGAGCTACTGACTCAAAAAACTAATGAGACAACTACGAATTGGGAAAGCAAAGGACCTCAAGGTCCCAGGAGATGGTGGTAGCACAGGAGTGGGTGGGACCAGGGAGTGGCAGATGGGGAGGGGGACAGTGGTGGGTTCACCAGGAGAATGCTCATGGGTTAGGATTGGAAATGCCTGTCCTCATCACTCCCAGCAAAGGAGCACCTCATGTCAAAATTCTCCGCTGCTTCATTCTAACACAGATAACTCTGTCTCATCCATTTGTTCAACAAAAGTTACCAAGTAAAAAAAAATATGATAAGGTAAAAATCAAAACCACCAGGCAAATATAAATCAGAGACATTTTGTAGGGGAGGAGGAAGGGGAAGGATCAGGATGGGTGGGAAGAGCACGAGGGACTCTGGTGGGGGGGCACAGGTGAACTGGTGGTGGGAATTTCATGGGGAAATCATATACTGTACATGTATGATTAATGTGTGCATGTGTACAGTGCATATGTATGACCAATACATCTGTGATAATGTACGTATGAACAATACATGTATGATGATGTGACACATATATACATGTATATAAAGAATTACATTTTTTAAAAGTTACTGAGTACTTATCACAGGAGTCAGGCTCCTAGACAAGGAACACTGCAACCCCAGGCAAGATGGACTTTTTCCACCTGGAGCTGGGAGTCTAGCAGGCGAGGCAGGCCGGTAATTGGCAAATTCTACCAGAGCAGTGAGTGCAGTCACGGACACGTGCAGGAGTCTTGAGGGGCAGGGGAAGAGACCAGAGCAGTTAGGTATAGGCTTCCTGCATTTATCAAGGCCAGACTGGGATAAGGGTGAGATGATTCTCCCAAGCAGAGGGAACCGCTAACAAAGTTCAGAGGAGAGACGGAGCCGGATCTGAGGTACTGTCCCCTACTGAGCGGTTGCTGTAGGCGAGGCAGGAGGGAGAGAGCCAAGATCGCTCAGGGATCAAAGCAGAAGAGGAGGCTTGTTGTTCTAATGTGGTTTGATAGGAGCAGGGAGGTTTCTGCTGGAGAATTGGCCCCACCCTACCCCACTTCACTTCACAAAAATCCAAGAGGGGGAGGGGGGCATCTGGGTGTCCTCTGTTTATCCTCCAAGTTCTCTGCCCTGTGGGGGAAGACTTGGCCCTGATGGTGTGAATGTGCTCATCCTTCTGGGATACGGAGCCTGCAGGGCAGGGCAGAGGCTGGACTAAGACACAGAGCAGGGGCAGCGCCCAGTCTGGGCCTCCAGGTTTAAGGTTAGTTGGATGCCCCATCTCACCCAGGAGATGCTCCCTTAGGGTGGTTAGGATGGTCGAGCTCTCCCACAGCCTACCCCTCTTTATGGGCAAAGGTGGGCATGAGAGAAACTTAACTTCAAAATAGGAAATCAACAAGGAGGAAGGAAGGAATAAAGAGGCCCTTGACTCCCTGGTGGCGCAGTGGGTTAAGCAACGCACTAAGAAGCAAACCGCGAGTTCGATCCCTACTGCCAGCCAGGGAAGGGCCCCACATGGCACAGCAGACCTCTCCTGCCTCGCCCACTGCTCCCCTCAGCAGTGTGTTTCAGTCAGTCTGCCTGTTCTGCTCCCCACTCTGTCTCTGACGGGTTGTCTCACCGCTCACAACTCTGACCTATACCCCAGTTCTTGTGTGAATAAATGAATCTTAAAAAAAAAAAAGGCCCTTGATTCCCTGTTTTTTTCTAAACCAAAGACAAAGGTGGGGCTGAGCCTGGACCTTTAGTTTCCTGTTGGAGTGTAGAGGACCTAGGCCAGGAGTCAAATCACCAGCCCATCTATCCTCAGCCTTTTCTCTACCCCACAGTCAAGGCCTATGCAGGGTCAGTCTTTCTCCCCTACCCCTAGAGATAGGAGCCTCTTCCCTGTGCTCCCTGAGCCTGCTCTCCTGTCTTTTCCCAGTTTTTACTGCAGTAGGCTGGTTCTGACACTCCCCTGTTTCAAGACCTTCAGCAGTCCCCATAACCCTCACACAAGGCCTAAGTGCCTGCCTGTCCTGCAGGACCCTGTAGAAAGAATCGCACCAGGGCAGGGATTATGATCATTCACAGGGTCCCAGAACCCAACACAGTGAAAGCTTGCTGAAAAGATGAGTTCATGCCTCCTCTGGCTTCAGCCAGCCTCTCTGACTGCCCCTGCCTTCATATCTCCCCATGGGCTCTGCACGCATGTATGTGCTCCTCCCCTCCCAGAGGGCTTCTAGGGCACTCAGATCTGTAAGAAGCTGGACATTCAGAGGAATATCAGGTGTTACATGCTGTTCCCTGAGGAAAGTCATGAAGTCGTTGTGTTCCCACCAAGAACTTGGACAATACCAAGATGAGTCTCAAAAACAAGTTGAAGGCCTCCCTGGTGGCACAGGGTTAAAGTCTCAGCACTATCAAGTTATCGCTGGCCCTGGCCAGGGAGCTGGCCCAGAGGGTGCAGCAGACCTCTCCTGTCTTTCCCTCTGCTCCCTTCTACTGTGTGTTCCAATAGATCCTCCTGTTCTGCACCCTACTCTATCTCTGGTGAATCCTCTGGTGCCCTGCACCTCTGGCCTGTACTCCAGTTCTTGTGTGCATATATAAATAAATCTTTTTTTTAAAAAAGTTGTGTGACAGGAGTCAAATTAGCTTACACTGTGTTGCTCCATTGATAATAAGGTCAAGAGAAAGCAAAATTGACATGTGGGTTTTCGAACTCAGAATAGCAGTTATTTCTAGGGAATGGGACTCACTAAAAGTGGGCACAAGGCCACTTTCTAGGGTTCCAGAAACATTCTGAGTTTTCATCTGAGTTAATGGATATGTACATTTGTTGAGATATACTGAACTACAGAATTAAATGTGTGTTAGTGACTGAATGCAAATTATACCTCAGTAAACATACCTCTATGTCAGCATAGAAAGTACAGCATGAAAATGAATGTAACACATAAATATATTAATGACAGAAAGTTCCTCAGTGTGTGGATTAAACAGCACATCTGATATAACCAAGGTATGGTTAGCAAAGTACTAGAAAATAGATCTGAAGAGATTACTTGGATTATGTCATGAAAACACCAAGAATAGAAACTATGAAAGGGAGGTTAAAAGACATGGAGGACAGGGCCTCCCTGGTGGCGCAGTAGGTTAAGCAATGCACTATGAAGCAAACCGCAGCCACTGCAGCACGTGTTCGATCCCTGCTGCGGGCCAGGGAGGGGACCCACATGGCACAGCAGACCTCTCCTGCTGTGCCCACTGCTCCCCTCAGCAGTGTGTTTCTGTTGATCTGCCTGTTCTGCAACCTGCTCTCTGTGGTGAATCCTCTCATTGCCCCCCCCCACACCTCTGGCCTGTACCCCAGTGCTTGTATGCATAAATAAATAAATTAAAAAAAAAAAAGACATGGAGGACAGGGCAAAGAAGTCTAGCATACATACATCTGATCAAAGTTCCCAAAGGAGAAAACACAACAAATGAAGAAAAAGGAATATTTGAAAAGATAATTGGCTGAGAATTTCCCAAAACTGACGAAAGATGCACAATACACTGTGCAGATGAAATAAAAAGGAATTCATGCCTAGGTTCTTTGTAATATGACTATAAAGCACCAATGATGTCTTACAAGCCAGGAGAAAAGACAAATCACCTGTAAAAGAATGCCATTAGAAGGAGCACATTTCTTGACCACCAGTACGCATTGCTTGTATTATATGACACACCTACACTATCCCATGTACAGAGAACACAAGGATGAACAAGACAGGCCCAGCCCCTACCCCATGGAGCCCACAGCAAATCAGGGATAACATAGAGAAGGGAGCAATTATGGAGGGGGGCAGGTGCCCTGAGGCAGGCAGTACATAGATGGCTGGGTTGGACGGCAAGAAAGAAAAAATACAGGTAGAACTGTGAACTATGAAGATTTTTCTATCAATACTCGAACAGCTCATGTATTTACCAGGCTGGGGCTTTAGCTGCCGGGGAGGGTGTCCAGAGGCAAAGTGTGCTGCCCTTGGTCAACAGGACCAGGTGACAAGCCAGGTTGGGGCTGAGGAGTCACTTAGAAGCTCTGTAAACCCATCCCCCCTAATCCCCCTCCACAGAGTCACCCAGGGGAGCTCCCCAAAGATTTTTTTTTTTTAAAGATTTATTTATTTATGCATACAAGCACTGGGGCACAGACCAGAG
>JAGFMF010012125.1:2369240-2384792 GCA_019455555.1 Galemys pyrenaicus | reverse complement strand
TCCCTGGCCGGCAGCAGGGATCGAACTCATGCTGCAAGTGGCTGCGGTTTGCTTCACAGTGCGCTGCTTAACCCACTGCGCCACCAGGGGAGGCCCGATTCTTTTTTTTTAAAAAAGATTTATTTATTTATGTATACAAGCACTGGGGTACAGGCCAGAGGTGTGGGGGTGGTGAGAGGGTTCACCACAGAGAGCAGGGAGCAGAACAGGCAGATCAACAGAAGTACACTGCTGAGGGGAGCAGCAGGCACAGCAGGAGAGGTCTGTTGCCCCATGTGGGTCCCCTCCCTGGCCAGGAATCGAACTTGCGCTGCTGTGTTGTGGATGCTTCACAGTGTGGCGCCCAACCTGCTGGGCCACCAGGGAGGCCCTCCCCAAAGATTCTTTTCAGGGCAGCTCATGGGACTCAAATTTAGAGCTGGGGACAGGACAGCTGCTTATCAACACCTCTCCGCCCTGTCTGCACCCAGAGCGCTAGGACGCTCCCCCCAACCAGGGGCAAAGACTGTCCCGCTCAGTGTCATTCCTAGTGCCGGGCAGGATGTCCCTATCAGGTGCTTATTCATGCACGGGGTGGGGCTCTGGTTGAGAGAGGTGAAGGGTTTGGTGAGAAGGAGGGTGTTGGACAGCACACAGAAGTCTGGACAGGGGTGAGAAGTTCTCTGGGGAGGGCAGGTGAGCAAAGGACGGGGAAAGGGAGCTTCCCGCCGCTGGCCCAGCGGAGGCAGAGCCGCCCTCAGCGCCTCACCTCGGCCCACCAGCCCCGGGCCAGTCGCCAGGTCCCGCCCTCCGTCGCCTCGGGCCCGCCCTTCCCGGGATTTAGTCCCGACAGTCCAGGGCGGCCCCGCAGCAGCCGCTTCCGCCTTCGCCAGGTGAGGGTCCAGACCCGGGATGGGGCTGGGGGAGGCCCCGGTGGTTGGCGGAGCAGCTGTTGCTTGGGGGAAGGACGGGGCTGCTGAGCCCGCTCGCCTCTCCTCCCCTCTCTTCCTCCCCTTCTGTGTTCTCTCCTGCCTTCCCCTTCTCACCTTGCAAGCGGTTTGGGTCTGGGCTTTCTGCTTCCCCGCCCCTGCTGCCGCCCCACTCCTAGCCTACCTGTGGTTTCCTTCTGGGTTCAGCCTGGGGTCTGCTCCCTCCTGGCCTAACTGAGTGGGAGGAAGGGGTCTCGGTGTGTATAAAAGAGTGTGCAGGCGAGCAGTATCCAGACCACCTGGAGTTTTATTTCATAAAACTTGGTGAAGTTCCCTTGAAGCCAAGTTTGATTGAGTGACTCAGGTGTGTAGGCAGAGCTCCTTATCTGGAGGTGAACTCGGGTGGGTGTGGACAGGAATGTACACCTGGCAGCCTAAGTGATTCTGTGGGCAGTGCCAGAGCTTAGTGTGGCCTGCACTTAACTGCCGATCACAATGGTCAATTTGATTTCAAATGTTGCTGCCTTGGGCATAGAAGAGACAATGATCTTGGGGTCCCTGGACTGACTCGGCCTGCATAACTCAGGTTCATGGACACTACCCCTCATGTCTTGTCTGTGTTTGCCTGGACGTCTCAGCCGTGTGGGGCAGTCTGTGTTGAAGGTGGGGAATTGCCGTGGCTCAACTATACACACAGGAGAGGGTGTGTGGCAGTCAGCCCGGGCGCTGCGTGACGGCATACTGAAGTGTCTCCGACTTGAGAGGACATGTATCTGGGACTCTCAGGCATTGCTTACAGCGTATCTGTAGGGGGGTGTGTGTGTGGCCATGTATTTGGGTGTGCGAGCAATGTACCTTTGTGTGCATCTGAATGGATTTGTTTGTTTGTTTTTAAATACTTTATTTATTTATGCATACAAGAGCTGGGTACAGGCCAGAGTCGCGGGAGGTGACAGGATTCACCAGAGACAGAGCCGGGAGCAGAACAGGCAGACTGACTGAAGCACACTGCTGAGGGGAGCAGCGGGCACAGCAGGAGAGGTCTGCTGCGCCATGTGGGTCCCCTCCCTAGCAGGTGGCAGGGATTGAACTTGTGCTACAGTGGCTGCAGTTTGCTTCATAGTACGTTGCTTATCCCACTGCGCCACCAGGGAGGCCCTGGATTTTAACTGAATCTGCATTTATATACAGATTTTTTTCCTATCATTCATTCCACATTCATGGATTCAATCATCTTGGATGTCGCTTGGTTGAATCAGTGGATACAGAAACACAGATTCTCATACAGAGGGCTCTTGGCCCAAACTTTTTTTTTTTAAAAGATTTATTTATTTATGCATACAAGGCCAGAGTTGGGGGAGGTGAGAGGATTCACCAGAGACAGAGTGAGGAACAGAATAGGCAGACTGACTGAAATACACTGCCGAGGGGAGCAGCAGGTGAGGCAGGAGAGGTCTGTTGTGTCATGTGGGCCAGCAACCTGGCTGGGGATCGAACTCGCACTGTTGTTTAGAGATGCTTCACAGTGTGGTGCTCGACCCTCTGCACCACGAGGGAGGCCCCTCAAACTATTTTTTTTTTAAGATTTATTTATTTATGCATACAAGCACTGGGGTACAGGCCAGAGGTGTGGGGGGTGAGAGGATTCACCACAGAGAGCAGGGAGCAGAACAGGCAGATCAACAGAAGTACACTGATGAGGGGAGCAGCGGGCACAGCAGGAGAGGTCTGCTGCGCCATGTGGGTCCCCCCCCCCTGGCCGGCAGCAGGGCTCGAACTCGTGCTGCAGTGGCTGAGGCTTGCCCCACAGTGCACCGCTCAACCACTGCGCCAACAGGGAGGTCCCCTCAACTTTTTTTTTTAAGATTTATTTATTTATGTATATAAGAACCAGGGTACAGGCCAGAGGTGTGGGGGTGAGAGGACTCACCAGAGACAGAGAAGCAGAACAGGCAGATCAACTGAAACACACTGCTGAGGGGAGCAGCGGGCGAGACAGGAGAGGTCTGCTGTGCCATGTGGGTCCCCTCCCTGCCTGCAGATTAAACTCCAAACTCATGCTGCGGTGGCCTCCGATGCTTCACAGTGTGGTGCTTAACCCCTTGTACCACCGAGGAGGCCCCCAGATGGCTCAAACTTAAGGCACTTGAGCAGTGGTGGATTTTGGTATCCATGGGGTCCTGGAACCAGTCTCCCTTTGATACCCAAAGACAACGGTAGTTAAGTTTCTGAGGAGTGAAAAAACTATATTTGAATTTTCCTGGCTCTGATGTGTCCCTCCTATGCCTGAGTGTCTTGTGGCAAACCTGGTGTCTGACTTTCTCCGGCGCCTACCCTGGGCTGTGTGTCTGGAGGAGAATGTCATCCTTATGGGTTTCTTCTCCAGACATGCTTCCGGAGGCGGGCTCACCATGGCTGCTGAGGCTGCTCCGAGACCTCCAGCTGGCCCAGTTTTACCGACCCATCCTTGAGGAGCTGAATGTTACTCGGCCAGAACATTTCGACTTTGTAAGGCCTGAGGACCTGGATGGCATTGGCATGGGCCGACCTGGTGAGGGACCTTCCCTAGCCTTAGTCACCGTCTCCTCTCCAGCCCAATCTTCTTCTTGTCTCTAAATCCCTCTGCATCCTGCCCCTCCCAATCTCATCTACCCTCACGCCACACTACCCAGCGCTCTGATTCTCATCTCCCCCAGCACAGCGCAGACTGATCGAGGCTCTAAAGAGACACCGTTCGGGGCTCAAGTCTAAGAACTGGGTCTACAAGGTATGTGTTTGGGGCAGAGGCAAGAGGCTTAGAGGAGCTGCTCAGACCCAGGAATGGGTGGGCTGTGTGGCAAGGACTCTGGAGGGTCCCTGACACTTGATTTCCCACCCACTTCAGATCCTTGGGGGTTTTGTCCCTGAACAGAAGGAGACCACTCCAATCTCAGACAGCCCGCTGTCGCTCCCTGAGCCAGAGGGGGGACTCAAGTGTCTGATCCCAGATGGTGCTGTGTGTAGAGGGGAGCTGCTCGGTTCCGGCTGCTTCGGGGTAGTGCACCGAGGACTGTGGACACTGCCTAGTGGCCAGAGCGTAAGTGTCCAAGGAGGCCCTGCCCCTTCCGTGTGTCCTCTCTGCTCTGGCCCCCACATGGCGGTTCCCTGGGGTGCCTGATAGCCTTTTCCCTGAACTCCAGGTCCCTGTGGCTGTCAAGTCCCTCCGTGTGGGCCCAGAAGGTCCTGTGGGCACAGAGCTGGGGGACTTCCTTCGAGAGGTGTCCGTCATGATGAACTTGGAGCATCCACACGTGCTGCGTCTGCATGGCCTTGTCTTGGGCCAGCCTCTGCAGATGGTGAGCAGACCCTGATGCTGGCTCCCTGGCTCTCAGGGGCATAGAGGACAGGGGCTGGTGGGCACCATGAGGGTGGGCGTGGAGTCCTGTGGGGCCCAGTCGCTGCTCACGCATCCAGTGTTGTGCTCTGGCAGGTGATGGAGCTGGCACCACTGGGCTCTCTGCACGCCCGTCTGAAGGCACCAGCCCCTACACCCCCGTTGCCCGTGGCCTTGCTTTGCCTCTTCCTGCGGCAGTTGGCCGGGGCCATGGCGTATCTGGGGGCCCGCGGGCTGGTGCACCGAGACCTCGCTACGCGCAACCTGCTGCTGGCTTCACCGCGCACGATCAAGGTGGCGGACTTCGGGCTGGTGCGGCCTCTGCGCGGCTCCCAGGGCCGCTATGTCATGGGCGGGCCCCGCCCCATCCCCTTTGCTTGGTGAGGGGTGGGGCTGTCAGGTGGGCTGTGGGGTTGGGGGCGGGGTCTGGAGGGCCTCGGAAGTGAGGAGCGGGCTGGGACTGGGGGGTTGTCGGGGACCGAATAACTTGTAAACGACGACTAGCTTGGAAAGGACTTCAAGGCCTGTACGAGCTCCAGAGCTCCAGGGGCTCACGCAAGCCCTCCAACTCCGCTTCCGCAGGTGTGCTCCAGAGAGCCTGCGCCACGGGGCCTTCTCTTCTGCCTCGGATGTGTGGATGTTCGGGGTGACGCTGTGGGAGATGTTCTCTGGGGGCGAGGAGCCCTGGGCTGGGGTCCCACCCTACCTCATCCTGCAGCGGCTGGAGAAGGACCGAGCTCGCCTCCCTAGGCCTCCCCTCTGCTCCAGGGCCCTTTATGGTCTTGCCTGGCGCTGCTGGGCCCCCCACCCTGCTGATCGTCCCAGCTTTTCCTGCCTGGAGGAACTGCTCCAAGAGGTGGGAACCGTTTCCTTATGTACACTCAGTCTTTCATCCCATCCCCTCTCCCATGGTTCCACACACAAGATAAACCAGCTTCTGGGCTGGGGTACAGGATCCAGCTTTAAACAAAACAGATCAGTCCTTCCTCACTGAAGGGTAGAAGAGCCCTGGGGAGGCAGCTTGGAGTTACATAGATACAGGTGAAGGGGTGGGGACTGGGGCTGGGTCCAAGAAGGAGGAGCAAAGGGCAGTAGATTGCCCTGGGTGTTTGACAGGCAGAGGACAAGTTCATTGTGGGACGGGAAAATACAATAACAAAGGTGGCAGCAGTACACCTGGGCTGCTCTGTATGGAGACTGATAAAGCGCGGTAACTAACCAGAGCTAACATGTAGAACACCTGATCTGTGTAAAAGTGCTGTGTTACTAAATGTTTTCCACATATCCTTATTTACTCCTTTAATCCTCACAAGTGAGGTAATTATTATCTTCATTGCACAGATGGGACACTGGCAGTTTAAATGACTTATCAAAAGATAGGGGCCTCCCTGGTGGTGGAAGGAGTTGAGTGCTGCACTGTGGGGCTTCCACAGCCACTGCAGCACAAGTTCGATCCCCGACCAGGGAGGGGACCCACATGGCGCAGCAGATCTCTCCTGTCTTGCCCACTGCTCCCCTCCATCTGCCTGTTCTGCTCCCCACTGTCTCTGGTGAATCCTCTCACCCTCTGCACCTCTGGCCAGTACCCACCATGCCTCTGGCCTATACCCCAGCTCTTGTATACATAAATAAAATCTTAAAAAAAAGTCAGACAGTAAGTGGAGGAGTTGGAATTTGAACCAATTTGACTTCAGAGTTCTTTCTAAAGCACTACCCTCTACTGTTAAAGCAGTTTAGTCTTTACTCGGAAGGCACCTGGGAGCCATGGAAGGGCTATGAGCAGGGGAGTTACAAGCCAGCTCTGCATGTTAAATTGCTTTGGCTTGGTGTAAGAATGGATCTGAGGGATGATACTGAGCATGGGAGAACCAGGTAAGCCACAGTGAAGCAGAAGTGAGATGAAGAGCCCCAGATGAGGGTTGAGGCAGTGGGGCTGGGAAGAAATGGAAGAGTGTTCAGTGTGGGCATGCAGTAAACACAGTTTATAGAATGACTCTCCCTTTGGTCCCCCTAGGTAGAGACAGAGCCCCCCTTTTGTGTTGTTGCTCCCTGACCCCTGGGTTGGGTCTAGCTTGGCATGGAATCCAGATCTGCCTCCCCTACTGGGTTACAACTGGGGGACAGGGGCACTCCCTCTCTGGGCCCAGCACTGAGGACACCTGGTATGGTTTGAATGATGGGTCCACAAAGAGAGGCGTCTGCTTTTTTCCTGCCCCCACAACATTGCCCTTCTGAGCCAGGCCACAAACCTAGCCACCCTTTCCCCTGTCTCTACAGGCCTGGCCTCCCGAGGGACGTTGCGTAAGGGATGTTACAGAGCCGGGAGCCCTGAGGATGGAGCCTGGTGACCCCATCACCATCATCGAGGGCAGGTGAGACCCCATGCCACTCTACCAACCTTCCTCCTCTCTTTAGCTTCTTGAACCCTGATCTTTCTCATCTCCTCCCCCTGCTGGAGCCACCACCAGCCTTTAAAGTACTTTTGTGTTAGGGAGAAAAAGGTTTTCCATCCTGCGGGTGGATGCAGCTCCTGCACATTTGCTCTCACACCGTTCACCAGCACCTCTTCCCACAGCCCCGACTCCGCGACCTGGAAGGGCCAGAATGGCCGCACATTCAACGTGGGCAGCTTCCCAGCCTCAGCGGTAACTCTGGCAGATTCAGGGGGTTCACCTGCCTCTCATCCTACCCACAGAAGCGCTCCCGCCCAGGGAGAACGACGTCGGGGAAGCATAGATGGGTGAGGACCTGCAAGAGTAGGGGACGTAGCTGGGTTGGGGGAACCAAGTCCAGCAAATTCTCTAGATGAGAAGCTTGGGGTTGGGGTGGGGGGGAAGTGGGGTGAAGCTGGTGAAGTAGCTGGATTGCCTCCCAGCTGGAGCTTCCATACTGGGTCTGTCTGCCTGAGAACAGCAGATTCTTTGGGAACGGACGTGGACGTGGGTACGTAGGGTGGAAGGTGCTATGGAGAATGACCGGATCACTCCCCAACAGGGACAGAGCGAAGGCAAAGCTCCGGGATGGACCTCCAGCGCGGGGTCAGAGAAGGAACGTGGCCCTGCAGAGGATGAAAGGTGAGAGGATGTGGTGCTGGGGACAGGGCCCATGGAGGGCCTCAAGAGCAACCCTCCAAATCTGCCCCTTGCTCCAAACCCACGCCTTGGTATATAGGATTTCCCGCAATTCCTTCCCTACAGTCAGCCCACTGACATGCTAGCTATACTTTTAAGACCTACCTTGGCTATTGAACAGCATCTCCCTATGCAGCCCCTGTGCTCTCAGTTCTTTGGGCCCTCAGCTGCCCAGTTTTAGGTGTTCATTCTACACCCCTGTATTATCGTCCTACCCAGCCCAAGGACCGCCCTGAGGGTAGCACAGACAGAACAGGAAGGCAGGGCCTATCATGGGCTTCCTCTCAAGTTTTTTCTTTCTCAACTATGCAGGCATTTCTAAGAGCTTGGAGTCCGTTCTGTCCGTGGGACCCCGCCCCACGGGGGGTGGTTCGAGCCCCCCTGAACTTCGACATGCCAGAGCTGTGCCCCAGGGAATGCCAGGCCTGCCATCCCGTCCTCCCTTTCCCTCTGGTTCTTCTTGTCAGCCCAGCCAGTCCCCCAGGGAACGACCTCCATGGCCCAAAAGAGAACCCCCCCACAATCAGCCCACAGGAGCACCCAGAGTCAACAAAGCCACCGCCCCCTCTGGAGGCCTCTTGTCTGACCCTGAGTTACAAAAGAGGATTATAGAGGTGAGGTCTCTGAAGTGGCTGGGGTTCAGCAGGGGCTACAGGCTGAGGTAGGGGCCTAAGCGAGGCTTTATTACCTGCAGATGGAGCGGAGTGTGCATGGAGTTACCTACCAGGAATGCCAGGCGGCGCTAAGAGCCACGGGGGGGGATGTGGTTTCTGCCATCAGGAACCTCAAGGTAAAGCCAGACACCTTTCTCTCAAGTTCCCTCCTCTTCCACACCACCCTCTGGCAGTCAGCTGCGTCTCCCTCCTGCCTCCGCAGGTAGACCAGCTCTTTCACCTGAGTAGCAGGTCCAGAGGTGACTGCCGGCGCATCTTGGAGCATTACCAGTGGGACCTCTCAGCTGCCAGTCGCTATGTTCTGGCCCGGCCTTGAGCTCTCTGCACCCTTGAACATGGACCAGTACGGAAAGCCTGTCCTGTCAAGGCCGGGCGACATGCATCCGAAAAGAACCAATGCAAGGTCTTGACAGGGAGACTTTACCTGGGGAAACGCTGCTATAGACAGGTACAGGAGAAGTCCAGGTTTGGGCACTGATGAGTGTCTCCACCTATCCTCCCCCTTGGCCTCCGAGGGCCAAGCTCCTTTGGCTGGATCACAGAAGGACCTAGCCCACTCTGCCCACCACATTCCCAAACAGGAGGACTCGTACAGGAAGCTTCTGCTCACTATAGAGAATGATCAAGTGACCAAAATAAATCATGGGCACAGCCTTCCTGAATTGTCATCAGCTACCCCACTGTGCTCTGTGGGGGCAGCCATCTTGGATGAGAGAAGCAGCCCTACTGACCTGGAATTCAAGATGACCCAAATGCCTTTACTTGGTCTGGGCCATTGTGGGTGACTGAAAGTTGCTTTTTTGGACTCAAGGACACATGGTCTTGGTGGCATGAATTATGAAATGGGCCAACCCCATCCATTCCAGCTGTCATAGTTCTCTTTTTCCTTTCCCATATCAGCTCTTTTTTTCTACCCTCCCCTATTACATACATCTTCCAATGTCCAAAAAGTTACAAAGTTTATATCAATATATCATACAAAGATGCAGCCTCCTTCCTGGGGCAAGGGAAGGAAGGGGTGGTTAAGTAAGGCACAGGAAGCTGCAGCAAGCACCAGCTGTAGGAAGGGCTGAGGGGGGGTGGGGTTAGCACAGGGACCTAATTAGGCCTAAATACAGCTGTTGGAAAAGTGGGGCTTCCCTCAGAGTGCCATGGTCTCAGGCTGAACTAATTGGCCTAGTTGATGTGAGGGAAGGGTGGCTGTGTCTGCCATATCTGGTAACTTACCCTTCCCCACTTTAGCCCTGTCATAAAACCACAGAGCCCTGAATTCCAAAGGTGTCCTTTGGAGCAGAGGCCCTGGAAGGGGGTGGGATGAAGGGAACTGGGAAAGTTTGAAAGCCGATATGCTTGTGTGCTGAGGGACTGCCAGAGACAGTGGTAGGGAGCAGCAGGGAAAGGCTTTCATACAAACCCTCTGTGGGGACCACAGGTTGAGGCCAGGGGAGTAAGGAAGGGGTGGGGCACATGGTTCCCAGCCCTCTGTCTATCCTCTGCAGTGTACATGGAGGAAAGGGGCTGCCTCTGAGGCGGGGTCAGGCCAGGGCAGGCAACCATCTTGAATTCCAGTTGAGGCGATGGTCTCCTCCCTGGAGTTGGTCTCTAACTGGTGATGGCAGAAGGCCCAGCACCTCCTCGCTTCTCGAAGAACATGTAGTCCTGTGGGGAGGGCACTGTCAACAGGACATCTGGCTGGGCAGCCTGGAACTGCAACCCCCATAAAGTCTGTACCTAATACTCCCTTAGCTCCAGGAGGCCAGGAAAGGGAGGTAGGGGCAGCAGACTCACAATGAGAAATGTGGCTCCCAGCAGCACAGCCTTCACCCTCACATCCAGATCGAGTGGGAACTGCAGGCCAAAGTCATCTGCATCTGTGAAGGCTTCTTGGAGCAGCCCTCCCCACTGCTTGCTGATGCGGCCCACACTGCGGGATTCATCTGGTGTCTTCACCTGTTGGGAGAGAGACAGAAAGGAAGAACCTGACTGGGGGGAATGAGGCTACTTTTACCTCCTTCCAATTTCCCATAGTCACCAGGTATGAACTGCAGGCTCTACACTTGGTGAATCCCCTCTATAGCCTTGGATTCCATTGACATCTGGGGAAACTGAGGCAACCTCAGTCACACTATGAGTACAGAGCATAAATCAGGATTCGGACTCAGAGCTGTTGTTTGTGAAAGGTCATACCTGGTAACTGAACATCAGTAGTGGGAGAACTGGAAGTACGGCAGTCTAATTTCCCTTAGGGCATGGTTGGTTGCTAGGTTGGTTTTAGGGACTTTATCAAAGTCCCTACTATTATTGAATTGGTCCAGTTTGTGCCCTGTAAAAAGCAGACTGACCAAGAGGGCAAGGGAAGTTGCCAAAATCCTGTTTGTAGTCTACAGCCCAATCAGGTTCCTAGAAGCCTGTGTCTGCCCAAAGCAGGTTCTTTCTTCCAATCTGCAGAGTAGGCAGGGCACTGCCCAGCACTGCATATAAACCTCACCTAGAGGGGACCCAAGCCCATCTATTGGGGAGAGGAGACGGTAGTAAATGGCCTCTGGTAACTGTGGCCTTCACTGGCCTCTCTTTGAGCCCAGCAGCAACAGGCCTTGGCGATGTGGATGGTAATTCACATCGTGAATTATTCTCGTAGGCTCATTCTCCAGTGGTTAGAACTCGAGAGATTTCCTTCGATGTCCTTCCCATTCCCTTTCCCCACTGTCCAAGAGCTCTCCAGCACTTCCTGTAGACTAGTCCCAGGCTAGACAAGGCCTCTCCCAACCAGCCCTGCAGTCCCAAGAGTACAGCCCCAAACACAGACCGTTTATAATTATATAAAAGGAGCCAGATTCTATGAGAACCCCACAGTCTACATATTCCCATCCAGATCCCATCAGAGAACCTCCTCCCAGCTACAAAGGTGACTCCGTTTTTTTAACAGGAACCATAAGTAGGGCAACTCATCAGTAGCCTGGGAAGGTCTACTGGATTATACCTGTTTCTGCCTTATCTGCACAGGTAATTATCCCTTAAAGAATTCAAGGGTCTGTGTAGTGTCTCTGTCTTCTAGAAACAAAGGTGAGTCCCAGGCCTCACCCTGAAACTCTCACCTCTTAGGTTGTCCAGGTTCCAGGTTGGTGACAGGAGGCACAGTGACAAGGATTTCACCTGCATTTCTGGTTGGAGGGGCCATTTGGACTCTAAATTGGCAGGGCAAGCCACATGATGTTGACGAGTTATTTTAGTGCTTGCTCCAGGGCCTGGGCTCCCAAACTCTTGCATAGCTGCCAAATAGGCCCACCCCACAGCAGACTCAATCATCTTTCACCTTAAATCCAGGTTAGCCTTAGATGTTTTACCCCCTCAACATAGGACTGCAGGTAACAAACAGACCTGGTGCTTAAGATGAAACCCTCTGTGCCCTGCTTTTATAAGACCACTAGTCCTCCTATTCCTGAATAGAGGAAAACTGAAAATGTGGTAGGAGTCACAGAGGATTAGGATTGCAAAGCACTCAGGGTCTTGACCTTAGTGTTGACCATCCTGCCTCATGAAACATCTTGACTTTGAAGGTCCCAGGAATCCTCTGCTACTCCTGATACCTCAAAGTTGGTGTCTGTGCCACAGCCACAGGTCCAGCAGGGGCCTACCACTCGCAGGACAGTCTGGCGATCTGCATCTTGGATGGAGAACTTGGGGAGAAAGGGATGCCAGGTCTGCAGCACATGGCCAATGGTGGTGCCAGGTGGGGCCTGTACTTCCATCTGGAGTGGGAAACAGACAGGGTCACCACCCAAACAGGGCGCCCTGGCCCAAGTGCTCACAGTCCAGCTCTATCACTCATTTCCTCCAGAACACCTCCTGTTCCTTCAGTAGACAGTCCGTCATCCCCCTCACTAGATCTTGCATGCCATCTGCCCACTCCCACCAGAGCCTTGCCTAGGTCCCACCCCCACTGCATCAGGCCCCCTACCCCAGTCTCTTCTTGACCCAGTCCCACCCCACCAACCTCCTGAAGGCCACACGGGCAGCAGCTACAGCCACAGTGGAGGGGGCGGAGCAGGCGCAGGACCTCTCGGTCCCCAGGGTCCACCAGGCGGACACGCAGTGGTCGGCGGGCGCCACAGCACAGCCGGGCACAGCAGTTGCTTTCCTCAGCTGCCTGACCCAGAGGCTGTCCAGCTCCTGAGCGCAGTTCATACCGGTTACAGGTCTCCCAGCCCAGGAATGCTGCCATAGGATGACACACAAATGCTCAGATACCCAACAGCACCTGCCTAGGAATCCACTATCCCTGTCCCCTTCATCCTGCCCAACCTATTCCTTCCACTCACTTTCTATTCGCTCGGCTTTCTGGTGAATCAAGAGCTGATCAATCTGGAAGGAGAGTAGGGGCAGGGACCACTTCAGTTGGCTGACCTGAACTCCATGGTCCTCTTCTTTTCACTCTTCCTTCCCTCTCTCCCACTCACCTGCACCAGAAATTCGAGGCCGGAAGGCACCCCAGGCAGTGGCAAGAAGGGGGTGGCAGGCCCCGGAGCTCCGGGGCCCGGTGAGGGAAAGAGAGCAAAGCCAGGTGCAGGGGCAGGCACGTGGGCGGGCACTGGCGCCTGCCCGGGCCCAGGATGTTGAGATGGCTCCGGATACCCAGCAGTTACAGGGTAGGGAGGTGGGGGTGAAGGGGAGTAGCCTTTGGGAGGCAAGTAGCCTGTGGAGGGAGAGGGGTAGATTAGAAAGGACCCCGAAGCCTCATCCTCTTACCCATTAGTATACGCCCGGGAAACTAGGGGTTACGATCAATGTCACGGGGAGAGACTGAGAATGATGGGGGTGGGGGGAGCAGGGCGGCGGCTCTCAGGGAGGAAGGGAGGGGCCGCATACAGCCAGTCGGAGCACATTCCCGGGGAATGTGTTCCACACAGACTCCCAAATCCGCGACGGGGGGTGGGTGGAGTTGGGGGGTGGATAACGGAGACCCTCGGCTTGCGCCCACTTACCTGCCATGGGAAAGTGGCTCGGGTTCGCGGGATGTCGGTGCGGTGTCCAGGAAGCTTAGTTCTAGAAGTGGAGGCAAGCCCCGGAGACAGCCAGACAGACACAGAGACAGACACAAAGACAGGCAAACGCCGCGAAGCAGTTGCGCCTGGCGCCGACCCAGGGTCTCTTGGGCGGCGCCTCTGACTCGGGGAGAAACCGAAAGTGTCAGCGGGCTGGGCGGGGTACCTGGGACCCTGGAGCCCCACAGGGGCCCCAGAACCGCCCCCTCCCTTTGTTTTCCCATTTTCCGCGGAGAAGCAGTTGGCGGAAGGCTGGACAGTATACCCGCGGTCAGACCGATGGCCCGACCTCGAGAGAGGTCTTCTGACCCCTGTGGTCTCCCCACCCGGCTCACCTGAAGCCCCTAGAATAGCCGGATGCCCAGCCCACGACGGCTCCCAGGACCTAGTGGAGGCGGGCCCAGAAACTAACTCCACCCCCTTCGACGCGTCAAGGCCCGCCCCTCCCGCTCTGGACAGCGCGCCTGCGCAGAAAGAATACCGGCTCCAAGGAAGGGCCTTGGAACCTGGACCACCACCTCTTAAAGTCGCCGACGTCCCCGCCTCTTCCACTCCGAGTCCAGAGCCCAGAGTGGAAGTCTTTTGGGGGAAGCGGCCGGCCGAGATCTGTCTCTGTGACACTTGCCGGGTCTGCAGACGCCGGGTGCTCAGTGTCCTTCGGTGGGAAGCTAGGGCCGCTGGGCGCCGGAGGACCCCAGGCTCCTCCTCCGGGGGCGGTTCGGGCCTCGCTGACGCAGTGGAACACCCTTTGCACCCACTCTTTGCCTTCTAGGACTGGCTCCTGGCTCCCTTTACCTCCCTGACGCAGCAGTGACCCACACAGACGCCTGGCAATTACATTGCTTCCTTTGGTTCCCCCCACCGAGGTAGGCGTACGATAGGTCACCGAACGCTCAGTAATGAGTGCATGAATGAAGGGAGGCTCGGGGAGGGCCAGAAGAGGTAACGTGGTCAGAAGGAAACCCTTCTGTCAGAATCTCTTTGTTCGGTCTTGTGTCAAGGCCCACAAGTATGAAGAAGACAGAGCAGGGAGCAGAACAGGCAGATCAACTGAAGTACACTGCTGAGGGTAGCAGCGGGCACAGCAGGAGAGGTCTGCCACGCCATGTGGGTCCCCTCCGTGGACGGCAGGAGGGATCGAACTCGTGCTGCAGTGGCTGCGATTTGCTTCATAGTGTGTTGCTTAACCCACTGCGCCACCAGGGAGGCCCTAAATCTTTAAAAAAAGAAACTACATTTGAAGTTAGATGGCGACAAGCATTAGGAAGAAAAATAAACTAGAGTAGTAGGCACTACTTGCAAGTTTGAAGAGGATGACCTAGGAAAGCATGACCAAGGTGATGGAGGACTAAAGGAAGTTAAGAATTGAGCCATGGGGCCTCCCTGGTGGCGCAGTGGGTTAAGCAACGCACTATGAAGCAGACCGCAGCCACTGCAGCATGAGTTCGATCCCTGCTGCCGCCGGGGGTCGGGACCCACATGGCGCAGCAGACCTCTCCTGCTGTGCCCGCTGCTCCCCTCAGCAGTGTACTTCCATTGATCTGCCTGTTCTGCTCCCCGCTCTCTGTGGTGAATCCTCTCACCGCCCCCCCCTCTGGCCTGTACCCCAGCTCTTGTATGCATAAATAAATAAATATTAAAAAAAAAAAAAAAAGAATTGAGCCACACAGACTTCTAGCTTCTAGGCGAAGTGTTTCAGGCAGAGGGAAAAACAAGGCAAAGGCCCTGAGACAAAGGCCTCTCTCTGGCTTAAATATAGCATGTGAGGAAATGAGAAGTCAAAGCTAATCCAGGCTTGACCAGGAAACCCTTCATTGTGTGTGGCTCTACCCATTTCCTTCTGGTCCATTCCATCCTGACCTCCAGGCATTCCTGTTGTCTCTGTTGACTTGTTACCAGAATAATGATGTCCCTTTTTTCTGGCAAGCAATTGATGCTGAAAATCCAGCAGATAAACCTAAATCTTACACTCTCCAGAGGCAAAACAAGCCTACCTCATTATCTGCTTGTTACACTGAATATACTGTATCAAATGATCTTTCAATTTTTTTAAAGATTTATTTATTTATGCATACAAAAGCTGGGGTTGGGGGGAGGTGTGTGTGAGAGGATTCACCAGAGACAGAGTGGGGAGCAAAATAGGGAGATCTACCAAAATACACTGCTGAGGAGAGCAGTGGGTGAGAAAGGAGAGGTCTATTGTGCCTGTTGGGTCAGTTCACTGGCTGGAGATTGAACTTCTGCTTGCAGTGGCAGCAGATAGCTTCAGAATGCTGAGACAAAGTCCTCTCTCTCTGGCTTAAATATAGCATGTGAGGAAATGAAAAGTCAAAGCTAATCCAGGCTTGACCAGGAAACCCTTCATTGTGTGTGGCTCTACCCATTTCCTTCTGGTCCATTCCATCCTGACCTCCAGGCATTCCT
>JAGFMF010012125.1:2337681-2366470 GCA_019455555.1 Galemys pyrenaicus | reverse complement strand
CCTGGCCGGCAGCAGGGATCGAACTCGTGCTGCAGTGGCTGCGATTTGCTTCGTAGTGCGTTGCTTAACCCACTGCGCCACCAGGGGAGGCCCTCTTGTACACATAAATAAGTAAATCTTTTTTTAAAAAAAGTATGCAGAGTGTATTTAAATATATGGAGCTAAATGAGTTACATAAAAACCCTCAGGGAAATGGCATGTACTTTTTTGTATGTAGAATTCAGAAAAATTAAGTATGTACCTCTAACATACTATTATGTGCTATATACCGAAGTACATCTATAGACACATACTTTCTAAAACATGTAAAAATTTAAAAGGATGAAATTAATTTTTTTTTTCATTAAAAATTGGAAACCATTGATTTCAACTTGCTAGAGAGGCCGGCAAAGAAGTCACAAAGGTAGGAAAAAACAGGGGAGACCTGTCACAAAGCTATGTGATGTGTTTTGAGGACAGTGTGGCCAACTGTGTCAAATGCTACAGAAAGTCCCAGGAAGATCAGCTTGAAAATCACCCACTGGGGAGCCTCCCTGGTGGCACAATGGGTTAAGCAACACACTATGAAGCAGACCACCGCAGCAGGAGTTCGATCCCTGCCTCAGGCTAGGGAGGTGACCCACTTGGTGAGGCAGGCCTCTCCTGCCCTGCCCTGCCTTGCCCACTGCTCCCCTCAGCA
This sequence comes from Galemys pyrenaicus, assembly GCA_019455555.1. Classification (NCBI taxonomy): domain Eukaryota; kingdom Metazoa; phylum Chordata; class Mammalia; order Eulipotyphla; family Talpidae; genus Galemys; species Galemys pyrenaicus. The sequence continues at coordinate 2,365,791 of JAGFMF010012125.1, read as the reverse complement.
GTGTATTTCAGTAGATCTGTCTGTTCTGTTCCCCACTGTGTCTCTGATGAATCCTCTTACCCCACCTTCTCTATACACGCCTCTGGCCTGTACCCTAGCTCTTGTATACATAAATAAATAAATATTTATTTTTTAAGATTTATTTATGCATACAAGGGCTGGGGTACAGGCCAGAGGTGTGGGGGTGTGGGGGTGGTGAGAGAATCCACCAGACAGAGCAAGATGCAGAAAAGGCAGTTTAACAGAAATACACTGCTGAGGGGAGTAGCGGGCGAGACAGGAGAGGTCTGCCGAGCCATGTGGGTCCCCTCCCTGGCCAGCGGCAGGGATCGAACTCTTGCTGCAGTGGCTGCGGTTTGCTTCATAGTGTGTTGCTTAACCCACTACGCCACCAGGGCAGGCCCCAAATAAATAAATCTTTAAAAAAAAAACAAAACACTCACTGGGTCTGGCAACCAGGAAACTGACATCCATTTAACCAGGTTTGTAAACCAGAGATATTTCTTATTCACTCTACATCAAATCCATCAGCAAGTCCTATAAGCCTGTCTTCAAAATATTTTCCAATTGTACTCTTTTCACCCTCTCTTCTGCCCTAGGCCAAGCCACTATCAATGTCTCACACCTGGTCCTCTTTGGTGGCCTCCTCACTGATCACCCTGTTGTCATCCTTGCCTTTCTGACTGGTTCTCCAGATCATTTTTAATTTATTTTTAAAGATTTATTTATGCATACAAGAGCTGGAGGTGTGGGAGGGGGGTGAGAGGAGTCACAGAGTCAGAATAGGGAGCAGCAGGCGAGACGGGAGAGGTCTGCTGTGCCATGTGGGTCAGCTCCTTGGCTGGGGATCGAACTCATGCTGCAGTGACAGAGGATAGCTTCATAGTGCTGAGACTTAACCCCTTGCGCCACCAGGGAGGTCCCCTAGTTCTCCAGATCTTTTAACTGAGATAAAGCAGATCCTAAAACTCTCATTTTACATGTTTCAACGCCTTACCGTTGCACTGCAAATAAATTCTACTAAAATAAATGATGCCTTCATTGGCCATCCTGAAACCCCTGATCACATGTCAGTCACACTGGCTCTGCTTTCTCCAGCTCTTCAAATTTTCTCCTGCCTCTAGGATTTTGAACTGCTCCTGCTCTGTTTTACCACTTAATTCTTTCTGCCTAGCTTCTATATTCTCTGTACTTTGTGTTTGTGCATGTTTAGCTCTAGCTTCAACAGCCCTCCTCTGCAAGGCATTTCTTTTTTATAAGATTTTTTTCTTTACTTATGCATATAAGAACTAGGGGACAGGCCAGAGGTGGAGGTGAGAGGATTCACCAGAGACAGAGTGGGGAACAGAACAGGCAGATTGACTGAAACACACTGCTGAGGGGCATAGCGGGCAGGGCAGGAGAGGTCTGCTGTGCCATGTGACTGGCAGCACGTGCTGCAGTAGCTGTGGTTTTCTTCATAGTGTGTTGCTTAACCCACTGCACCACCAGGGAGGCCCTGCAAGGCATTTCTATCTGAAGGGGTATCCTGCTCTCATTCCTCTAGTGTCTCCCTATTCTTTCCCTCAAGAACATAACTCATAATATATTTGTGTTTAGCTGTTTTTAAAAAAGATTTACTTGTGCATACAAGAATTGGGGTATATGCCAGAGATGCAGTGGCTGTGGATAGCTTGATAGCGCTCTTGAGACTTTCACCCCGGGCCACCAGGGAGGCCCGGTGAGTTTAGCTGTTTAAGTTCTATTTCCACATGAGATGGGAAACTCCACAAAAGAATGGCATCTATCTTAATCATGAATTTCCTTGAAATATATCTGACACATGATCAACACTGAATGAGAACTGGTTTATTAAATGCTAACCCCTAAACATCCTCTAATTTTCTACATGCTGTGTTGGAGCAGAAGTTTGCTGCTGGGTATATGCTGCTTAGATTCTGCTGCTTGCTGGAGCAGAGAGGTTGCTGAGTGCACTGCCTGTTCACAGAAGGAGCCTGAGAAAGGCTACCTTGACCCATCCTAAACAATAAAGAATACTTATGCCATGATGGATATGCTTATGCTATGATGGATGGGGTAACAAGTGCTCCATACAAGCTGTATAAAACCCTGCCATTTCTGCTGCTTGGGGCTCACTTTTGGGAACTATCCCGCTGAGCCCTCTGGTGTGACAATGAAATGTCTCTCTCTCCACCTCCCTGGGTGCTGTCTGATTTCTCTGGGAAACTGCCTTAACAGTGTCTTGCCAATTTTTTTTTCCTTTTCTGTCGAACTCAAAAATTCAGCCCATACTGAAGACTCACGGGGCCCTGTACCTTCTGTCCTACCTTCTTTGTTCACTGTTTCCTCTATACAACAGAGCGCCTTTAAGGCTCATCTCAAGCACTATGAAGCATTTTCTGGCCTCCAATACATTATGTTCTGTCCTTGCTTTGAACAGTGAAGTATTTTGTAACTTAATGGCTTTTGTTCTGTCCTGCCTCCCCTAAACTCTGACTCCTGGAGGGCCTCTCTGGTGGCGCAGGGATTAAAGTCTCAGTGCTATCAAGCTATCAGCAGCCACTGCAGCATGAGTTTGATCCCTGGCCAGGGAGCTAACCCACATGGCACAGCAGACCTCTCCTGTCTTGCCTGCTGTTTCCCTCAGCAGTGTATTTCAGTAGATCTGCCTGTTCTGTTTCTCACCCTGTCTCTGGTGAATCCTCTCATCACCACCACCCCTGCCATTGCCTCATCCCCCCACCTCTGGCCTATACCACAGTTCTCCTATGCATAAATAAATAAAAATAAATCTTAAAAACAAAAAAAACTCTGACTCCTGGACTGAATACTTAGTAAGTGTGTAGGATGACAGAACAACAATATGCTACTCTATAGTAATCTTCAAATTCTAGTGAGCAGGGCCTCCCCGGTGGCGCAGTGGGTTAAGCAACGCACTATGAAGCAGACCACAACCACTGCAGCACGAGTTCGATCCCTGCTGCCGGCCAGGGAGGGGACCCACATGGCGCGGCAGACCTCTCCTGCTGTGCCCGCTGCTCCCCTCGGCAGTGTGCTTCTATTGATCTGCCTGTTCTGCTCCCTGCTCTCTGTGGTGAATCCTCTCACCCCCCCCCCACACCTCTGGCCTATACCCCAGTGCTTGTACGCATAAATAAATAAATCTTAAAAAAAAAAAAAAACAAATTCTAGTGAGCATCAGAACCACAAGATGAGTTTATCAGAATATTGATTCCAAGACTTTAAGGAGGGCTTCACTAAGAATGAACATTATTTCAAGCATACTTTATGACTATAAGGGCCACCAGTTTAAGATCCTTGTAAGAAGTAACTTGAAGTGATCTGAACTCTCACGCTGAAGGCTCACTGACTCGTCTGAGGGAAGGGAGGGAGTTCAGAGGTTGAAAATCCCTACCCTGGGGCCTCCCTGATGGTACAAGGGTTTAAGTCACAGCACTATGGAGCTGACCGCAGCCACCACAACACCAGTTCGATTCCCAGCCAGGGAGGTGACCCACATGGTGCAGCAGATCTCTCCTGTCTCGTTCGCTGCTCCCCTCAGCAGTATATTTAAGTCGATCTGCCTGTTTGCTCCCCACTATACCCCCTCACCTCTGGCCTGCAGCCCAACTCTTGTATGCATAAATAAATCTTTAGACAAAAAAGAAAACCCCTACCATTCCTCTTCCAAAAGGTTAGATGAATAGACTCCAAAGTTATTTATTTGCCTTTCTCTTTCAATCTCCCCTCAGCTTCAACACTCAAAAAATTACCCAGACATTAAAGAAAAGGAAGCTCAAAGAGCCAAGGCAAGCCATCCCAAGATTAGCAGGCTTCCTCCCACAGGAGCCAAAGTCTGGGCGCTGGGGTCTCCACTCAGACCGTAGTAGTAAAAGCTGGTGCAAAATAAGGTGGTTCCAGAAGCTAGCAGTAATCCGGCCTAATGGGAGAGAGAAGGCAGAATACAGGCTAGTAAGAACAGAGCAAACAGAGAGAGAGTGGGTGGGGCTTGACATGGTTTAGATAAGGGGAAATTACCCAAAGGGGTTTTCTGCAATGGGGCACCCCTAACAGGGCCAGGCTGTGTACGAAGTGGTATTGGTTGGCCTTGTAAAAGAGCTGTAAGACAAAAGGGAAAAGGAGTGCTTTTTTAAGCAATTCAAGAGCCTGAATCCCATGGGGACACAGAAGACAAAATTTCACAGCACAACCCCACCTCTAAATCCCAGTTTGCCCCTCCCTCAGGCTTGCAGCCCTAAGCTGCTCCAAACACCTGCGCACGGCCCTTTCTCTACTTCCTTCAGGGACCCCAGAACTTTGGACCCTAATAGACCCGGCAGTCGGGGAGTCCCAGCGCAGCTACTTCACCTCCTTCCCGTAGGCATCTGGAAACTGGGCGCCTGTGGAAAAGAGGCAAAGGTTACCAATCCTAGCGCTAGTTCCAACCGCCCCCACTCCCGGGGGAAGCTAAGTGGACAATGGCGAGGTGTGGCGCCCCCAGAAGGCTCTGGTTGGTGGACACTAGCATCGGGCAGTTTGGGGAGCCAATTGGACCGGGTTGAGGGAATTTAAGAGGTTAAGGCTCCGCGGTCAGTCTGGTTCACCCGAGGCCCGGCACTTCCCACAGACTCCGCCCCTGCGCCAGACCCCAAAGGTCGCCCCAAGCACAGTCCCAGCTCCGTCCTTAGCCCCCTGACCATGCGCCCCGTAGGCGGCCAAGCCTACTGCCCCGGCTCCAGACAGGGCGGCTAGGCGGCGGAAAGCAGACCCCGGCCCAGCCATGGCTGTAGACGGTCACGAGCCGGACGAACACCGCCCAGGCCACCCAAAAGGCCAGCCAATCCCAACCGACCATGCAAATAAGGTCCACAGGTGCCCAATCCGGGTCGTGTTCATTTCAGCGTCCAGGTCCACAGCCGGGCATTTACGCCTTTGTAAAACCTCAGATGAGTGGTGAAGATGTCTGGCGGGCGGAGAAACCAGAACCAATTAGGAGGCAAAGAGCGGAGCCGTGGGAGGTGGCATTGGGGGGGCGGTACCAGAGCATTTGCGTCACGGATTGGCCCACTTTCCAAGTTGATCGCCTCTTTTAACAACCCCCTCCCTCCTCCGGCCAATTTCCAAGATCCAGATGCCCACGCAAAGTCCCGCCTCTTTCCCCACAGGCTCCTCCTTTTCAGCTCTAAACCAGACCCACTCCCAGACAGAGGCGGCCCCACCGATACCAAGCCCCACCCATCGCCATTAAATCCTGCCCACTGTCCAGATGGCTCCTCCCTCTGGTTCGGAGGGTCCGCCTTCTCCATATGATGCCCCGCCCCCCACAGTTGAACCCTTCGCGCCCCCCACCCCACCTCGAGAGCCTGAAGGGTGGGAGATCTAGAGGGCGGGGGCGCTATGTCCCTACCCTGCCCGGCCCACGTCGTCCATCCTCCTGTCTGTCCACTCCCGCCCCCTTCCTCCGTCTCCAATCCCCCCACTCCGGAGGACGGGCGGGCAGACTAGTGAGAGCTAGGGGTGTGCGCCGCTCTCTCGGCAGGGGGCGGGGGAGGCGGCCGCGCGGTGACGCGCGGGGCTGCTGCGGCTGCTCCGCCGGCGGATCATCACTCTCGGGCTGGGATGGACGCGGGGCGGGCGGGCCCTGGCGCGCGGAGCCAGGAGTCCGGGCCTCCCGGCTGCTGAGCGTCTCCTGAAGCTTCCCCTTACCTTCACTTTCCCTCCTAAGGGCCGTTCCGACCCCCGCCCTGGGGCTCCAGACTCGGCTCCCGCCCTCTTCTGACTCCCTGGACCTCCCCTTCTCGCCCGCCCTCGGGATCGACTAGATCCCTCCCCCTCCCCGAGGATTCCGGCTGGATCTCTGCCCCTGCACCGCGGATCCTGCGCTCCCGGGCTCTGGGCCCCTGGGGATTGCTGTGGACTCCTTCTCCCGCACCCGACCCCATAGGATCTTCTGCCTTCTGGACCTTCGGAGCTGGTCCACGGAGCCAGTGGATCCCCAATTCAGTCTTGTCCCGTTGCCTCCTCCTCGGTCCGCTGTCCCCACTGCGGGGATCACTGTTCCCGGGTTCCTCTTGACCCCATCCCCTACCTCTCCTTTCCCCGGGAATCGACTGGATCCCGGCCCCGCCCCCCGGGGCTGGGGCAATCCCCCTCCCCCGCCGGGTGAGGCGCTGCGGGCGGGGGCTGGGCCTGTGGGGCCGCGGGGGCTCAGAGGCCGCCGCCCCCCTCCTGAAGCCCGTCCGCCCCCTACTCGGAGCCCTGGATGGAGGCACCACGGCCCCAGGGCTGAGCCAGGTAGGAGCTAAGCGAGGCCGGGTGGAGGGGGCTGCGTGGCGGTCCGCTGGGGTCTCCCTTTTCTCTATCCCTCTCCTTGTGCCTGGTTTTCCCCAGCCTGCTCTGTCTGCGTGTCTCCGCCTAGGGATGCTCTCGCCGTGTCTCTGCGTCTCGGTCTCTTTGTCTCTGCCTCTCTCCAGCCCATGAATGATCCTTTGAATGGGCCCACAGACCCCGTGTGTTCCCATCTCCCCCTCCCCCTCCTTCTCCCCTTCCCGGCCAAGCCATTTCCCCACTGCAGGAAGGAGGGGGCCTGCGGCCTGAGCCCCCGTCCCTCTACTCTCCCCGGCTGGAGGAGTCAGGCCTGGGGAGGAATGGAAAGAGCAAGGCAGAGGGTTAGGGAGAAAGAGGGGGGTGCAAGATGTGGCAGGCAGAGATGGGGAGAGAAAATGGGGGGAGACAGATAGGAAAAGGGAGAGATAGAAGGGGATTGATGGAGAAATTTGGAGAAGGGATTTGAAGGAGAGGGAAAGATGAGAAACACCAGGAGGGAGATGTAGAAGACAGATGAAAAAAGACTGAGGGGCGAGAGACTGAAGGCAAGAGGCTGAGCAAGCTGGAAGAGGCCTGGAAAGATGCTTAGAGGGAGCGCTAAGGAGAGAAGAGAGATGGGGGGGAGGGCTTCAGTGGGAGTAAAGAAGGGAAAGAAGCTGGCAGGGAGGAGGCCAGGGGCCCAAACTACCTTGAGGAGGGGGTGAATGAAGCAGACCATGTTAGTTGGAGGGGGAGGGGTGGCATGGCCTTGGAAGCAGAGCCCAGCCTGGCATGGGCTGAGAAGATCCTGAGGGAGCCAGCCCCAAGCCCCTCCAGATGATGGGGGAAGAGAAGCTTAAGAGGGCCTGAGGAGGGGGAGGGCATGACTAGGTGTGTGTGGTAAGGATTCCTGTGTCCTCATCTCTGGAATAAATTGACACCTGCAGAGAGCCACCCGCGGGCTGGCTCTGAAAACCCCGCGTCAGCAAACAGCTCTGGTGGCTGGGGTGGGGGGGAGGGGGGAGGGGGCAGGAGGGACCTGCTGAAATGACCTGGGTGTCTGCCCCTTCGATCCCACCTCTTTGCTATCCTGCTGTCCTGAGCACCCAGGCATCAAAGCAGCAACTGTGTGTTGGGGTGTGTGTGGGGTGGGGGGGCTGACAAGGGGAAGGGGAGGTGAATAGCTGGAATGCGATGAGAAGAAAGCTGAGGTTTGCCCCCAGGACACAGGTCTAAATGTCCTGCATGGAAGGAGAGGTGTCTGGAGTCTGAGGCTGTTTGAGACTGTGGGAGGGGGCAGTCAGTAGGCACATCTGATGCCCCTCAAACCTGCCTCAGCAGCTTTTCTCCATAGCCAGAGGCCTGGTCACTAGGACTAGGCTCTGATTGGTCAATAAGGGGCAAGAGGCGGGTCTTTTAGGATTCTCTGAGCCCCCCAATTTCCTACTCCCCTCAACATGTATACTTATTCCTCTATGCTAAGGTTGGGGGAAACTCTAGCATTCTGACTCACACCTCTGCTCTCCACTTCATGCCCTAAATGAACCCCATAACCATGCCAGCCCCTTTCCCTCTTCCTCCAGACCCCCCCATTTCCAGGGTTAAAGCTGCAGCCCGTTGCCGAGGTAACATTGCGGGGCAGCATCCTGTCGCCCAGCAACCGGCTGCAGGATCATGCATCTGTCCTCGGATTTGCCCCTCCAGCATCCCCTCTCTACTCTAGCCCCTGCCTCAAGGCACATGAACTTCTTAGGGGAGAAATGGAGAAGATCTGGGGGCAAGGGGTCCCCCCACAATTCAAGACCTCACAAATCCTTAGGGAATGGATAGCTGAGAAGGTGCTGGGCTTGTGTGCTCCCAAGAAAGGCCAGTGTCCGGCCTGGGTCGGGGGCTCAGGGCCATGAAATTACAGCTTAGGAGTAATTAACACGGATAAGCAAACCCACCACTTCCTGCTAATTAATGACTTGGTATTTTTATTTTCTCTTCCCTGTCTATCGCATCCCTCCCAGGGAGGTGGGAACTGGGACTCCTGAGTTTCTGAGGAGAGCCCACCTGGGAGGGCTAAAGCAGCTGTAAAGGGGTGTGCTGGGTCTGAGGAGCTGAGCCTCCTTCCCTCTGGCTCTGTCCAGGACATTTTCCACATCTTGACCCCACCCGCACCTCAGACTGTTTTATCTGGGTCCCTGCTGATGGGGAAGGGGTTGCTGGGATTGGGAGGTGCCAGGAGGCCTGTGGGTGGAAAGAAGGGGGCAATTTGTTTGAATTCTAAGTCTCTAACCACTTATCTCTTCTGTTTCCCCATTCCTTTCTGTCTGCCCTATCCATTCAATTTCCCTTCCCTTCTTCCACCTCTCTCTGTATCTGTCTGTATGTCTGTCTGTCTGTATCTTGCATACCCTGTCTCTCCTCCCAGCAGGTCGGGCCTGCCTTCACCCTCTCCCACTTCCTTCCCCTTCCCCACCCCTTACCCCCTCCATGGAGAGAAACAGACCCCTACTCGGTCCAGTCTAACCTAGGTCCCTCCCTATTCCCCCTCCTCCCTCCTTTACCCACCCCCTCCTCCCTCCCGGGGGCGAGGGGGGCCTCCCTCCCTCTCCCCCCCCCTTCTCTCTCTCTCCGAGGGGGGGGTCCCGGGGAGGGAGGGGGGTCCCCCGATCAGCATGTGGCTCCTGGCGCTGTGTCTGGTGGGGCTGGCGGGGGCTCAACGAGGGGGAGGGGGTCCTGGCGGCGCCCCGGGAGGCCCGGGCTTGGGCCTTGGCAGCCTCGGGGAGGAGCGCTTCCCAGTGGTGAACACAGCCTACGGGCGAGTGCGCGGTGTGAGACGTGAGCTCAACAACGAGATCCTGGGCCCCGTCGTGCAGTTCTTGGGTGTACCCTACGCCACACCACCCCTGGGCGCCCGCCGCTTCCAGCCACCTGAGGCCCCAGCCTCTTGGCCCGGCGTGCGCAACGCCACCACCCTGCCGCCCGCCTGCCCGCAGAACCTGCACGGGGCGCTACCCGCCATCATGCTGCCTGTGTGGTTCACGGACAACTTGGAGGCAGCCGCCACCTACGTGCAGAACCAGAGCGAGGACTGCCTGTACCTCAACCTCTACGTGCCCACCGAGGACGGTAAGGGCGCGGGCACCAGGCCTAGCACCTGGTGACACAGCCCACAAACGCACATACAGACCCTCCAACGCTCGCACAGCCCCAGGGCTGGGAGCTGCCCCTTGGTGTGGACAGTGAGGGGCAGTATGTCCCTGCAGGCTGTGTGCCCTCTAAGGTGGTATAGGTACCTACCAGGAACAAATCCCATCAACAGGTACCCCAGAAATTCTTTGTGCCCACAGAGAACATTTCTGGGGATAAGGGCAGCAGGCACCAGGCACACAGAGTGGCCACTGAGGCATCCATCCTCTGCCTAGAAATCCACTCCACCTCTGTCCCACCTCCCACCCCAGGCCGGGGTTTTCCCTGGTGGAATACCCACGTTAGCCATATCTGCCCCTCCAGGACCACACAGACCCCTTTCCTCCCTGGCCAGCAGAGGCAAACTTCTGTCTAGCCCATCATAAACAGCCTCTTTCCTGAGCTGAACGCCTCTTTACGATGCTCTGTCCTCTGTCTTCTATGAGCCCACAAAATGATTAGGGAAGCTCCCTACTAAAGGCGCTTTCACTCACAGCACAGCCCACCCATTCCATCAGAAGCCCTTCCCTAGGGCTCTCCATGAACTCTCCAGTTCACTACAGCACAATTCATGCCCCCTGAACATTCCCCTAGACCATTCTCTACCTGCATCCTCAGCGCACCAAGCTTACTCAGTACTTCCAGGTCGTCTACAAAAGAGGGTCCCTCAGCTGAACTCTAACCACCCAGAAGCCTATCCTCACCAGCGGCCCCCATGTTATCCTTCTGTCACTACTCCAAAACACCCCACCTCCACAGGAAACTTCTACAACATCTCTCGCAGGCCATTTTCCAACAATTTTACTCACAGAGTTGCTAGCTAGGAACTGCTGTAGGGATATTCTACCCACCTAACACCTCTACATCCTGCACTCGAGTCCCACCTGAGACTAGGAATCTCAGTTACTCAATACCCAGGCGATGTACACTTCACAGTTCCCCGCACCTTCACCCCGCACACACCCCACACTGTGTGGGTACCTTGTCACCCACACAGATCCATGTTCCCCAGTTCCCCTGGATATAGATCAAGTGTAGACAATATAGATCTATGCTGTAGCACATCCACGCATAGAGTGTATACACCAGTGACCCTACACCTGGACCGTGTGCTCTGACAGGCCGCTCAGGCCAGTCCCCGACACCCGCAACACTTCTCAATCATTGCTTACCTTAACTCTCACCTCTCACCTAGAAACCCACCTGTACCAAATCTCAGATGGTGGCAACACACCCAGCAACCCTACCTCCTATTCACAATTCAAGAATCCAACACCTTTTTTTCCGCACCCATAGTCCCCTGATGCCAATCACAGAACAACTTATGCATTTCAGCCATCTCAGGTCCTTTGCCACACCTCCTGTTTGGCCTGTCCACCCTAAGTCCCTCATGCCAGCTGGGTATTCTCACACCCTAATCACCCCTCTCTGTAAGCCATGCCTCCGGCAACCCATACACCACCTTGAGTGGGCTGTCTCATCACACCCATGTGATGTGAGACATCTACCCAGGGCTTCCCACCAGTGGACTGTTCACCCCAACACCTGCACCCCACCCCCACATCACCTATGCTCACACCTTCTGTATTTTTAACTGCTTACTGCAGACCTGCCTAAGGCCTGACACATTCAGGTGATCTCACTGAATCTTCACATCAGCTCTGGGAGGGAGAGGTTGATTGACTCAGGCACACACACACTTACACTTAATATTCTCATGCACACACTTGCTCTGCTGACTTCATCCCCATCCCCATCCCGTCACAGAGAGTAGGTGCTGATCCCAACAGGTCCCTAAGGGATTGTCAATTGGGAGAAGCCAAATATTTGTCTGGGCCTACCGACCTGTCCCTCCCCAGGCTGGACTCCACTGCCACTGAGGAAAAACCAACCAACCCAGGGGAAAAACCAACCAACCTCAGGCCCCTGGCTTCTAGGCCTCCCCTACCCAATCTCCCAATCTGAAAGAAGCCTGGAGCCAAACTCTGGGCCCAGTGTGAGGCCCTTCCCTGACAGTGGACATACTTTGTGCTTGCCAGCAACTCCTGACACCTTATGTGCCAGGTTGGCTCAGAGCACCTATTCCCTATTTGTGGACTGGACCTCCAATTGGGGAGGGCTTTTTTTTTTTATATTAGAGCAGGGGTGGGGGAGCTGGTACCCCAGGTGGGAAATTCACCATTTTGTGGGGAGGAGAGCAGGCCTGGGTAAGGGGTGAGGTGGGGGGCGGGGTCCAGAGGGAAGAGGTGGAGTGGAGGGCAAGACCTGATGACCCTTTTCCCTGCTTCACCCCACATTGGGGAGATGGGGTGAGAAGCCAGGCCTGTATGTGTGGATGGAAGAGAAATGCAGGTGGACAAGAGGCTGGGGAGGTGGTCAGGCAGCCCTAGTGGACCTACCCACAGCCCTCCAGTGGGGAGGTTTTGAGCTATGGGGCAGGCTGCCCCCTGACCCCCCTTCTATCCTCTGCCCTCCAGATTGGTCCAGAGGGAAGCAGAGTCCTTTCTGCTGTGATCCCTCCTCTCTACAGCCTGGGGGGACAGACAGGTGCTTGGCTGGCCAAGAGGGCCTTCTTGTGTGGTGGCCACCCCCAGGTGGCACAGCTGGCCTTGGACTCCCAGGCAGAGTTCCCCTCCCCCACCCACCTCTAACGCCTTTTCATTTCCAGCAATTAGCAAACACTTGGACAACCAAATCCTTTCCAGCCAAGTCAATATGTCTTAAGACAGGCCTCAGCCCACTCAGGCACCCCACCCCCGCAAACCAGCCTTTTCTTTGGGGCATGACTTTTTCCGGGGAGGGGAACAAAATTGGGTTGTAGAAACGTTTTTCTCTTTTCTTGGTTTCTTTTTCTTGCAAACAAATTTTGCTTTTTTTGGCTTATTTTTTCTGCCCCCCCCCTCCCCTTTTCTGCTTTCTCTCCTCCCCTCCCCATCCACCACCTCCCCCGACCCCCATCTTTCCCCACAAAATTGTCCTTTTTTCTCTGTTTTGTGTTCCCGGTCTTAGGTCCGCTCACAAAAAAACGTGACGAGGCGACGCTCAATCCGCCAGACACAGGTAGATTTAAAAATCCCGCTGCTGCATGTGGTTGCTGATAAGAGGACGCCCCTAACTAAATGCCCCACAGCCCTCAAGGCCCCTCAGTTGTTCTCCCAACTAAAAACGAAAAAGAAAAGAAAAGAAAAATTTTAATAATTGGAAAAAAGAATTATGAAAACTTCAAACAAAATTGCAACAATGTTGGACCCACTAGAAACCTGCACGAAAAACTAAATGTGGCGAAAATAAAAGTGAAAAAAGAAATTGGAATGACAGGGAAAAAATTGGCTAAAATGTTTAGGATTTGAAAGAAATTTGGATTGTTTGGAAACTTGTGAAATGTAATATTTGAAAAGGAATTTTAATTTGGAGCAAACAACATTTGAAAAACAAAATTTTAAGGTGGCAAATTGATGACACAATTGAAATATCCGAAGCCTGCTACCGTTTCCAAAGGCCCGTCAGACTCAGAGAACGCAAACATTTGAAGCAAATTAAAGAATTTGGAAATTTTTGAAAACAGGGCCCAATATCTTGAAGTTTCACCACAAAATTTTGAAAAAAAATGCAAAGAATTTTTTTCTTTTTTTCTTTTTTTTCCAAAAATGGATCTTTTTGTTTTTTTTTTTTTTCTTTTCTTGTTGAATCTGCCCCGAGAGCTTCTTGCTTTTTGGTTGTTGTTTTTTCTTTCTTTCTTCTTTCTTGATCCTGTTTTTTTGTTGTTGGTTTTGAATTCTTGTTGCCCCAGCCCCATTCCTGCTCCTTCCCTCTCTGACCTCCCCTCCCCCCACACTGGGAGTGGAGGTGCTGGGTGGGGAGAAGGGGGAGAATGAGGACCTTTAGGATAGGGTTTTGGAGGGATTAAAACTCTAGCCAGAGCTGTGGGAAGGTTGTAGGAGATTCAGAAACCAAGGGAGGAACAGGATTTTGGGAGGACACGAAGAGAGCACTGCCCACCTAGGAGCTTCTGGCCAAAATCAGGCAAGGGAGGTGGCAGAGAAGGTCCTAAGAGAGAGAAGGCAGGAAACTGTCTGTGAGGAGTGGAGGAAAGCTTCTTAGTGACTTGTTGGTTGAACTGCTGGCAGGAGGGAAGTTTCTAGCAGGACAAGGGTGGCTGCCAGAGGTCCAGCTGTGGAGGCCTAGGCCTTGCTCTTATTCGCTGAAGACACAAGCAAGAAAGAGATCGCAGGTGTCAACAGAGGTGGACCTATGGGCCAGGGTGACCCCAACCTTGGCACTGTGGCCAAATTAGGGAGGGGTTGCATGGAAGGGTGCTCACTATATAGCCTTGGGGGACTTCACAAGCCCTCTGAGGCTCCCCACCTTTCTGGAATTAGGCACTCGTCAGTGCAGTGTGGAGTCCTCAAGGCCTTGTGGCAAGTGACAGTGATCATGGGATCCTTTTGGAACTTAGCAAGAGAGGGATCCAGGGTAGAACCCAGGGCTCAGGCCAGGTTGCGGGTTCCAAGACCAGAGAGCTGCACCCTGGCTTCATTAAGCAAGCTCTTTCCCACCCTGCCTCCTCCTGCCACTGTAATTAGGCTGGGGGTTGCCATGGTAACTGGGGAGGTGACCTAGAAAGGAATTAGGGCGGGGAGGAGACCAAGCCCCCAGGGACCCTAGGGCCTGGCACCCCCTCACCCACAGACCAGACTCCCATGTGGAGCTGAGGCCCGAGGTCTAAGTCTGAGGAAATGCCAGGACCCTCCCAGCATCTCTGCTCTAGATCCAGTCTTGGGGACTTGGTCTTCTAGGAGCAGGAAGACAGTTTGCTGTGTGAGTGGGGAGAGGGGGTTCCCTGATCCAGCAGATGTCCAGAGGAGGGCCCTCCCACTCCCACCTCTGTTAGGCTTCTTGAAAGGTCTGCCCAGCGTTTGGAGAGGTGCTGGGGAACAGGCTGGTAGGAAGTGGGGAGGGGCTTTGCACCAGACTAGCTGGGGAGGGCGGGAGGGGAATCCGGTCTTGCCCCCCAGGGATGGGTGTGATATGTCCCCTGAGCTCCGGGCTGGTCCTCAGCAGGCCTGGGAGCTGGGCAGTGCTGCTTCTGGACTGACTGTGTCCTTGTCCCACCCCCGGCCCACCTGCCCGCCCCCTTCCCACGCAGATATCCGGGACTCTGGGAAGAAGCCCGTGATGCTGTTTCTGCACGGCGGCTCCTACATGGAGGGCACTGGGAACATGTTCGATGGCTCCGTCCTGGCCGCCTATGGCAACGTCATTGTGGCCACGCTCAACTACCGGCTTGGGGTGCTCGGTGAGGGTGGGCAGCTAACTTTAAAGGCTGGAGTCTGGCGGGGGTGGGCCCTGGTGGGTGGGGTTCGTCTAAACCCAGCAGAAGCAGAATGGCTTCTGGACTGGACTGAGCAGCCCAGGAAAGGGTCAAGGGTGCTGTGACATCCCCAGAGAGCCCCCTTTCTCTCTCTACCCCCAGGTTTTCTCAGCACCGGGGACCAGGCTGCAAAAGGCAACTATGGGCTCCTGGACCAGATTCAAGCCCTGCGCTGGCTCAGTGAAAACATTGCCCATTTTGGGGGTGATCCTGAGCGTATCACCATCTTTGGGTCTGGGGCAGGTGCCTCATGCGTCAACCTTTTGATCCTCTCTCACCATTCGGAAGGTACCAACAACCTGCCCCTCCCTTCTGCTTTCCATGCCCCTGACCCCAGCAAGTCCCCCCTCTCCTGTGCTCTGATGCAGCCCATCCTGAGCCTGTCTGTCCCTCCAGGGCTGTTCCAGAAGGCCATTGCCCAGAGTGGCACTGCCATCTCCAGCTGGTCTGTCAACTACCAGCCACTCAAATACACGCGACTGCTAGCAGCCAAAGTCGGCTGTGACCGGGAAGACAGTGCCGAAGCTGTAGAGTGTCTGCGCCGGAAGTCTTCCCGGGAGCTGGTGGACCAGGATGTGCAGCCTGCCCGGTATGGGGGTGGAGAGGGCCAGGTCCAGGCCTTCGTTCTCCTTGCTACTTCCAAGGAGGTTGAGAAGTGCCTGCAGGCATCCCTTTGGTAAGGAGAGGTAGGCCTCTCGTGGCCCTGCCTTCTCTCAGAAGCCTTCCTTAAGTAGAGGCACCTAAACAGAGCCAAGTGTGCAGGAGGTACCCTGAAATGCTTCAGGGGGAACTTCCCAAGAGACCAAGTGCTCTGAATGACTCCTAGATTTTAACGTGGGGAGAAGGTTCTTCCAGGCACAGGGAAGAACCCTCACTCATGTGAGCTCAGCGGGCTGTGAGCTGAGAGGAGGCCAGTGAGCAGGTGATGAGACTCTGACCCCTTCTCCCCAGCTACCATATTGCCTTTGGGCCCGTGGTGGACGGTGACGTCGTCCCTGATGACCCTGAGATCCTCATGCAGCAGGGAGAATTCCTCAATTATGATATGCTTATTGGCGTCAATCAAGGAGAGGGCCTCAAGTTCGTGGAGGACTCTGCAGAGAGTGAGGACGGTGTGTCTGCGAGCGCCTTCGACTTCACAGTCTCCAACTTTGTGGACAACCTGTATGGTTACCCAGAAGGCAAGGATGTGCTGCGGGAAACCATCAAGTTCATGTACACGGACTGGGCCGACCGGGACAATGGCGAGATGCGGCGCAAGACCCTGCTGGCGCTCTTTACCGACCACCAGTGGGTGGCACCGGCTGTGGCCACCGCCAAGCTGCACGCCGACTACCAGTCCCCTGTCTACTTCTACACCTTCTACCACCACTGCCAGGCTGAGGGGCGGCCCGAGTGGGCAGACGCAGCACATGGCGACGAGCTACCCTACGTCTTTGGTGTGCCCATGGTGGGTGCCACTGATCTCTTCCCCTGCAACTTCTCCAAGAATGATGTCATGCTCAGCGCTGTGGTCATGACCTACTGGACCAACTTCGCCAAGACTGGGTGAGGGCCAAAAGGGCTGGGGGGGGGGGCATTCTGCCGGCAAAGGCACACATCCCCTCCATCCTCCCCCCCGAACATGATATCCTTCTTCCCTTAAGGAACTCTTGTGTTGGCTCGGACCCCTGCTGCACACCTTCTCTGTGCCAGGCACTGAGCTGTGTGTGGAAATTCAGCAGAGACAGAGATGCTGTCCTTTCTGGGGGTGGGTTAGTGGTGGTTTGGCTCTGGATCTCTCTCTCCTTCCCTGCCTTGCCCACTCATCTTCTCTTGTTCTCCTCCCAGCTCTGCCCCTCTGCCTGACTGCTCTAGTTCATGTGTCTGATTATGTGTAAGGGCTTGTAGGTGTCTCTTTACTGCCATCTCTGCATCTCTCTCTTGAAATCCATTGCTATCTGTCCCTTCTCGCTGCTCTCTTTCCTCTGTTTCCCTTTGGCTTACCTGTTTCACCCTGGTCAACTCTCTTGTTTCTTTGTGTCTCTGTCTCACTCACTCTCAGCCTCTGCTTCTCTCACTTGCTGTCTCTTTCTCTGCCTCTATCTCTGCTCCTCTGTTCTCACCTCCAGGCTGTCTCTGGCGGTTTCTGTCTCCCCGGCTCTCTGCATCTCTGTCACTTTCATTCCTCATTCCTGCCCTACTCCTACTCCCGCTGGAGCCTCACCCTGACTCTTCCTTTCCCTGCCCTCGTGTGCCCACAGTGACCCCAACCAGCCAGTGCCGCAGGACACCAAGTTCATCCACACCAAGCCCAACCGCTTTGAGGAGGTGGTGTGGAGCAAGTTCAACAGCAAGGAGAAGCAGTACCTGCACATTGGCTTGAAGCCTCGCGTGCGTGACAACTACCGTGCCAACAAGGTGGCCTTCTGGCTGGAGCTTGTGCCTCACCTGCACAACCTGCACACGGAGCTCTTCACCACCACCACGCGCCTGCCTCCCTACGCCACACGCTGGCCTCGCCCACCCCAAGGTGCCCCAGGCACACGCCGGCCCCCACCGCCTGCCACCCTGCCTCCTGAGCCTGAGCCTGAGCCAGGGCCTCGGGCCTATGACCGCTTCCCTGGGGACTCCCGAGACTATTCCACAGAGCTCAGCGTCACTGTGGCTGTGGGCGCCTCCCTCCTCTTCCTCAACATCCTCGCCTTTGCCGCCCTCTACTACAAGCGGGACCGGCGGCAGGAGCTGCGGTGCAGGCGGCTCAGCCCGCCTGGCGGCTCGGGCTCTGGTGTGCCTGGCGGGGGCCCTCTGCTTCCGGCTGCAGGCCGAGAGTTGCCACCAGAGGAGGAGCTGGTGTCACTGCAGCTGAAGCGGGGTGGTGGCGTTGGGGCGGACCCTGCCGAGGCCCTGCGCCCCGCCTGCCCACCCGACTACACCCTGGCCCTGCGCCGGGCACCGGACGACGTGCCTCTCTTGGCCCCCGGGGCCCTGACCCTGCTGCCCAGTGGCTTGGGGCCACCGCCGCCCCCACCGCCACCCTCCCTTCATCCCTTTGGGCCCTTTCCCCCGCCACCCCCCACCGCTACCAGCCACAACAACACGCTACCCCACCCCCACTCTACCACTCGGGTATAGGGAGCAGCTCGGGGAGGCCCTCCTCCCCAGCACTCCTGGCCGTCCGGGGGAAGTGCCACTCGGAAGGCAGGGAGGACAACTTGGCCACAGGCTTTTCTCATGTGGAGTTGTCACACGTCGAGAGCATGAGGTGGACTTGGGTTTCCTCACCGGGACGTGTTTCTCCCACGCAGAGAGGCCCATTCTCTTCTCTGGACCTGGGCCTTTGAACAACTGGGGGGTGATTCCCCCTCCCTTGGGACACCAGTCTTGGGTGTGTGGCGACGTGGACGTATCCCCACGTGGAGGTGTGCTTTCTCACGAGGGGGTATGTTTTCCCATGTGCAGGGTGAGGTTTTTTTTGCCGCCCTGGACACATGCTGACCCCCTCAAAATTTCTGTGGGGATTTGTACCCCAGAATCCTGTTCCCTTATGCCTTCTCCCACCTCCTCCCTGCTCCCCACCCCATGGAGACCCTGGAAGTGGTATGTTCACATACAGTAACCCTTGGCCAACAGACAACACAGGGTGGTGCCCGGGAAGTAGCAAGGAAATCAGCCCCCCTCCCTACCCCACTGCCCACTCGACCCCAGCAAAGCATGTTTATCCCCCATGGCACAAGTCAGGGGAAGCACGTTCTCCAGGTGACAGAGAGACACAGATTTCCTGCCAGGAGGAAGTGAGGAGTCCCCTGCATCCCTGTGCTATCTGGGAGTTGTTTTCCCATGGATCCAGGATACATTTCTCTGAGTAGAAACATGGCTTGCATGTGGATGTGTGTTTTCCCATGCAGACAGTCCCTTTCTCCCCAGCACTTCCCTGCATCCCCCAGGCCTCAGGCCCAGCATTTAATTCTTCATCAGACAGCAGGTGGGAACAGACTTCTAGCTGACAGAAGCTGAGAGGGATGTAACAAACCCTGAGGGGAGGGTTTCGCCCCTCCCTTCCCAGAGAAGCTGAGTTGGGGGGAGGGGAGTGGCTCCTGCCACCCACAGAGGCCATGCATGTTTGACCAAAGCCCTCACTGGGGTTTGAAGACAGCCTTTTCCTCTGTCCTCAGACCATTGCTCATCTGTGCCAAACTGGGTAAGTGGGTTTACTGAAGACCCCCCCCAAATGTACCAAGGAGTCCTCTGTCCTGGATCAAGTCATGTAAATGGGGGGGGGGGCAAGTGGGAAGGCCCTGCCTGTGTCTCCCCTCACCATACCGTGCCTCCCTCTCTGCCTCCATTCCCTATCCCACATGTTCGTCTTCCTCTTTGAAGTTTCTTACATCCCGGTGTCAAACCAGCTTCTCCCCTCAGCTGCCCACCTCCTTTCATCTACCCACCTCCCCTTCCCTGACCAACAGGGCTGGAGGAAAGAGAG
This sequence comes from Galemys pyrenaicus, assembly GCA_019455555.1. NCBI lineage: Eukaryota > Metazoa > Chordata > Mammalia > Eulipotyphla > Talpidae > Galemys > Galemys pyrenaicus. Next base: position 2,346,475 of record JAGFMF010012125.1, on the reverse strand, counting down.
ATGGAGGGAAGGAGGGCAAGGGAGAAGGGTTTCATGGGACAGGTTGGGGAGAGAATGAGGTCAGCTGTGTGAGGAACAGATGGGGTGGTGGGGGACGGGGCTTGGGCAGACACCAGCAAGAAGAATTTGAAAGGACAAGTATAAGGTGACTGCCCGGCAGGGATCTAGGAAAAAATGTTTAAGGCTCTGGGAAGAGTGCAGCCAGGAAAGGTTTTAAGGGACATCAGTGGAGAAGGGGCAAATCCTCATCTGGTATTTGGTGGGTTTCTTAGTGCCAAAGTAGGGAGTGGGGTACTGTCTTCCACTGACACCTAAATCCAGAATCCCTGGCCTTGGCTCCCCGGAACTCTGCCTCCTGACCCTCCCTTCTCCCGCCTCCAACCCATGGAACATTAGTTCTCCGACCCCTTCCCCTGCCTGGTCTAGCTCCTCTCCAAACAGCCATGCCCTCTAAATGCTAGGGAGCTGGACCCTAAACCCTGTAGACAGATGCCCCCAAATTGGGGCATGGGAGGGGGGCTGGGGGACCCCATGATTCAGCCACGGACTCCAATGCCCAGCCCCTCTCCCCAGAACAATTCCCTGACAATCTCATGTCCCCACCCCAACCCTTTGCGGCTCTGTACACATTTTTAAACCTGGCAAAAAGATGAAGAGAATATTGTAAATATAAAAGTTTAACTGTTGGTTATGCCTGCTATGATGTTAGGAGGTGGAAGGAGGGGCTCTGGAGAAACAAGTCTTGGGGAATTTACTGTTGAAGGAGGGGGTCCCAGCCCACAACCCTTTTCAGTGAACAGCTCGGAAGTCTGAGAGTAAAAGGGGGTAGATGCTGGGGTGAGGTTGCTATGGTGACAGGATTGTGTGGGGAGTTAGGATCAGGACCCTTAATGTCTGTGCAGAGGTCAGTGCCTGGTGTGGAGAAGGATCAGGCAGAAGCTGATGGGAGCAGAGACCGGACAGGCCAGAGGGCCTGTGGACTAGTCAAGATGGCTGACTATAGGAGTGGCATACACACAAGGTGAAAAATTGGTCTCTGCCAAGGCCTGGCTCAGGCTAGAGGGTCAACCATGGGCCCAGGACTCTCCCTCTTGGCACATTGTGAGGGAGGGCCCCAGCATCATTGTGACCCACTTACCCCCAGGAGCCTCTGGGACAGGTAGGTGCCACTTGATACTGTAGGCACAGTAGGCCCGGGGGTCTAAGGGCCCCGGCGGTCCTAGGGACCCCCATGGCCATGGCTGAGCAGCCACGGCCTGGGTGGACCTCATATCACAGTTCCCACACCAACAACTGCCAGGACCTGGGTAACTCCATCCTGTTGCTGTTGGGCCTCATCATCTGTATTAACATTGGCATCAATATGGTGACGCTGGTCAGGGTGGGGCCGGATGGGAGGGTGCTGGCAGGATGGATGGGAGCAGGCCTGGTGGCCAGGACCTACCTGGGGTCACTATTTCCTCCCCTACCTAGCTCTGGCACAGACTCCGTGGCTTCTTACACCAAGTGTTCCATATTATGTGTGAGAAAGGTAAGTAAGGGCTAGGGTTTGGGGATGTGGGAGGCGCAGGAACCAGGTATGCTAGTTCTGGCCCTGAGATGATGCCCCCTAGTCTCCCCACTCAGATACCGTATCTCTGCAGCCTCTCTCCCCATACCCTGCCTCTCCATTCCTGTGGGAGCCAAGCTCCCCACCAACCTCCCACCTCTCCCTGATTCACAGAAGCTAAGCCATGCCCTCCTGAGAAGAAGACCGAGCCCCCAAAGCAGAGCTCCCCTACAGTCCACCTTCGATGCACCATGGATCCTGTGCAAATGACCGTAACCCCTCCACCCATTCGCCGCCATCGCCGTCGAGGCTTGTCAGGGCGCCGTGCCCACCGCCCTACAGCCTGGCGCCGAGACTCTGACGAGGAGGAGAAGCCCCGACGTCATTGCCCACCATTATGTTCCCACAACTGGAATGTCCCCCCAAACTGGGAAGGCTTCTGCTCTAGCCAGGGGTTCTGGATTCCCTGGGCCCACAATGCTCCAGAGCCACCTACCCAGACTATCCGCTTCCAGGAGACCATAGGGGGAAGGCCCTTAAAAACAGAGGTGCGATCAGAGCTGGGCCTTGAGGCATACGTGTACCCTGTGAACCCCCCACCCCCTAGTCCTCAGGCCCCCAACCCTAAGAACAATGGAGCAGGGGCAGGGGCTGGGGCTGAGGCTGGGACAGAGCAGAAGTGCTCGCCAGCCCCACCACCTGTCCAGGGCCCAGCATTTGTCCCAGAGGTCCCCCGGCGTGGCTCCTCAGGCCGCATAGTGTATGACGCTCGAGACGTGAGGCGGCGGCTTCGGGAGCTGACCCGGGAGGTGGAAGCCCTGTCCCACTGTTACCCTATGGTCACTGAATCCAGCAACATGGCTGAGGAGACGGGCAAGGAATGGATATACCGTCACTTGCCAGAGAGGTGACTGGGAGAACAATAAAAAAAGAGGTGGAGGTGGTTTGTGGTGATGTGAGGAGGGGCAGGGCCCACAAGCACCCAGAAACCCTGGTTGCTAGGGGAATGATCTCCCTGGCAACAGGGCCTAGAGAACCCTGAGGACCCTCATCACCCTCTTGGCCTCGACAGGCCCTGTCTTCAACCTTTTTCAAGGCCCTTCTTAGTTTCAAGATGTCTTTATTTTTTTAAATTTTTTTTCAAGATGTCAGTCTTTTTTTTTTAAGATTTTTTTTTAATTTAAATTTTATTTTAGGATAAAGCATTGGGGTATAGGCTGCAGGTGTAGGGGTGGGGTTGAGAGGGTTCACCAGAGACAGAGTGAGGAGCAAAACAGGACATTTACTGAAATACACTGCAGAGAGAGCAGCAGGTGAGCCAGGAAAGAGGTCTGCTGCGCCATGTGGATCATCTCCCTGGCCGGGAATTGAACTCAGGCCCCCATGGTGGGCCTTAGAGGTAGTAGCACTGAGACTTAATGCCTAGGCCACCAGGAAGGCCCTATCCTGTCTATTTTTTTTTGTTGTTGTTGTTCAGAGAAGACCCCCAATCCCATTCCAGATCCCAAGCAGTGCTGAAGTAGAAGGGAGACATTCATCCCCATTGCCCTGGTCCCTCAAGCCTGATCCCTGCCAGAGGCCAGATTTAGGCTGCAACAACAGATGAGGTGTGGGTGCTTCTTTTTTTTTTTTTTTTTAAAGATTTATTTATTTATGCATATAAGTACTGGGGTACAGGCCAGAGTTGTGGGGGGTGAGAGGATTCACCACAGACAGAGCAGGGATCAGAACAGGCAGATCAACGGAAGTACACTGCTGAGGGGAGCAGCGGGCGAGGCAAGAGAGGTCTGCTGTGCCATGTGGGTCCCCTCCCTGGCCGGCAGCAGGGATCAAACTCGTGCTATAGTGGCTGCGGTTTGCTTCATAGTGCGTTGCTTAACCCACTGCGCCACCAGGGAGGCCGGTGTGGGTGCTTCTTAAGCCCTAGTTTCTAGGGAAGGGGTGACTGAGAGTGAGGGTGCCCAGGTCCTTGTAGTTCCCTTAGCTTCTGTACACTTGAGCAAGCTTAGAACAGAAGATGAAATATTGGAGGGCTACCTCCTTAGCACATCGCAGCCCTTTTGTAACCTTACTCTTCTGATCAGCGCCTTCATGTCACAAATGAAGACACCAAGGCCCAGAGAGGCCAAATGACTTATTCACGACAGGGAGATCAAGTTCATAGCCTCAGATACTCCATTCCCCTGCTCCCACAGGTAGATTCCCATTGCCACGGAGTCAGTCAGGCCCATCAGAATCTCCCACCTTCCTCAATTTGCCATGTGAACTCTTCAGACTATTCCAGCCACTGGCCAGCAGGGAAACCCAGGTCCTACCCTCTTTCTAGGTGATGGGGCTCATATCCATGCATACATATACACGCATGTGCACATACACCTACACACACACGTGCACTCACACAGGTAAGGATCAAGGAGTCAAGTGAACATACCTAAGCTAATGGTGCTGGACTTCACCTTCTGTACAAACTGAGTCCCTGGAATGTTAGCAGACAGTGTTTTTTGTGAATTGCCCTGCTCCTCTGTTCATTTTCATTCAACTAACATTGTTGATCATTTTAAGCTGATCCCACTCAGTGGGGATGCACTGAGCACCCACTAGGTGTCTGGAGGCTTGATGGGAAGAGCTCACTGGCTGTTCATCATTTCTATTTGTGTAAACACATGACTTGAGGTCCCTGGGGCACCACTTTCGCCAGCTCCAGTGATGAACCTGGTTTAAATTGAAGATTTCCTTTTGTCATATCAACAATTATGTTTATTTTGTGCCTTATGAGTTTCTTAATGTTTCGTGATTTTCATAAGGTGGCAGCTAAGTTTCTCAAGCTGGAGGGGGCAACTTAGTGGGGGAAGGCAATTGCTTAGAAAGGAGAGAAACCAAGTTTGGAGTTGGTGCCTGCAGAAGAGCAACCCCAGCAAGAGGTCATTCTTGCTTTGAAGCAAGTGATTGCTAATACCTAGAGCTGCAAGCAAAGGACAGAGAGGGGTGGGGGCTGAGAGGTGACAGGGAAATAAGGAAGACAGAGAAATGGGCAGAGAGGGTGCAAATGGAGCAGTAGAGCACCAGAGGTTCACTCCTGCTGCACCCATATAGTTAACCCTCGCTGCTCCACAAGCAGGAGTGTGTGGGGAATACCAACAAGCTATAGAAACTGCCAAAACATCTTGAAAGACAATGAAATGGAGGAATTCCTTCTGTGTAATCCAACTTCTATGAAGACTGCCTCACAACTGCAACTACCGTATGTTCAGGTCAGAAATCAGGTACAGAGTTCAGCAAGCGCGTGGAGGCCAAGTCTGAGCTGAGACTGCAGCCCTGCAGGCCGCACTGCTCCCAGTCCCACATCTGGAGTAATGTGGAGGCCTCCACGGAGAATGAGGGACAGAGGTACAGACCGAAATCAGGGATATCTGGGGACTGTGTCCATCAAGTGGGAACCAAGGGCAAAGATGGCCAAATAAAGAGCCAGCAGAGTGGATAAAAGAGCTGCCACTTCTGCATTGTGACTCCCCTCAGTGTGCCTCATTGTGACCCGGCTTCATCTCTAGCTGGGAGGTTTTTCCAGGGACTAGTATGAGTGCAGTGTGGGTCGGGGCCGGTGGGGGGGGGTGTGGCCCAAGTGGCCCTAGAGCCCCCCCACCATGGAATACCAGCTTGGGTACAACACCCTGGGGTGCTGCAACCAACACCAAGACGGTGCCCAGGATGCCGAGGACTTCCTGTTCCTGCTGCTGGGCCTCATCATTCTGGTCAACATCGGGATCAACATGGCAACTGCGGTCAGTGACGGCTGTGGACACCCCTCAGGGTGAAGAGGGCCGAGGAGGGGAGCCAGCTGCAACCTGCATTTCCACTGGCAGGAGTGGCCGGGAAGGGGGTGGGGGTTGGGCTGGAGAGCCTGGTCTTCACTCCTCCTCCACCCACCCCTAGATGTGGCATGGACTCCAGAATGTCTTAGACAAGATGATCTCTTGGATTAATCAGAAAAGTAAGTACAGCAGCTGGACAGGGCGATGCCATCCCTCCTTTCAGTCGCCATGATGGTTCTAGACACCCAGGCTCCAGTATTCCCTCCCCTGAGTTCTTCTGACAATCGCCCTGACCTCATGGAGTCTTGCCTCCCCCGCAGATGAAGTCCCACAGCCTTCTGAAAGTCCCCCGAAAGATCCGCCAGCCACAGCCCAGGACGTCCACATCCACTGCTGCCTGGACCCTGTGGAAGTGAAGCTGGCCCGGCCCACCCGCTGCTCCTCCTCCTCCCACCATCACAGAAGACGCAGCTCCCCCTACCACCAATTCAAGCGCTGCCGCCGCCGCCGCCGTGGCCACCGCCACTGCCCCTGCAGCCACCAACACAGGCAGAAGAACCAAAGACAGTTCCCCTACAACAGCCCAGTCTTTTGTAGCCCAAACCACAACCGCAAGATGTCACAGCTGCAGCCGATGCCCGCCTTTGATCAGGAGGACCCAGACTCCTTCGTGGAGGAGGAAGATGACCTGTCCTTCCCACACCCCAAGTACCCACAGGGGTGTTGGGTAGGGGCTTACCAGCAAATGGGCCTACCCTCCAGCATGGGGCTGTGGGGCCGCCAGGGTGGGATCCTGGCCAGCCTGCCCCCACCCTCTCTCTACCTGTCGCCTGAGCTGCGCCGCATGCCCAAGCGCGTGGAGGCCAAGTCTGAGCTGAGACTGCAGTCCTGCAGGCCGCACTGCTCCCAGTCCCACATCTGGAGTAATGTGGAGGCAGAGGAGTGGGTCTCACCTCCACCACCTACCCGCCGGCTGACCCCGAACTCCTGCGGGGTCTCTGGGGTATACAACTCTTACCCCTCAAGGGGCCAGCTGCCGTGTGACTCCTGGGATCAGCGACGGCGGAGTACTGTGGAAGGTTCTGAGCCGCCCTATGCCCTGGTGCCACGGGGCTCCCGGCCTGAGGCCCGGGAACACTGCTCCCCACAGTCACACCGGCGCAGCCTCCAAGGCCACGTGTATAGTCAGCCCAGCGCCCACCCATCCACAGGACACTTGTACAATGCTCGGGATCCCCACGAAGTTCGGCGACGGACAGCCGAATGGCCTGAGGCATTGCCCACTCGGCACCCCCTGACCACCTCCACTTCCCTCACCATGCTGGCCGAGCCCGCATACCAACGCCCAACCAACTGCTCAGCCCTGGTCCCACACTACCCCCAGCCCCTGCCTGAAGTGCAGGCTGCAGAGCTCCCCCCACCCCTGCCCACTTTCATGCCACTCAGCCGGAACCCAGGGGGCAATGCCAACTGCCACGTGTATGACAGCGTAGAGCTGAAGCGACAGGTGCAAGAGAGCAGAGCGAGGTCCAACTCATTGCCACCACCTTCCACCTCAGCCTCGAGGCCCTCTCTGCACAGGACCCGGAACGGGAAACTCAACTGACCGGGGTGAATGTGGGTGGCAGGGCTGGGCGTGGAGCGAGGAATAAAGAACACAGAGTCCAGGAAACACCGTGGTATTCTGTGGCTTGGAAGCACTACTCCTTCTGCCCTCCCTCGGTTTTCTGAAATTTGAAGCCAGCGACCCCTTCTTGGTGTGGCCCCTTTGGCTACTGGCCCTAGTCCTGGTACTGCACCGGGCACTAAGTAGATGTTGCGGCAGATTCAAAACCACTGGTCTCTAGGCACTTACGCTGCGTCACCATTCTCCTTGTTCCCAAAGAGCGCTTAGACATTCAACCCCATAAAAGACACTGAGGTCAGATTCCACATCTGGGGATTCCACAGCTGCGGAGATCTATGTCCGTGGCTCAGTATATGCAGTTAAGTCAGTGCTCTGAATTCTAGTCAGACCTTCCCCAGGCTCCGAGACCAAGGTCTTCCCAGTGCCAGGGTGGTCAAGCAGATGGGATGACTGAGTGAAAGAGCCAGGTGGGTGGGGAGTGAACAGTGAGGGTGATAGGGCAGTATGCTGAGCTTTGGGCCCTGTTTGAACTGTCCAGACTCAGGTTACCTCAACCCGGTTACCAGAGAACGCCACCCTGAACCCTTCTTTTCTTTCCTCTCCCTCATTATGACCCCAACCACCTGCCCCTTTATGACCCAGTCCTCCCCTCCCCCACCAGAGGAGTCTGGTGGCTCCTAGTGAGTATGTGGGGGCCAGGGGGCCCAGGTAGTCCTGGGACCCCCGGCCATGGGTGAGCGATCCTATCATGGAGCCCAAATGTGCTCTGGCACCAACCCCAAGAAGTGCCAGGACCTAGGAGACTCAATTCTTCTGATTCTAGGAAGCTTCATCTTGCTCAATGTGGGACTCAACGTGGTGATTCTGGTCAGGGCTGGGTCTGGGCAGAAGGTTTGGGGGGTGCCCTGGGTCACAAAGGGGCTGAGGGAGGGTACCTAGAACATGACCAGGCAGGTTGGATTTCTCGCTCACCCGTATTCTGGTCTCTACCCTCTCCTGCTTCCCTCAGCTCTGGAGGCATCTGAAGAGCTCCTTGCGGATTCTTTTTCATTATTTTTTCCCCAAAGGTGAGTGGGGCCCAGCAAGGGTTCCAGGGGCTGTGGGACTGTACCCTCTCTTCCATCCTTGTCCCCATCCTCAGCCCTTCAGGAACCAGGCACTGTCCCACCCCACCTTCCCCTGCAGACAAGCAACACAGCTGTCTAGGCGGCCATTCCATGTGTGCGCGCAGCTCGGTGGATCCCAAGAACCTGTCCTCAAGAGTCTCTTCCCGCTTCCATCATCGCCCAAGCTTCCTGCTCAGGCACCCTAACCACCTCGACTCCTGGATACCAGACACGAATGATGAGACTTCTAGGTGTTACTGGATGCCGCCCCCCTGTGGACACGCCAGGGCTCCCATGGAGGCTCCGTGGGGTCTGTGGAAGGAGGGGATGATGGGAGCTGGGGAGGCCCCTCAGGACACAACCTTAAACATCCAAGCCAATTATCTCACCGGGAAAGAGTCATCTTCCCAGTTAGCCAGAATAAGCAAGTTGGACATGCTTCCATCCTGCTTGCCTCAAGACAGCAAGACTAAGACTCCTGACTACGCATTGGCCCATTTCCAGCCCCACTCCACACCCCACACTTCTGAGCACACTGCCCCCCAGACCCACTCCTACTCCCTAGCCCACACCTGCTCCCCAGTGCACAACCTTGAGCATACTCCTTCCCATATCTCTCCAGCCCATACCTCTCACAAACTCTCCCCAACCCAGACTTCTCCAGGCCACCCCCCTCAGCACAACACCCCCCAGGCCCAGACCA
>JAGFMF010012125.1:2291949-2333433 GCA_019455555.1 Galemys pyrenaicus | reverse complement strand
TACATAAATAAATCTTTAAAAAAAATAAAAATAAATAAATAAATCTTAAAAAAAAAAAAAAAAAGGAACAGGCAGACTGACTGAAACATATTACTGAGGAGAGCAGTGGGCAAGGCAGGAGAGGTCTGCTACTCCATGTGAGTCTCCTCCTCTGGCCGGAGGGGGGATCGAACTCGTGCTGCAGTGGCTGCAGTTTGCTTCATAGTGCATTGCTTAACCCACTGTGCCACCAGGGAGGCCAGTTCTTTTTTTTTTTTTTTTTTTTTTTATGCATACAAGAGCTGGGGTACAGGCTAGAGTCCCGGGAGGTGAGAGTATTCACCAGAGACAGAGTGGGGAGCAGAACAGGCAGATTGACTGAAAGACACTGCTGAGGGGAGCAGCAGGTGAGGCAGGAGAGGTTGCTGCGCCATGTGGGTCCCCTCCCTGGCCAGGAATCGAACTCACACTGCTGTACCATGGATCCTTCACAGCTGTGCCTCAAAAGAGGGCCCCCTTTTTTTTTTTTTAAATGTACTTATACAGGGGGCTCCCTGGTGGCACAAGGGGTTAAACACCACACTATGAAGCATCCACAGCCACTGCAAGCACGATTTCGATGTCCAGCCAGTGAACTAACCTACATGGTGCTGCAGTGCCTGCGGATAGCTTAACAGAGCTGCAATTTAACCCCTTGAACCATCAGGGAGGCCCCTAGAGAACTTAGTTGTTTTTAGAGCAACTCAGAGGCTACCCACTGCGGAGGAGATAGGATATAGGGATACACAATACTTGATTACACCCAAATGGTGAGCAAGTCCAGTTTTCAGTTTTCCTGATCTGGTCTCTTGTATATAAAAACCTATTTCCCCAGTCTGGGCTATGTTTTGGGTTCTCATTTGCTGAGGGAGAAGAGTTCTCTTTGTCAGTGACTAGAAACTGAAATCTTGACTCCCCAAAGAGACCTCTAGATTCCAAGAGGTCTTTATTTAACAGGCCTCCGGTTTTTCCAGGCATTTAATTCTCTTGGGTTTAAGCTTATATCACTCCAGAGGAAATCTTTTCAAGGAAAAGAGGGAACACAAGAAGCCATAGTCCAGCAATTGATTGGTCTGATTTCTAAGACTGTTCCTGGTTTCCCATCTTTCTGCCCCACTACTCTGCCACTGAGTCTCATTCTGGACTTAAGCAGGTTACTAAACACAATTTCCTTTCCCTAATAGTTTTCCATTAACCTGTCCCAGCCTAGCTGGGTGTTTCCTCTGGAGTTGACTTTCAGTCCTAATTCTTCTGTGTACACACATGGGTTTTGAGATCCCAAAGTGTTTACCCTGTCATGGCTCATGTGTCCAAAGTGGGTGTCACTAACAGATAAGTCCCTTCCCTGAGTTAGCTGTCCATTCCTGAATCACAACTTATGTTCCTGCCTAACTACAACTACAGATTCCAAGGAGATGGCTCCCACCCAGGTGTGTAGTCTTATTTCCAAAATGAAGTTACAAATGCATAGAAAACCTTCCTAGATCTAGGTGACCAGGGTTCCTCTATTCACATGGGACGTAAGGGCCCCTTTATCTACCCCCACCCTAGGATATGGCCCCCATTATTGTTTGATATTGGGATCCAGCCTGTTACAGGCTCGGCTCCAACCTCACCACAGAAACGTGGGGTTGATCTGGGCCTGGAACGACACTAAACAGCTCATCTCCATAGAAACTACAACTTCCATAAGGCTCTACTACAGCGGAAAAGGAAGAGATTGTGGGGGCGTGTCCCCAGCGCCCTGGTAACTGGGAAGACTAAACTACAACTCCCAGGATAGCTCAAGATCTCAGCGGAGGGAAAAGAGTAACAGAATTCTGACTGGAGGCGGGACCCTCCCGGAACCACCCCGACAATCTCCAGAAAGGGGCGTGACCTCAATGTGGGGGCGTGGTCTTGTGGGCAGCAGGAAGAAGTTACCTGTTGAATCGTTCTGTCCATTCGCTTCCCAACCCTTGCAGCTACTCTTAAGAGGGAAGCCGCAGACCGTAAGCCTCTTCCCAAGAAAGAGGTAAGGTGGGATAGACGAGGGGCAGCAGAGGAGACTTGCTGTTCCGAAGGAAGGGCCTCACAGCCTCTTTTTACCTGCTGAGTCAGGTAAACCGGCCCATGGGGGCGGGGACCAGCATATGAGAAAGGAAAAGGACAGAGAAGGTGTTTATTTGTTCAATTTCAGACTAGATTTAGAGCCCTTCATCTGCAGATTGATTTGTGACTGGGACACTATCTCGGCCTCTGGAAGAGAGAACTGGGGAGATTTTTTGACAGAGAAGCAAAGGCGGGCCTAGGCTTTCTCCCCACAGTTTTTCCTTAACTAAAAGGCGATAGAGCCACATGGCTTCTGCGGTCTGGGGGAGTGCTCCCTGGTGGGGCCCGCCACCCCCAGCCCCAGCCCGGCCGCTTACCGACATCGACTTCTGTTCCGGGGCTCAGCTGCAGGAACTAACCCAACTTATCCAGGAACTGGGTGTGCAGGAGAGCTGGAGTGACGGGCCCAAGCCCGGGCCAGACCTCCTCCAAGCCAAAGACTTTGTCTTCTCTTTGCTTGGTAAGTAACACCCCCTGCCCTTGGGAACTCTCAGCTCCCAGCCCCGCCCCGCCTTTGGGTCACGCCCTCGCGATTCCATCTTTTCCCTAGGTCTTGTTCACCGTCGGGACCCCCGCTTTCCTCCCCAGACTGAACTCTTGCTGCTTCGTGGAGGGATTCGCGAGGGCTCCCTAGATCTGGGGCCTGCATCTTTGGGTCCCTATGCCCGGGGACCTCACTACGACGCGGGCTTCACACTCTTGGTGCCGGTGTTTTCGCTAGACGGCACTGGGCAAGAGCTGCAACTGGATGCAGGGTCCTGTTACGCGTGGCTCTGCCTCCCGGATCTGACAGACGGGACCTCGGTCCGGGAGGCATGGCAGGATTGCCTAGGACCCCCAGCCCCAATAGAACATGATCCAACCCACCAAATCCAAAGTGAAGGAAGTCCCAAGGACCAGCAAAGCTCCGTGAACCAGGCGCACGATTACGTCACTGAGCCTGGACCGCACGAGTCTTTGGAAGAATCGCCTAGTAACGCTTTGAGGCCCGAGTCGCCTCAGCAAGACGTAACCGAGCTGGTCCTTCCCGCACTATTGAAAAAATCTAATGGTGACATCACCAAAGCAGAGGTGATTAATCCAGTCCCTCAGCTGTCGGCCGTTTGGAAGGCGTGGCCTACATTGTGCCCCGCCCAGGTGGCGGCTTGGTTCTTCGCTTCCCTTGCGGCGGTCGCTGAGACCCTCTTCCCTGTCCCTGGTGCCCCGCGTTTGGTCCACGGAGCCCGTCACGCGGGGTTCACTACCATTCTCCTGGCTACGCCAGGGCCCCCACGCCGCCTCCTGCTTTTCGATCTGATCCCCGTGGTATCGGTGACCGGTTGGCCCGAGGGGGCTCGGAACCACACGTGGGCCGGTCCTTTGGCCTCGGAGTCGTCCTTCTACTTGGTGCCGGGTAGTCGCCTAGAGCCGCCGGGCGCCTACAGCTGGCAGCTCTGCTTCGCCCGCCAGGAGCTGGCGCTCAAGGCGCGCGTACCTCCTCCCCTGCTGCAAGCGCACGCGGCGGCCCAGGCGCTACTGCGCCCCCTGGTGGCCGGGACTCGAGCCGCGGCTCCCTACCTCCTGCGGACGTTGCTCTACTGGGCTTGCGAACGGCTCCCCGCTCACTATCTGCTGCGGCCGGAGAATGCCGGTGCCTGCTGCCTGGGGCTACTGGATGAACTGGGCCGTGTGCTCGAGGCCGGGACGCTGCCCCACTATTTTCTAAGCGACCGAAAGCTCTTCACCGGGGATGGCGCCGCCGTACTTCTGGCGGCCTTGGCCCGGCTCCGTGGAGACCCTGCCCGGGCCCTCCGCGCGGCAGTGGAGGAGGCCAAAGCTGCGCGCAAGGGGGGCGGCTTGGCTGGGGTGGGAGGCGGGGCCCATTAAAGACCCTGCTTCTACCCGAGTGGAACGTGCTTGTGTTGATGAGAGAGTTGTGGAGGAACTGTTCGCCGGAGGGACAGTCTGAGTGCCCTTGAACCTTAAGACTCCTCTGTAGAAGGCCTCGCCAATTTCCCATTTTCCCACCCTGTCCCTTGCACAGGTCGTCCCATTCTTCCCTCTTCAATCCCCAAATCTGTGGCCAGCACCTCTCCTGCCCTAGTGCAGCCTTCCAGCTCTTCTGGTCTTTTGGGAGTCAACAGAAATGTGTGGGAGTGTATTTGCTGATAAAACTTGGATATCAGAGAGGCAGAGAGACAAACTGATTCATTTGGCTCATAAAAAAGCAGAGATGTTAAGGAGGGCGCCCCAGGTTAGATCTCACCACCAGGATCTCTCCAGTTATCACTCCTCACTGTCTTCATCCAGTTTTATCCTCCTACCCGGACACTAACGCCCCTTTCCCCATTCTCAAGGCGTCCGCCATGCCATCTATCTTAAGCCCAACCTCTCCCAGCCATCCAGGGTTCTGTTCAGTGGAATCGCCTCCATGTCCCTCCTCTTCTGAACCCTGAGACGTGCGGCCTTGCCTCGGCTCCGCCTGTCTCTAAGACCGTCCCCACGCCCAGCCTTCAAGGAACCCCGGGGTTCCGCCCACCCAACTTCACCCCCCTCTTTCCTGGCGTCTCCGCCCCCTGCCCCGCCCCCGGGCCGGCTCTCGGAGGAGGGGGAACCGCTGTAGCCGCCGCCGCCTCAGCTTCCCACAGCCGCCGCCGCCGCCGCCGCCGCTCTGCTCTGTCCAGCCGCCGGGCCCAGTGCTCTGACTTCGCCGGACCAGGGCGCTCTGCGGAGACACCCTCACTGCTTCCTGGGGGTCCGGGGCGCCTAGCCAGGCGTGGGGGGAAGCTCCGTTTGCGGGGGACAGGGAGGGAGGAGCCTGGAAGCGGAGCCAGCGCCACCCGTCGCCGGATCAACAAGACAGGACAGGTTGAGGGGCGTCGGGGAAGGAAGAGGGGGTGCTAGAGGCAGTCCCGGGGAGGACAAGGAAGCCCAGTCGCAGAAAGCTCTGGTGTGCTCTGACTTGTAGGGGGCCCGTTCACATTTAAGGATTGGTGACAACGTGGGTGCACTCCTCTCTCGGGGGGCTGGTTGGATTGGAGGGCGTGGGATCTAAACAGTACCAGCTGTCCCCAAGGAAATTAAGGGGCAATCAGGGAAAAAAAAAATGTTCCTTATTTTGAGGTGACAGGGCTCTCCAGACAACCACCTGGTGTATCCACTAGGAAGGGCGGATTTGGAGGTGACTTCAAAAGGAGTGGAGGGTGACAAGGTGAGGGAAGGGGCTCAGCAGCTGGTTACCTTGTGCCACTAGAAATGGGGGTGACTTGGTGAAAAAAGATTGTTCCGAGACTGGGTCTGGAAACCTCTTCTCACTTAATGGGGACAGTCTGGATATTCTGAGACAGTTTTGGGGTATTCAGTGGGAAAAAGTGGGGGATCCTTTTCACTTTGAGGTTGTCAAAGCAAAAGACATCAAGGTTGGATTCCTCCCTGACATTGGCAGCACCCTAATAAGGGGTGGGTGAGTTACTATCTCTAAAACTAAGGACCTACACCCTTTAGGTTCCAAGAAATAGGGTGGGAAGGTACCTGAGTATCTACTGGAGTCATATCTTGGAAATTTTGAGGGTCTTGGGTAGGGAAGTGGAAAAGGGACACTGGGGAGCAGGAGAGGGGGTTCCAATAGGGAGCCAAAGTTAAGGGTGGGGTCAACTGAGAGGTACATAAGCTACTGGATCTGGTGGAGCTAGCACGGGGCCCAAGGGTGGGAGTTGGAGACTGGGTGGGTGGGCCTGGGGTTTATCCTCAGGTTCTGTGGGTGGGTCAGTGAGCCAGACCTGAGCGTCAAGAGCATGCCCTGGTGAACCGGCTTCTCTGGGAGAGCCCAGCGCCCTCCGGGCGCCTGCCAGTTTGGGGGTGTCTCCTCCCGGGGAGCCATGGCGGCGCTGGCCAGTAGCTTGATCCGGCAGAAGCGGGAGATCCGCGAACCTGGGGGCAGCCGGCCCGTGTCGGCGCAGCGGCGCGTGTGTCCCCGCGGCACCAAGTCTCTTTGCCAGAAGCAGCTCCTCATCCTGCTGTCCAAGGTGCGACTGTGCGGGGGGCGGCCCGCGCGGCCGGACCGTGGCCCGGGTGAGTGGCATGGGCGGGGTCTCCGTATCTAGGGGTCTGCCTGGGAGGTTGAGGACAAGGACTTTGGGAGTTTGAAGAATAGGGCTCAATGCGGGGGTTGGGGGTGCAGGCGGGGCTCCGTGAAAGTGAAAGGGGGTGGGTCAAAATGACAAAGTCTCCGCTAGGCTATGCCTCAGTTTCCCTTCTCTTTTGCTCATAACCCCGAGTCTCCTTGCTTTCGAGGGCAAAGGGAAGACTCGAGGGGCTATGAGTGGTGCTCCACTGTATCGCAGCTCCTACACGCCCCCCACCCCCATCACTGTAGTCCCCACCCCCACCGTCCTCCGCCTACGTGCAGGCTCTCGCGATTCTTTCTTCCTGAGCAGAGGGGCCTGGGGGTTCCGGACGCCTGGGTCACCCGGAGGGTTTCTGCGGTCTGGCAGCCCCGCCCCCGCCTGGTTCTCCCGCTCCTCCACGCCTCGGCTTGGTTCCTCCCGGCCGAGATTGCCTGGATCAGCGCCAATCTCCCCAGCTCTCCCCCGGGTGTCCTTGCAGCTACCTTGCCAGCCCGCCCCTCTGTGCATCCTCCTCCCGTGAGGAGCGCTTCAAGAAGGGCGCTGGGAACCCTCATTACCCCCTACGCGACTCGGAAACCGGGCTCTACAAGCTCAGGGGACCCTCTGCCGTGAAGAACTCTGACACAGTTCACCACTGGAGACCCGCTGGGAGACTGGGGGGTTCGTACCACCTACGAGGGAGTACAGGGAAGTCGGCCCAAAGCAAGCGACAGGGAAGGAGAGCTGTGAGGGTTAGTGTGTGTCCCCGTCCAGGTACCACATGCAGGGAGTCCCTCTGGCCCGGCTCCCGCCTGCACCCAGCTCCCCTAGGGGTGGCCCCCTCTTCTACTCCTCCCCCCTCACCCTCTACCCACCCCTGCCACAGGCCCTCCATAGTGGTACGGTCCGCAGCCCACCCTTTAGTGGGACCTGGCCCCCACGTGACTCAGCCTGTCTCTGCATCTCCTAGGCCCCCTGCCCCCCATTTCCTTGGTTTGGTACCAAATGTCCTCTACCCCAGGCTGGTTACCTGGCTGAAGGGGAGAGGCTGAACCTCAGGGAGGACTGGGTCCCCTTTGAGCCAACAGACAGACAGACAGATGGGTCAGTGTCAGACAGGCCGGCCCTGGGCCAAGGCGAGGCCCGCGCCAAGCAAGCAGCAGCAGCAGCCGCAGCAGCAGCGGCGGCAGCAGCAGCAGCAGGTGCTGAGTCAGCGTCAGGCCCGCCCAGACCTACCCCCACTCCTGAGGGGGCACCCCTACCCGGTGGTCACCTAGCCGCCCTTTACACTGGCAAACACACTGTCCCTTCAGCATCGCTGCCTGTTTTCCCCTGTCCTCAGTCTTTTGATGTGTCTCTCCCCTTCACTTCCCTTTCCTCCCCTCCCCCTCTGATTGAGCTGTAGAGTAGGAATTAAGCCATTTAAATAAATTTCAATAAATTAAACTGAAAACTGGTGGTTAGAGGTAGCAGAAGGCGCCCACACCCTAGCTACCTCAGGAGTCAGGTAGGAAAGATCTCACTCAGAGGGTCAGATAGCTGGGGCCCTGGGACCCTCTTCCCTCTGTTTTCTCTTCTTTCCACTGATCGCTAAGTATGGCAATATTTCTGGGAACAGAGATGTCATTTTCAAAAATGAATGTCTCTCTCTCCAGAGCCTCAGCTCAAAGGCATCGTCACCAAACTGTTCTGCCGCCAGGGTTTCTACCTCCAGGCGAATCCTGATGGGAGCATCCAGGGCACCCCAGAGGACACCAGCTCTTACAGTGAGAGGGGAAGCCAGCTGCTGGGTGGGAAGGGGGAGAATGGGGCTAGAATAGAATGACATTTCTATTCCGTCTTCAGGGTCTGTTGTTTTCAGTCTGTCTCTTTGACTCCCAGGGAAGAAGTAGAACTGGGATGGGGGGAAGCTCAGATGGGGATTCTAAGCCTGGGGTACTGATGCCCCCTTTCTTCACCCCCAGCCCACTTCAACCTGATCCCAGTGGGGCTCCGTGTGGTCACCATCCAGAGTGCTAAGCTGGGTCACTACATGGCCATGAACGCTGAGGGGCTGCTCTACAGCTCGGTGAGATGCGGCTGAGTGGCCTGGGGTATTGGGGCTCCCCCAGCTACATCCATATCAACTACAGATACAGGATATTGTAGCTCAGGCCTCTCCCTCCAACTCTTGCTGAGGTCCTGTTACTACTACCTATTCCAGAGCACCTCCTCTAGGGTCCCTCCACCCTTTACACCTCACACAGTCCCCCAATACTCTTAGGTTCTTTGAATTCCAATTCTTTCAATCTCTTAGAGTTCCTATTTCTCATCCTACCTCCACCAAATTTCCTTATTATTTCCCCAGAGTCATTCAGGATAGGGGATGGTAAGAGTTGGGAGTAGAGTGGAGAAAAGTTATCTTTGTATTCCAGTATCTCCAGAAGTCTAGTTCCTAACCCTCAGGGGCCAACCAGACTTTTCTTTCACCTCTCTTTCTCCTAGTTTCTGCATGGACTCAGAAGTTGACTCTCCCAGCCCGATATGTATCGATTATATCCTGGCTTGCTATTTCCAGGGCTTCCTTCTGCCCAGTGATGTGTCTCTTTGTCTCTCTGTCTATGTGTGCCTCTCTGGGTCTTTGTCTCCTCAGCCACATTTCACAGCTGAGTGTCGCTTTAAGGAGTGCGTCTTTGAAAATTACTATGTCCTGTATGCCTCTGCTCTCTACCGCCAGCGCCGTTCTGGCCGGGCCTGGTACCTAGGCCTGGACAAGGAGGGTCGAGTCATGAAGGGAAACCGAGTCAAAAAGACCAAGGCAGCCGCCCACTTTGTGCCCAAGCTCCTGGAGGGTAAGTATAAGTTCAAGAAAAGGTGGGCTACCTGGGGAGGTATGACATGGACATGGACATTAGTGACACACAGCTCAGGGGCTACAAGTGTTAAGAGGACACCTGTTATGACAGGCCAAGTCAGGAAGGCTTTGGCCTTTGAGGGTTTGGGGAACTCTCCTCCTATGGGCTGGGATTCCTAGATGATGAGTGTAGGGGTGGGTGCCCTCTTAAAATTTTGATTCTGCCCAGATCTCTCTGTGCCTAACTCTACTTCCTTGCTCCTCTCTCTCCCCTTCACAGTGGCCATGTACCGGGAGCCTTCTCTCCACAGTGTCCCTGACACCTCCCCTAACAGTCCCCCTGCCCCCTGAAATGTACTCCCTGGACTGGAGGCTCCCTGCACTTGCACTGAGCCAGTCACCGCCACAGCCTGTCTTCCAGCCCTGCTCCTGGCCCTGCTCTCACCCCTGCTGCCACACTCATGCCCTGAGCAGCCAGGTCCCACCAGGTGCTCAACCCTGAGGGAGCCTAGGGGCTGGCTGTAACTTCCAGGGCTGCCGAGACCTTTAGATCTTTGGGCCTGGGAGGGGGTGAGAGAGGGAGATATCTGTTAATGATCCTGGCTGATCACATCTTTCCTTCCACACTAATACCCCCACCCAAAGCCTTTTCCTGAGATGGCACTGGGGCTTTCCAAACTGACAGAATCAGGGCATAAATACTCCTGACTTTGGGCTCATCCAGTTCCTAGAGCCCTATATTCTTTTCATTGCCACTGAGCCATAGGCCCACTGGAGCTTAGGATTAATTTTTTTCTTTCCCTTCTCCACCTTCTGCCTTGTTCTGGACAGGTTCTGGAACATCAGGCACCATAGCCAGGGTGATTTCTGCACTAGAGCTTTGTGCTATAATGCAGGCATGCTGCCAGGCTCTGTTCTGGATCCATCAGGCCTGTATCCTTGACCCAGATGGACCCCTGGTTTCCAAGTAGAGACAGAGTGGAGTTGAGCTCTATACAGCTATTGGCCTTGGCCTAAACTGGGGCCAGCCTCAGATTACCACAGGTTTAACTTTCTTATCCCAGAGACACCCAATTCCAGAGTATGGTGTTCTAGACACTTATGGAGCCATACTTCCTTCTGAATCTCAGCTCTCTAGGACATAGACCATGACTCTCAGCCCTTCCCTCCAAGATGGAGCCTATATATAGCCATACTGTTGCTCTAGAATAAGTTCTAGATCCACCCTCCCACCTTCTCTAGTGTTACCTATTAAAAATGAGCCCTGGAAAGGACTCAGCTATGATTCACAAAGAACTAAGTTCTGGATGAATCAAGAACCACGTCTTGTTTATCCTAGATAATTTTCTAAAAATCTTATTCTTCCTATAGAATGTTAACCTTATTTTTACATGTAATTTCTAGCTCTTGCAACTCAGTTGAGGTTCTACCAGGGAAACAGAGTCTGAGGAAGGGCAGCAAAGTTCTGGAAAAAATCCAAAATGGACTCATAATAGGGAAGCTGGGATGAGGATGGGGCTAAAACCACAGCATGATTGGGCCTGTGCCTGGGTTGGGGGATTATGAACACTTAGCTACCTCAGGAGGAAATTCTTCTAGGTCCCCTTTAAAGCTGAGGTCTTTAGGGTAACAGGCCTAGAATAAAAAGGGTAAATGAGACACAACCTTGACACCACCCCAACCCCACCCCAAGTGAGGAGAACCCAACTCAGCAATAAGTCCCACCTTTTTCCCCCAACAGGTCAGGCCAATGAGGGTGAGGGCCTCTTGGATTCTAGACCTCACACACCCCTATAGTTTCTAATTGAATAGAAATTGCTTTACCTTAGAGCTTATAACCTCAGCTGGGTTTAAGTACCCAAAAAGGGCCTGATTAGATTTTTCTGAAAAACATGGAGAGCTAGGGACAAGTCTGGAACAGATCAGGAATAAACTAATGAAATAGGAGTGAGACTAGGTAGCCTCAGGCAAGGTAAACTGAGGAGGTCCAAACTGGAGGGACTAGGGCTCCGAGGCAGGCCAGTTTTCCTCAGGCTCTGTCTTTTTCTGGCTTGTTGCAAGAGGGGTAGCTGTTCCCCTTGCCCACATAAACCCCCGCTCAGGCGCCACCCATCTCCTCACTGCTCTCAGGGGACCGGGTCTCCACTCCATGCTTTCTCGATTAAAGACGATTTATACAATTGAAGTGTAGTCTTTGTCATCTGTTGTTAGCGGACATTGGCAGTTTCTCAGGGCGGTACCAACTCCCTGGGGCGGGGCGAGTGGGTTGGCGACTGCCTCCCCCCAACAACAGGTGCACATTCCTCAGAGGCTGGTCACTTCCCCTGGGTTAAGTGTCCTGGCTGCTCACCGAGGGAATTCACTGAAAGACGTGGCCAGGCTATGACCCCAGGGGTGCTGCTGCTGCTGCTGCTAGAGGCGCTAAGGGTGCCACTTGCCCCGGGTAAGTCTGGGCCTCAAAGAGGCAGGGACAGGGCCCGGAGCTGTGGCCAGGCACCACGATTTCACTTAGTGCTCTCCTCTTCCAGGCGCCCGCAGCTCGGAAGCAGAGGGCCGGCTCCGCGAGCAGCTTTTCTCGGGCTATGATAGCTCGGTGAGGCCGGCGCGGGAAGTGGGAGACCGCGTCGGGGTCAGCATTGGTCTCAGTCTGGCGCAGCTCATCAGCCTGGTGAGCGCGCACGCTGGGCCTTGAGGTCCGGCCCCGAGCAGCTGGTGGGCGTGGCTTTAGGCAAAGTCCGACCGCGAGACGCCTGGGGGCGGGGTCAGACTGAAATAGCAGATATTGTCCTGAAATATCGGACCAATGGACGAGCGGCGGGGCGGGGTTACTGGATAGGTCAGAGGCCCAGTCGGGAGGGTCTGCAAGTGGAACCCGGACTCACGGCCTGACCGGCGTGCGGGCCTTGGGGGGTCCGGGGTCTGGAAATCACAGCTTGGGGCGGAGCTTGATGCCACAAGGGGTCCTTAGGCCACTGCGTGCGGGGATCTAGGGATGGTTTTATGATGAACTGTTACTGGTGCCCGGGACTGAGCCTGGTGTAGGGTTGGCCGAAGACCAGAGCAGTAAATTGATTGTTAGTAATTGTATAGAGAGCAAGAAGTTGCTGAAATAGAGGCAGGGGCTTAAACTAAGGCGGGGGCCAGGGCTTGGATCCAAGAAGGGGTTTCGGATAAAGCCTGGAGTTTACAAGGAGAGTTTGACTCTGCGAGCTCCCTGTATTTCTTTCCACTCACACACTCTACCTTTTACACTTTTATTTTTTAGAACGAGAAGGATGAGGAAATGAGCACAAAGGTGTACTTAGACTTGGTACGGAGACCTCCTGGGTGGGAAAGGACGCCCCACTGCTTTTACAATTCTCTCTAATGTCTGACCTAGTAAGAATATATAGTTTGCTTCAGGACCTCTGAAAAAACACTTTTATAACGGAAACAGAAGCTTTAGGAGACAATTCCTGTGTTTCTCCATACAATTTTTATTCTAATTTTTTTAAATACAGGTTTGTGGTTACTAATTTCTCAAATTGCAGTTTGAAAAAACAAACTTTCAGAGTATAGCTATTGCAGTCGCCTCACTTTTACAGATTAAAAAAAAATGGGCCCAATGCGAGGGAAGCAGAAATAAGATGATGGGATCCCATCAAGTGCAGGTGGAGTAGTAGTCAGAAATCCGGCCTGCTGCCTCCCTGATGTTCCCTTTCCGGAGCGCAAGTCTCCCGGTTTTCAGCCGCAGACAACTCCTCAGCCTCTCCTACCCTAGGAGTGGAAAGACTACAGGCTGAGCTGGGACCCCACAGAGCACGAAAACATCGATTCACTCCGCATCACCGCCGAATCTGTGTGGCTTCCCGACGTGGTGCTCCTAAACAAGTAGAATCTTCCCAAATCCTGGGAGATGGGGCGGGGCCTCAGGTGGGTGGGGCCGCCGGTGGGGCGGGGGCCTAGTCCCAGATGAGAAGATTCCTTCCCTGCAGCAATGATGGAAATTTTGACGTTGCGCTGGACATTAACGTCGTGGTGTCCTCTGACGGCTCCGTGCGCTGGCAGCCCCCGGGCATCTATCGTAGCAGCTGCAGCATTCAGGTCTCTGGGCTTTGCCTGGGAAACTCAAGACGTGCTTTGGAACCTCCCTGTCCTGACTCACCAGCTACTACCAGCCCTCCTCTGTTATCTCCTCATGAGTTTCACATCTCTTTGCTCCCCACCCCGATTTTCCGTTGTTTAATTTTCTCTGTACACTTTCATTGACTTCCTGTCTTTCTCAGTGAATCTCCATTTTCTATGGTCACCCCTGGTGCCCTCTGACCACTATCTGCCCTGTGACTTCCCCAGTGACTCCCAAGTTCCCCCAGTCCCTCCAGTTCTGTTAGCTCTGGTAACTCTTCCCTCCATCCAGGTCACCTACTTCCCCTTCGACTGGCAGAACTGCACCATGGTGTTCAGCTCCTATAGCTATGACAGCTCAGAGGTCAGCTTGCAGACTGGTTTGGGTGCTGATGGGCAGGAGAGGCAGGAAGTGCACATTCACGAAGGGACCTTCATTGGTAAGTGGACATGGCTCCTCTTCCCATGTTGTTGTTCTCCCCACTCCCAGCTTCTGACAGACTGATAAATACACTCTGTCAGCAATGTCCAATACAACTCTGCAGGG
The DNA here is from genome assembly GCA_019455555.1 of Galemys pyrenaicus. NCBI lineage: Eukaryota > Metazoa > Chordata > Mammalia > Eulipotyphla > Talpidae > Galemys > Galemys pyrenaicus. The sequence goes on along the minus strand of JAGFMF010012125.1, from coordinate 2,319,755 downwards.
TCAGCAAGATGGGCATGACTTTCACAGATATGGGAACTAAAATTTGTTCAAGTTTATTAAAGATGGCTGCACAGCCCAGAGTTCACATCTAACCCCTTATTGCAGCATCCCTGTCTGCTCTAGGATGTTACAGGAAAGGTCCCATATCTGTGTTCCTTTGTTTTCACACCCCTCTCCAACCCCCAAGAAAATGGCCAATGGGAGATTATTCACAAACCTTCTCGACTAATCCAGCCTCCAGTGGATCCTAGGGGAGGTGGGGAAGGGCGGCACCGTCAAGAAGTCACCTTCTACCTCATCATTCGCCGGAAGCCTCTCTTCTACCTGGTCAATGTTATTGCTCCATGCATCCTCATCACTCTCCTGGCGATCTTTGTCTTCTACCTTCCACCAGATGCAGGTGAGGGAAAGGGGCCCCAACCCTCCTTCTTATCAGTAACTGAACTTCTTCCTCTTCATCCTTAACCCAGGCTATTTCCTGCCAACCTGAACCATCTCGGGTTGTACTCTGATAATCCCAGCCAGGCTTTCCCTTTAACCAGAACCTGGCCTTCTAGATCCAGGTTTTCCCTTCAACCTCAGGCTCTGCCTCCCCTCTGCTGTCCACCTCTGTCTACCCAGCAACTTCTGTACTCTTTCCTTTTGAATCCTGTGCTCTTCCTTGGAACCCCTACTCAACTGACCAACAAACCCTGAACTCAGACAACTCTCCCTTTCCCCATCTTTGCAGTCTCCCTCCTCTAATTTCCAGGTACTCCTAACCTCCCATCTCCCTGAAAAGTAATAGCCAACATCTCTTCAGGAGGCAGCATAATATAGTAACAGGGTTATCTTGGACAAATCCCTCAACTCTTATGTGCCTCAGTCTCCTTACTTGGAGACTTCATTGTCCCTTTGGCATAGGATTATTTTGAGGATTAATCGAGTCAATAGATCAATGCCTAGTACCTAATAAGTTATACTTAAGGGTCTTTGCTACTTTTGAGCATTTGATTTAAGGTAACATGATGAACATGTTATATACTCACTCAGTTTTAATCTTTACAACAGCTGTGTGAGATAAGTTACTGAACTCTCTTCCCACTTTACAGAGGAAGATAAAGAGGTGGAAGGGTTTGCCTGACATCACACAGTCAGAGAGAGGTAGTGTTGCTATTCCAACCCTGGTTAGTGGCAGTCTGATTCAAAGACCAGTCATCCTTAATTCTGGTATTTAAACATGCTTTCCTTCTCTTAGGCTTCAAGTCCTCTATCTAAGGGGGGATATGATGCAGCTCTTCCAAATGTAACTTCTGCTTCTTTCTGGAGCAGAGAAAATCTTGGAACCCAGTGTTACAGGACTAAAGCAGAACAAACCATACAAGTTATTTCTTTCAGTCATTTCCATGAAGTTTGCAGTGCCCCTTGTTTTATGACACAGGAAGAATCAGCCACCTGGCTTATCCTTACATACGGTGTTTCATTTTTAGATCTTTCAAACTGTTGTTTAGTTCCTGTGACAGGAGTTGGTCTGTTCATTCATGAACAGTATTTGTTGAGCACCTAGAGCACAATGCACTAAGCACTGAGACGACATCAATGAATAAAAGAACCAAATTCCTGCCCTTTTTCAGTTTACATTCTAGCAGGGGAAAGAATCAGTAAATTCTGTAAATAAACCTAGTTTATAATGTCTAGTAGATAATATAGTAGATCTGTCCTTGAGTAGGTTACTGATTATGCCATGGAGATTGCCTTATAACAAGCCTAATCTTGCTGCCTTTCCCTTTGACCCCCAAGGAGAGAAGATGGGGCTCTCCATCTTTGCCCTGCTGACCCTTACTGTGTTCCTGCTGCTGCTGGCAGACAAAGTGCCTGAGACCTCCCTATCGGTCCCCATCATTATCAAGTACCTCATGTTTACCATGGTTCTCGTCACCTTCTCAGTCATCCTTAGTGTTGTAGTCCTCAACCTGCACCACCGCTCACCCCACACCCACCAAATGCCCCTTTGGGTCCGTCAGGTAAGATTTCCTCCTCCAACTTGTGTTCTCAACCTTAGGATTTGGCTGAGGGAAGTATCACTCTTCACTTCCACCAGTTTTAACCTTTCCTTTAACAGATTTGAGGGAGAACTACAAGTCCTAGTAGACTATTGAAGTGCCAAAGCCTGTTAGGTTTTGAAATGTTGCACGATTTTACTCTTCCATCATTATCATTTCTTAGGCCCCATACTCAGCTTCATCAATATTGCCCAGCCTGGGTGCCAAGAAATATTCTCATGGTGGAAACCCTCAGGACTTCTCTTTGCAATTAGGCTACCTCCTAACCTACTTAATGCTCTTAAGGCTGTGTGGTTACATGTCCTTGTCTGAGTAGCTCTGTGGGACATAGTCACTCACACTCAAAAATGGGCCTGTGGAGTTGGGGTGGTTGTTACTTACCTTATGATATGAAAGCATATGACACCCCCTCCAACACACTTTCTTCTATTCTGCAGATCTTTATCCACAAGCTCCCTCGGTACCTAGGTCTGAAGAGGCCCAAGCCTGAGAGAGACCAGATGGTGGAGCCACCTCCTCTACCTCTCAGGGATTCTCCAGGAAGTGGCTGGGGTCGGGGAACAGATGAATATTTCATCCGGAAGCCACCGAGTGATTTTCTCTTCCCCAAACCCAACAGGTACCTGCCCACTTAGCAAAGAGGTAGAACTACATTTCCCAGGAGACTGTGCTGAGGCAAGAGGCTTAATCTCCCGGAAGATGCTGTGGTTGAGCATCATGGGAATCGTAGTATCCCGTGTGCTGATCACTTTTCGGGAAGGTGGGCGCTAAAATGTGTATGGATGGGAAGAACTGCAGACGGCTGTAGAGATCACCGCTGGCGCGGAGAACCTGAAGGGCCCTCTCAGGCTTTGAAAACTGGCAGAATGTTGGAGGAGGGAGTTGGGACGGGGCCTAGAGCAGTGACGCAACTGGGTCTTTTCTCCTGGGTCATGGCCGAACAGTCACGCCTCTTCTAGGTTCCAGCCTGAACTCTCGGCCCCAGACCTAAGGCGATTTTTCGATGGCCCAAACCGGGCTGTGGGCCTACCTCCTGAGCTACGGGAGGTCGTTTCCTCCATCAGCTACATCGCCCGACAGCTGCAGGAACAGGAGGATCACGACGCGGTGAGTCTGGAGGGTGGAGCCCGGCAGGGCCTCCCGCAAACTCTGACTCCGCCCCTAGCACTCGGCTTTATTCCTGACTGGAAGTTTGCTTTATTTGGTCCCGCCCCAAGCTTTCCAACTGGCTGGTCACGTCCATCCATCTATGGCAGCCTGGCTCCGGTCTGTTCTGCTGCCCACCCTTGCCGTAGAACTGTGGTTAGAGGACCTGGACAGGGTATAGGGCTTTTGCGGGTGGAGGGAAGGCGGTGCGCCGCCTTCCCTGGGGCTCTGAGCTGAGGAACACTTTCCTCTGCCTACCCCTATCCAGCTGAAGGAAGACTGGCAGTTTGTGGCGATGGTAGTGGACCGCCTCTTCCTGTGGACCTTCATTATCTTCACCAGCGTTGGGACCCTAGTCATCTTCCTGGACGCAACATACCACTTGCCCCCTGCTGACCCCTTTCCCTGAGGACTAGAGAAAGAGAGAGAAAGAGAGATGCCCTCCGTCAGTTGAATGGAGAGCTAGGCAGTCCTCTCAAGTCCTACTCCTTTCTGTCACAACCCCTTCACTAGGAATCTCGTCCTCTCTGCCTTGCCTTTCAGGGAGGGAGTCAAAGTGGAGGTCTTGGCCTACCGGAAATACACTATTCGCTTATTTACTCTGGCTTTTTGAAGAAGCTCCTTTGGATATCAACACTTAGCTCCCCAATGAAATGGAACAAAGAATGAGAACTAAGCTTTTAGGAGGGCGTGAATTGTGTCATGTTAACTGTAATATCACTGGCACCTACCATAGGCCCTGAACTAGAGATGTTTATCATTACTTGAATCGTGGAGCAAAGGCTTCCCCCTCCCCCACCCCTCGGGGGAAAAATACACCAATTAATAGTGCTTATATTTGCATGTTGGGACTAGTGATGATTTTTTCCTCCTTTTTCACCCTTCTGTAGTTTACGTTTTGTGATGAGTACAATTTTATGATAAAAAAAGTCATTTCTAAAAGGATGTATTTGTAATGGGGGGGGGAGTGGGGAGGGAAGCACTTAAAAAAAAACCATTCAAGGGGCCTCCCTGGTGGCGCAGTGGGTTAAGCAACGCACTATGAAGCAAACTGCAGCCACTGCAGCACGAGTTCGATCTCTGCTGCTGGCCAGGGAGGGGACCCACATGGCGTGGCAGACCTCTCCTGCTGTGCCTGCTGCTCCCCTCAGCAGTGTGCTTCTGTTGATCTGCCTGTTCTGCTCCCCGCTCTCTGTGGTGAATCCTCTCACCCCCCCCACACCTCTGGCCTGTACCCCAGTGCTTGTGTGCATAAATAAATAAATCTTTAAAAAAAAAAAAACAAAAAAACCATTCAAGTTCCAGCTTTGGTGCTCAAACTTTGGGCAAGTCACCTAACTGCTTTGTGCCCAAGTTTCCACATCTATAAAATGAAGCTACTGAGTATCTTCTCCTTAGTCTGAGGATCATGTGAGAAGATGGGAAAAGCACTATGCAGTTTATATCAAAGGTTGCAAACTAGTCTTTTTTGACAAGTTGTTGGCTTACAGTTTTCTCAATTTAAATTAGTTTACTACTTTTAAAAAAACTGGATATTTCACAGCAAAATCTGGACTTCTGACTTTTCTCAATAAATTCCAAAAACGACAGCAACACTGGGTCTGATTCCCTGTTGGCAGTAAACCACTAGAGCTGATTAATGGCTGCCCACTCTGGTCAAGGTATCTATGCCAGAATTTCTCTAAGCAACCACCCACCTGACATTTTATCTGCCCATCCATAACACTAGAAAAAATACAGGGTAGAAGAGGGGGCCAGGAGTTGAAACCAAAGGGGAGGCTGGGAATAGAAAAAGAAAGGTCACTGTGTCCCCTCTGGTTGTCACACATTTTATGCCTCAGTTTCCTTTCAGTTTGAAGACAAGATTGCATTGGTTTAAAGCAGTCTTTCTGGGACAGCGATCTTGTGCCCAGCAGCCTATGTTAACTGGACTGAGTTAATGTTTCTGCCTGGAGGTCACACTAAAGTCAGCTTGAGCCCAGTGGCTGAAGCAATTAAAGTGAAGTAGGATTAGCCAGGTCTCACACCTGCTCAATTTTTAGAAGTAAGAGGGAGGGAACTTTCCTAAGAGGGAGAATAGGGCTACAATCCCAGGGATCCCTGTGGGACAAGGTTAGCATGTCCCTGGTAAGCCAGACCCACCAGCCACACAAATAACTGCACCTGGCATCCCACTGCGGAGCACAGTTCGTTTGTCTTGTTGGTTTATTGGCCTAGAGTTGGACACACACACAAATGCTGAGATAAATATTGGTCAGTTTCTCTAAATCTGGGTCCTCACTACATATAGAGCTAGAGTCTGTAGAATTCTAAATCTTGCGTGCTGTGGCACAGAACCAGTGGCCTTCCCACTCCACCCTCACCCTTCTTCCCAGGGGACATGGGGAAGAGGGCACTCACTGACAAGACTTGCTAGTTTTCCAAAGACAAAATTGCAAAATCCCAAATTTCTAACATCTGAAATCCACAATATTCAAGTCCCCCAGTTCAAATACATATATTTTAATCTCCATTTTGCCACAATCTCATTTGTTGCCCAGAACCACCAAATTCCAGAAACTATTTTCCTAAATCATATTTTCAAAAAAATAAATGTCTACATCTCAGTTCTCCCAAAATGTCCATGGTTTTGGAATTTTTACCTGTTCTGAAATTCAAATTCCCCACTCCATCCTCAACCCTTCGCATCTTCTGAGCAATTTTGCTTCAGATGCGTGCAGAGTAAGGATGTAAGTGGACTGTCATCACACCTGCCCCCTGCCCTGGGTCTCTCTTGTGGTTCCGCTGTGTGTATATATATATATAATTTGTGTGTAGATATATATATATATATGTATTCTTTATTATGTACTTTTTCGCAATTTTGCTAAAGTGCCAGAAACAAGATTTGTGGGAATTTTTTAGTGATTTTTTTTTTTTTGCATTTCCCCCTTTTTAAACTTTTTCCCCCTTAAAAATTGGAACTTGGTACATTCAGTAGGAAACTCTTCACTCGGACTGTGGCCAAGACCAAGAAAAGTGCAAAGAGACAGAGGAGGAGTGGAGGAGCGACACTCCTCCGTGGTTAACATTCAGGGAGTCTGTCAGAAACCTCCCCCTTCCTATATACTGGGAGGGTAAGAGGCAGGAGGATGCTCCTGTCCCTCCCAGCAAATTTACCTCCCTCCAAAAGCCATGATCTTGCCCTCTTAGAATCTGTGAAGAGGGCAGCCATCTTGGCCCCAGAAAACAGTAGCTGGGGAAAAGGCTGCCATTTGATGACAGCAACTTTTCCCCTTGTACTCCTCTAATTCCCATTTATTAAATTTGCTGCCCCAAGCTGGCTCTCCCCTTGTGAGCTGTTTTTTGTTTTTGAGCGGGGGAGGAGGGTGGGATGGGAAATGTTCATCCAATCACAGAGTGAGGAGGCCCAGTTATCAAAGAGAATTAGGAGCAAACATTTCATTATCTCCCCCACTGGAAGGAAACATAGGGACCCCTGACCAGGGTTAACTAGTGCAAATTAGGGATTAGGGACTATTTAAGGCCCCTGCACCCCATCCCTAGGCTGGGATCTTTGGGTGTGGGGAACTGAGTCAAAGATGGGGTGTAAGGTGCTATTTTGGAAAGTTGGTGGGGATACCCCAAAGCCCACCAAGGGTGTAGGATGGTTCTCCAAAAACCATCTGGAGTGATTGGTAAGGGGGGCAATACTGGGAAGATGGGGGCAAAGGTAAGGATGGGAGGTCATGTGCAAATCTTGGGCTTACCCATCCATCCAACCCCCATCCATTTTTCTGGCTATTTGGTCTAGTCTGGGAGAAACCATCAGGAAAAAATCTGGGAGAAAGTTGATTCCCTTCTCCATCCCATATGGAGCTCCTCCCTCCTGGCCCCCAAATCTGGTTTAGCCCAGAAGAGGCCATATGCAGAGGCAGGAAGAGGTATGATCTACTCACCTCTTTTGCCGTGGAAGAATCTGGGGCTCACTGGATTTGGGAGTCAAGATAGGGCCAAGATTGGTGCTGCCCTAGACTGGGAAAGTGCTCAACCATGAAACAGACACATAGCCTTCCCCCAATACCTTCTTGACCTGGATTAGGAGAAGCCATCTCCAGAACCTGGGAGTATGAGGAGGAGTATGGAAGATCCAAAGGCGTGGACGTCAAGGAAGGCAGAGCATCTTAACATGAAGCAAACAGGGACACAGAAACCCAGCCTTGGGAAGAATGGACTCTAAAGCCATCCCTCCAGACGAATGGGTGTCAGGTATCACAATGGTCTGGTCCAGGCCCTGGGCCACAGAGAATGGAATGTGCTAGGAAGCATCTGGGGAAGAGCTTAGAGAAAGCTTCAGAATGAGGGTTGTCATTAGGTGAGAGAGATGGTTTCCCCCTAGGTTTACGAATCAGGGGGGCAGGTTAGACATTCAGAGCTGGTGGGGGCCATGAGTAGAGATTCATATAAGTATATTGCTCAGTTGCCCCAAGGGCTAGAGAAGGGATGGGAGCTGGCCCTGCCCCTCACAGAGGCCATTCCCTGGAGGAGAACTGAGAGGGGAATCACCAAAGATCCCTTCCCAGGAGATGGGAAAACTACAATCTCACACAAAGCAGCCTGACCCCTGAGCTCCAGGGGCCCCCGAGTCCCTGCACAATGTGTGGAGGGGCTCCCAAGGGGCAGGGAAGCCAGGGAGCTAGTAGTGGCAGGCGGGGGTTCAGGGAAGGTGGCATCTGGTGAAAGGGGGAATCTGGGCCCAGAGTTCACCCCACATCTCCCTTCTGGGTTCTCTCAACTCCTGCCCTTTCCCCTTCTCCTTTAGGGGGTATTGGTGGAGGAAGAGTTGGAGGGGGTGGAGTCGGGGGGTTAGGGGGTGCTGCTTGAGGATTGACTGCGTAGCCAAAGACCCCTGGTAGGAAGGGAAGGGTCCCCCCACCCTTCTCATCAGGTAGGACCATGTTAAGAGCAACAGGGAGAGCGGCCAAGTTGCTGAAGTTGTAAGGATAGGCGGCAAGGAGCTGGGGGCCGTAGACTAGTGGGTAGGGTTCGGGATAAAAGGTGACTTTGGCCGCCCCCATCCCTTCCATCCGGTCCCCCTCCCCAGCCCCCACTGGCCCCTCATTCCCAGGTTTCCCCCTGCCACTGCCAGGTTCCCGGCTGCCCCCAATCAGGGCCAGTGGAAATTCCTGTACAGGTGGATATGCGTAGGTTCCCCCTCCTGCCACCACTGGGGGTTCCTCACCCCCAGAGATGACAGGGTCCTGGAGTGAGGCTGTCTCAGAAGCTTCCTCAGCAGCAGCGCTCCCGCCACCAGCCTCCCCACTGGATGAAGAGACTTGCATCTCTTGGGGGGCTTCCTCCTTGACATCCCCAGGTCTGGTGCCAGAGCTGCCTTTAGAGTAGGCGATGACAGGTGTGGGGGTGCCCCCAGGCCGCTCAGCAGTGTGCCTCTGCCCATGGCGGCTCAGGGCAGCTGCCGTCTTGCACACTTTGGCGCAGTGAGGGCAGGCAAAGCGGGTAGAAGGCCTACGTCCAGCCCGGGAGCTGTGGGAGCCCCCACTGTGGGCCTCCTGGTGCTTTCGCAACTTCCTTAGGGTGGTGAATGCCTGGGCACAGTCTCCGCAGCGGTGCCTCCGCTCCCCTCGGGTACGACCTGCAGGGCCGTCGACAGCTGGGGTTTCCTCCCAGCTCCTCCGTTCCAGCTTCTGTTTCCAGCGTGGAGGCCGGCGGCTTCTGGGCATCCCGCTGCCCCCACTGCTGCCGGTGCTGGCAGCTCCAGCCTTGCGCTTCGGCTTGTATGAATAGTAGGGCCTCCAGAGCTGATCCTCCCCACCAGCCTTTGATTCCTCCTCCTCCTCCTCCTCTTCCTCCTCCTCCTCTTCCTCCTCCTCCTCACTCTCCTCCACCTCCTCTCCACTTAGCTCCCCAGGACGCAGGTCAGTTTCTGAGATGCGGCGCTTGACAATTGCCTCCTCGCCAATTCGCACAGTGATCTGACACAGTGGAGGTGGAGCCTGCAGCTGAGAGGGGCCCCGGCCAGGCCCTGCAGGGGGACCCCCGCCTCCCCCAATACCACCAACTGGCTTGGCCGTGTAAGTCAGAGTTCTTCCAGCCCGGGGGTTCCGGCCTTTGGCCTCCTCTGTGGCTATAGCAGGCCCTGCAGCTGTTGCTGGGCTGTCCACTGTGGCAGGGCTGGCTGCTGTGGCTGCAGGCTCAGGGGGAGGAGGGGGGTACTCACGTTTTTTGGGGGGCCTTGGGGGAGCAGTATAAGTGATGACTGAGGCGGCTTGGGCTCCCCCTGTGCTGGCTGGCCCACCCCCTGCTCCACCACTGCTGCTGCCCCCATGAACAATAACAGAGGGAGCTGGGTGGGCAAAAGTGATGACAGAGGGTGGGGGGCCAGGCTCTGGAGCAGGTGGGGGTCCTGGTGGTGGGCTGGTCGGCATCGCTGCAGGGGCCGGCGTGGTGAGGCTTGGAGAAAGAGGGGCCTCGGGGGCTCCTTGGCTGTAGGTCTTGTAGGGCCTTTTGGCTGCTCGCATGGGGAGCAGGCGGTACAGCTTGAGGGTATTGAGCTTGGGCTTGTAGCCTCCATTAGGTGTCTTCTCACTGGCTAGCAGGCCGGGGCTAATGCCATGGAAGGCTCGCTGGTGGGTCTTCAGGTTATAGTAAGTGACAAAGGTCTCCCAGCAGAAGATGCACTGGTACCTGGGCCAAGACAGCAGGGAACAAGGCAGGGGCAGAATCCCCTGAATCGGGGGCCCTGAAGCCAGGGCCTCAGTTACCCACATCCTCTCCTGCCCTCCACTCGGACCACGGAACCCCCTAGCCAATGGCTCACCCTCCTTTCATGCTGTTTGTCTCACCCCACGTCAGAAGGGGCACCAGTCCACGCTGACTGTGAGATATTAGGCCTCTGCTGTTGCAGCTATGAACTGGGAATAATCACACACCTGATCTAACTCACAAAGCCGTCTTTCAAGATTCAAATGACGAGATGGGGAAACGTCTTAAACAGAGACACATAATGGAAACACATATTATGACCATTGGTAGACACGCCTCTGCTCCCCATAGTCTGTCCTTGTAGGAAAGAAGCCTCATCAGTCTGTTCCACATAATAAACATCGGTGGAAGGAACTGGAACTAGAGGGAATGATAATTCACAGGTGGAAGGGGCCAGTGTGTAAGTGAGCATCTCAGGATGACTGGGCGTTCCCTCACTTGTCCATGGGGTCCTTGAGTGCTGACCCTTGGCCCCTCTGCTCTACCCACATCCCTCATCCCTGGACTCTCAGGCCACTCACCTGCGCTCCCCGGTGTGCCACACCTCGTGCTTGGTGCGATACTCAGCCAGGGCAAACACCTTCTCACAGTAGCGGCAAGGGTACTTCCTCCGCCATGAGTGTACATTGCTGTGCCGCTTCAGGCTGGACAGGGTCACGTAGGAACGCTCACAGGCCGCGCACACATATAGCACGTGGCCACCCACCACCTTCACCACATGCTCTGGGCCACCACGGAAGCCCACTGGCGGTGGCAGGGCTGAGGCATCCACTCCTGCAGGGCCGCTGGGGCCAGAACCCCCAGCTCCCAGCCCTGCAGGCCCCCGAGTGCCGGCCCCCCGTCGGCACTGAGCCTCATGGGTCTGTAGCCGCTTGGGATGAATGAAGCTTTTCCCACATCGAGGGCAGGGAAGTGGCCGCCGGGGCATGGGGGGCTGTGAATTAGGGGTCTGGGCCTCAGCCCTGTCACCCTCCCATTCCCCAGCTGGCCTCGGCCTGGGCCCAAAGCTGTCCTCTTCAGGCTGTGAAGTGGCCATGGGGGCTGGGGCAGGAGGTACCCAGGCATCACCTCCCTCCCCCAGGCCCTGCAGACGGGAGATGCCCAGACGTCGCCCCAGAGCTCCAATCTCTGCTACAGCTGCCCCGTCTCCCCCCCCACCAGGAAGTGCAAGCCGGGCACTGTAGATGAAATTGAGGACATCAGAGAAGGCAGCGGCTGGGACTCCTGGCAGCTCCAGGACTCGGGGTGGGGATGAAGTGGGGGACGAGGCTGGAGGTGGGGAAGAGGCAGAGGAAGTAGAGGAAGAGGAGGAGGCAGCGGTAGTAGTGGCAGGGTTGGAGGCGAACCCCCCAGTGACTGGTGGGAGGGGAAGTGGAGCTGAAGCCAGCAGGGCTTCTCTGAAGAAAGGACTAGAAGCAGCCAGGACGCTGCGATGAGCAGGGAACTTGGTGTCTCCAGCTATGAGGGTGACGTCACAGAAGAGGCCACGGAGTCGCTGTTCATTGAGCTGGCGCAGGACAGCAGGGGCATGGGACGGGTCTGTCACCTCTGCAGGGGGGGGCATGGCGCCAGCCTAGATGGAAGAGAAGAGACCAGGGGAGGGTCTCAGAGACCGAGCGAGAAAGGGACCTCTAAGACTAGGAGATGATCTGAGAGAGGGTCAGGGGTCCGGGGTTAATCTTAGCCACCCGAGTCTGACTAGAGCTTCAGCATCCAACAACACTGGACTGGAACAACACTGGACTGGAAAAAGCCAGCAATACTTTAAGTCATGATAAATAAAGGGCCAGGGTTCAAACCCTTCAAACTCATAGGCTAAAGAGGTAAGCGATAGACACCCCTTTCCTACTGGGAGGAGGAGGAAGTCCCCACAAGTACTGAGGGCAACTTCACAGAATGCCCAGCCTGGACAAAATGGCTGCCCTTGCTGGCCTGCTGCCTTAGTTCCATCTTTTCCTAGCTGCAGACCTCTTGAACCCTCTCACCTGAGAGCACAGCCAACATGGAGCGCAGTAGGGGTGGCTCAGCAAGTCCCTTCTGCCTGGCCTCTTCCTCCTGTGGAGAAACAGAAACCGTATCTTCAGAAGGGAACTGGAAGGACAGGGCCCCGGGGGTGGGGGGTGGTGCAGTGCTTGGAGTCAGAGATGATTGGACCCTGACCCTCCAAGGAGTTTCTGTAGGATTACTTGTTTACGCTGCATCCAATCGAATCTGTGCGGTCACACAGATTATTGCAGTCTTGTTATGCAGGCCCCCCCAGAACACTGGAACAAAGTAATTTGCATATTTCCAATTCACCTCAAAACAATACAGCAACGTAGTTGACTCCCATAGGTCCAGAGAAGCCTGTTGGATCACCCTCAAATCCCTTGGCCCAATCTTCGAAGCTCAAAGGAAATCAAAGATTTGCATGTTGTCTTTCATTATGTTATTTCATTTACATATCAAAATAGATTTGCTGGCGCTTTTCTACAGGACAGTGCTGCTAGATATTCAAATTAGGAGAGGCCCTCTTACACACACCACAAATCTTAGAGGTGGGTTCTGGCCCAGGTGCCAAAGACTACAGAGTCATACCCACATGCCACCTTGCTCCAGTCTCCGGAGGGCATTGGAAACGCCACCACTTAGTGAGGAGGGGCAGGGAACACAACCCCCATCTCACCTTTTATTGGGAGGCTCATCCAAAAGGCAACCCATTGCGGCTGTGGTGGTCACTGTACTGAAGGCACCTCCCTATTGTTTTCCCTCTGGGCATAGCCAGGGCTTATTTCTCAGCTGAAGATCTGAGTTCCAGACTCATACAGTGATTTAGCCAGAATCACAGAGCCGCTAATAATAGCTGGGGCTGTCCACAGAGCCAGCCTCCTGACCTGAGAGCAGGGTCCTAGGCCTCCTTTTGTTTGGCTCCAAAGCCTATGTTCCTGATGAATATGCCACATTAATATGAAGGGCACGTTTAATATGAAGTTACACATTAATCTCCATCCACACTCTCAGCACAGAGCTCCTAAAAATCTTATATCTTCCAAGTGAAGAGGTGTAAGCAGCATCTTCTCTTCTAAATTTGTTATTTGACCCTAGTTCCTGACACAGAGCTCCTAAGTCCCTTGTAATTCCACGGGTGATAGGAGTGGCTTTTGTTCTAATGGACTCCCGGACAGCTTCAGGAGGGGAGCTGGTCACCAGAAGACCAAGCCATGATAAGAAGCTTGAACTTTCAGCCCTGCCCTCCCCATCCTCCCAGGAAGGGAGAGGACCTGGAGTTTGAGTGAATAATTGACTATGCCTACGTGATGAAGCCTCCATAAAATCCCTAAACTACAAGATTTTGAGAGCCCCAGGTTGATAAACATGTCTACGTGCCAGAAAGAGGTACATCTCAGCTCCATGGAAACAGAAGTTCTGCTCTCAGGATACTTCCAGGCTTCACCCTATGTACTTTTTCATCTGGTTGTTCATCTGTCTCTTTATCAAATCCTTTGTTACATGATAAAAGAGTAAATATAAATGTTTCCCAGTGTTCTATGAACCATCCTAGCAAATTATTGAATCTGAGGGGATGATGGGAATGCCCAATTTATAAGTGATTGGTTAGAAGGACACAGGGCCCGCACTGGCACCTGAAGTGGGGACAGTCTGTGGCAATGAGTCTTGAATTCTGTGGCATCTGACACTAGCTCCAGGTACATGGTGTCAGAATTGAGCTGAATTGTAGAACATCCAGCTGGTGTTAGCAAAATGGTTGGGGTGAGAAGTGTTTTGAGTGCTTACAAAGCAGCTGTGTTTTCCTTTCAATAGCACCCGTTAGAGCCTACACTAGGCCACCTAGTACCTTTGTGAAAATTAAAGGAAGGGCCCCGTCCTCCAGGAGACAGCAGCCTTGCATAGGTAAGCAGAGCAAAAGTTGGATTCCAGCCCATGCAGGTCTGCACATGCATATGACCCTATGTCTACTGAGGCAGGGCTGTGTGCTGGCCACAGAGATAACTTGGACAAGGAGTGGCAGGGCCTCTTAGAAACATGCAGGTCCAAAGATGATTTGGTCCTTAGAGACCACCTAGAATCACGATCACCATAGTTCTGGTTGCTGGCATTTCGGAGACTTGCGAGCTAAATGCCATGCTCAGCACTTTCTTTGCAACATATTCCCACTCTCAAAAGGGCCATAGTTGAGGCAGGGGCTATGACCAACCCCACTGTATAAATGAGAAATGAATGCTTTACATACTCACATGTCCTCCCTTTTATGTCAAGAGAACACAGTGGCAGGGTGATTTGCCCCTGCTCTCATTGCTAACCAAGCTGGTGGTTGGGCAGGACCCAGCTCCCTGAGTTCAAAGGCCCCATGAGCCCCTGCCCTAGCAGGGCTTATACATAGGTTTGTGTGACCCTTGGGCAAATTACTTAACCTTTCTGTACCTGTTTCCTTCTGTATCTGTTTCCTCGTCTGTGAGGTGGGGTTAACGAATAGTTTCCACTTTGTAGGGTCACTGTTAAAACGAGGAAATAACTGGCAGTACCGAGATCAGAGCCCAACACACAGCAAATGCTCAGTTGGGGCTAGATCTTATTAGCTTGGAAGTCACTGGAAAATGGTGGGAGGAAACAGTGAAAACGAGACAAATCAGACTTCACGGTAGGTTTGATGGCTCTGTGGGTTTCATTTTTTTATTTGTTGTTTTTATCATTTCTCTACTCTGGACTATCTGTGTGAACTTAGAGATGTGATAAGGTGGGCATCTGACACACTCCACCTCTTGCTGTGCCCTCTGTCTGGAATGTTCTTTCCTCAGACAGTTTCACGCTTTGCTGCTCCACCTCCTTTAAGCCTTTACTCAGAATTCACCTTTCCTAAGAGCCATGCACCAGCCACCTCTACCTCTCCAAGCTTCCTATCCCTCTCCCCTCCCCACATTATTTTTCTCCTCAGGACTTATTAAATAAAACATATTGTTCTTTTATCTCTAGAATGTAAGCTCTAAGGGTGGGAATGATTTTGTCTGCAATGTTGGCTACTAGTTTCAGTGCTTAGAACAGTACCTGGTACATAATGGGAAACTTAAAAGTTTTTTTTTTGTTTTGTTTTGTGAATGAATGAAGCTGCCATCTTCAAAATCACCTTGGAGCCTCAGAAAGAAGCCATCCTTGGTGCTGGTCTGAGCTGGCCAGGAGCTGGAGATGATGGGTATAACCTGACCACTTCTGGGACACTCATGCTTTGCCTGATATATTTCCAGAAGCTTTACATGCACTGCCTCATGTAATGATTTCCTCAAAATAGCCACCCAAAGTATTTATATTACCCCAACTTTACGGGTGAGAAAACTGAGGCTCACAGAAGTAATATCTTGTTCAAGGTCATACAACTTCTGAGCAGCAGAGTCAAAATTCAAATCCAGGCCTGTGTGAACCCAGATGCCAAGTCTTTCCCTTTGCATACTGTGGATTCAACTGTGAAGGGGCCTATGGCTGGCCAACACATTACAGAAATCACCACACAAGGTCTCATGTGCTAAGTGCTAACTGTGTCACGTCTGACTCCACCCTTTCTCTCATTCCCCACATCCGGCAGTCAAATCCATCCCATAGAGAATCTGCAGTTCAGTTTGCAAATGGCTCTGGAAGCCTTCTCTTCAACCCACCTCTGGCTCCTAAACTAGCTCAGGGCTGGTTACAGTCACACAGTCCAAGTCCATGGCCCCCCAGCTATTCCCCTGTCTCTATGCTTACCTTTTCCTCTCTAGCCTTCCTCTCACTGAGGGTCAATTTCCCCAACTACAGTTTGGGTAGAATCACTCCTGGGTTCAGAAACTTTACTAGGCCCCAGTCACGCCATAAAAAGTTCAGATTCCTCAAAGAGGTATTCAAGGGCTCTGGTCTAGCTCAGTCTTCCTCTCCAAATTTGCCTTGTGTTAGTCTTCCTTTGCTGTGTTAGTGTGCCCTCTGACCTCAACAGGCCCATGCTGGTTCTCCTGCCAGATATGCAACCTTTCCCCAGTTGTTTCTCAAAAGTCCTCCAAAATGTTAAGATCTAACTCAAATGCCACCTTTCTAGGCCCTCCATGATCCATAGGACAATCTCTCTGTCCCCTGGCTCATCAACATTTTGTGTGCTATGGCCAGCACCCGGCGGCAGATATTAGGTTCTTGGAGCACCCTGAGTTCCTGCCTAAGCACACAGATCTTGTGAAATTTGCTGAGTTCTGCAGAATTCGTGGAGAAAAGGGTTTGAGGGTCTTTCTTGCCCCTCCCAGCTACCATATACCTGGAAGTCTTTATTCTTTATCCTGTTTTTCCTAAATAAACTTTTCTTTCCAAGACAGAAAAAGAAGAGGGTTTGGGCATACATAGAGAGGCCCAAAAAAAGCTTCAGAAGGGCAACAGGACATAGCATATTAAGAGCACAGGTTCTAGGACCCGACTGCATGAATTCAAATCCAGCTTTATCTCTCTCTCTCATTTTTTAAAGATTTATTTACTTATGTATACAAGAACTGGGATGTAGGCCAAAGGGATGGGGGTGAGAGGATTCACCAGAGACAGTGGGGAACGGAACAGGCAGATCTACTGAAATACACTGCTGAGGGGAGCAGCTGGCGAGACTGAAGAGCTCTGCCAGTGCCACCTGGGGGGGCTCTCTGGATGGGGATTGAATTCATGTTGCAGTGGATAGTGACAGCTTGACAGCACTGAGACTTTAACTGCTGCACCACCAGGGAGGCCCCAGCTTTATCTCTTACTAGCTAAGTGGCATTGGGAAAATTACTTCTCTGGGCCGCCACTGTCTCACCTGAAAAAGGGAGGTAATCAGAACACTCACTTCCACAGGGTCACTGCAAAGACTAAATGAGTGATTATATGTAAAAGCACTGAAAACAGTACCTAGTAGCCAACCTCTGATACGGGGCCCAAGGCGGACAGAGGGTAGCACAGGCACAGCCCCCAACTGCAGCTACCTTCCAGGTATATTTCTGGTGAGCTACTTACAACCCTATCAGGAGATAGGCAAGGCAGGTATTCAGCTCCATTTTACCCACTTAGGGTAAGTGCCAGTAAGGAAGTCGTTGGGCCAGAACTCCTCAGTTCTAGTCTAGGCCTCCTTCCCTTGCACCAGGCCTTTGTGCACCTGTTGTGCAGGCCTTACATGGCAGCCAGCAGCAATCCCCCAGGCCCCCAAGAAAGAGCCCAGGGCTACCGTTCCCTCCCCGCCCCTGGACACGTCTACCCTTCCAACCAAGACAGGCCTAGTATGCAGCTACGTACAAACGTGGAGCACATACATGGCTCACCCATACACCTACACACACACACACACACACACACTACAGAATGGCTAAGGCCCCAAAGGTGAAGAAAACCTGTTTTGAGGAATCTGCCTAGTAAGCGAATTCCGTTCCCGTTCCCAGACCCTTCCACAGTCTGAGGAGCAGCCCAGTATGCGTCACAGAAGAGATGGAAAAGCAGAGATACCCACAAGGGGGGCAGAGAGAGGGTGAAGCAGGAGGAGGAGACTGAAAACTTCGGGTTTCTTTTTTTCATTTCAGTGACAAGTCACGCCCGACCTTTACGTAAACATGGCCAAGGAGCCACTCTGTCCAAGCTTACTTTCCTTGCAGTCGCCAGGCCTCTCCTCCCAGTGACCCTGACACGCTGGGAGGGCCAGTGAGGGGTAAGCACACAGACCCTGCGCAAAGACTAGCTGGGCCACCCCGACAACACCCAGGCCTCCTCCTGCTGCCCTTCCTCTGCCCCATATTTATCTCTTGCCTTCTTCAGAACATATCCCCACAGCAGCCCCACATCGCCACTTAAACACACAGAAGGCAGGCACGCACACACAGCTTGTGGCTGATCTCTGGAGTCTGAGGCCCACATTGCCCTTGTCACGCCACCTCCCTCCCCACAAGTGTTTTCTGACCAGCTCGCCTCCTAGCCCAACAACACAGACAGGCTCCTGCAAACAACGTCACCAAAGAATCTGTGGAGAATGTTGCAAACACATAACCTTCCCCTCGCTCAGCTGTCCACGATCCCTTAAACACAACCTGTACATTCCACGTAAAGGCCCTCACACCAGAGCCGGCTGACTCTGAGACACACCCTGGGGTCTCTGCTTCCTACATGATCCTCAGACTTGAGTTCTAGACATGCGACCCCCATGCAACTTGCTTATCACACAGACACACAAACCCCGCCGAGGATGGACCACACCTCAGCGGGGCCACAGAAACAGGACCCTAACTGAGACACCTTTTGAATCAAAGGTACACAACCATCCCCTTCAGCTGGGCACATACACTCGGGTGCCCTCGACAACAGATACACCATATCAGCTATGCAGGAAACAACAGTTAATAAATAGTTCATATGTGCAGCCCAAGACACATACGTGCAAGAAAACACATGCTGCTATAAAACATACACAAAATCCCACATCTAACAAACTCAACCAACCCCGCACATATTGTGCTTTGCTCTGAATGCGGACTTGTCACCTAAAGCCATAGGGCCAGACCTTGTAATTCTGCCCCATACCATTGGACACCCCTCCATCTGGCTCTCTATCCCCACAGCCCTGGGAGGGCCCTACCCGCACCCCTGGCTGCCAGACCAGCAAACGGTGGTGCCCAGGAGAGGTTTACCTTGCCCCACCAACACAGCAGACGACACACAATCTCCAGGACTCACAGCCACAACCCAGCCCCGACGGCGCGCAGTTCTAGGGCCCCTGCTTGCTTTGCGAACCCCGCACACCCCAACTCTGGGGCGCTCGGCGGCCCACCCCTCCCCCTCTCTGCCTGGCTCCTACGCCATCGCCCTCCCAGCAGCTTGCAGCGCCGGCCCGAGCTCACACCCGCCCCACCCCACCCCCAACCTGCCCCACGGGGGGAGGGGGGCATTAGGCTGCAGAATTAACCCTTCAAATGGGGAGTAAGCGAGGCCCCTTCCACGTCCACAAACGATCGCGCCCCCGGGTCGCCGCTCTGTAGGACGCCGTATGGGGGCCCCCTTAGTCGCCCCCCCCAGCGCTTTGCGCGCCTGGGGGCGGGGCCAGGCTCAGCCCCCGACCCCTGAGCCCCCAGGTCAACCCCAAAGGGGAGCGGTCGCGGCGCGGGACGCGGCCCGGGCCCCCGTGGCGCCGGGCAGCTGGGAGGGGGCCCGGCTGTAGGCTCCGGTCCGCCCTGGCCCTGCCCGGTTCGCCCTGGGGCCCACCTGACTGCGATGGCGCCGCGTTCGCCAGGCCCGGCTCATCACCGTGGCCGCCCCCGGCCGCTCCGGTTTCGCCCGCTTCCAGCTCCGGCTCCGGCTCCGGCCCCGGCCCCCCCAGCTCCCGGCCCCGGCCCGGCCCCGCCGCCGCCGCCGCCGCTGACATCATCGGCTCCCCCCGCCCCGGTCCTACCCCCACCCCCACCCCCGGAAACAGTCCCCCCCCAGCGCCGCTGCCGCCGCCGAGAGGAGGCCGGCGCAGCGCAGCCGACACTGACACAAGGCTCTGGGCTCGGGCTTGGGGCGAGCGCGCCCGACGGCCTTCGCCCAGTCAGATCCGGGAATGGAAGGGCGCCGCGCGGGGCCACCAGACGTGTGGGCACCCAGAGGGTCGCGGGCCTGGCTGCAGCACTCCTGCAGGGATGCACGACCACCCACTCCCTAGGAAGGGACTCCTCCGCTCCCTGCACCCCCTTCACTCAACGGTTGCACACCGCCCAGAGCACGCACACCCTCTCCAGGCGCAGACACAAAACATGGCAGGCACACATTCAGAGCCAGTGGAACTCGCAGATCCAGGTTCATCACCCTCACAGGGCGTGCCCTGGACACACGCACATATCCTTCCCTGGAATGCAGGGGGACCCCCGCCTCCGGGACCCCCTTGTTCCCACCCCCCCTCCTGGCCACCGGTTAGGGAGACCCGAGCTCTACAGAACAGGCACATATAAATGACTACCAGAGCAGATGAACACGCAGTTTGCTATTTTGTTTCCACCGGCAGAAATATCCACAAATATGTGCGTAAATGCAGAGGCCTCCGTGCGGGCCTCTTAGGACAGCACCACCAAAACACCAGGTGGAAGCACACACTGAAGAAACACATTCCTGAAACTCCAGAGGGACAGTCCCAGCGACTCCTCCCTGGTGTTCAAAAATTCAAAACTCAGAAGATGGAGGCCCCAGCCCTCAGAGCTTATTTTCCTAAAAGCTTTCAGAAACAAGGCAAGGCATAAATAAACTAATTTAAAACCAAAGGAGTCTCATCACAGAGATAGCTGTAAAGAGAAAAAAAAGAATCAGGTAAATTTTGGAATCATGGAAATATAAAGCCCACCCCCACCTCAGGAAGGTTCCAGGGAAGAACCCCACCCCCGCTCCAACCAGGTCACAATGGCTGGAGCTCTGAAGGGTCCAGGCCCCCTGAGCCAGGAGGAGAGGAGAAAGTCCAAGGAACGATGGTGAGTGTGGGGACCAGAGGGCCATAGCCCCTCTTCCTGTAGCACTTGGATGCTTCCTTTCTTCTCTTTCCCTAAAATTTCCCATTTGTCTTAGAGATACCCACAAACAAAATCTATAATGGTGTACCCAGATGTCCCTGGAACCTGTGACATCATACAGACACTGAGCATCTGAGGCCACCTCCCCTTCCTCAAATCAACAGAGCACCCTTGGGTCCTCTTTATCTCCTCCCAAGAATAACTTAGCCAGAGAAACACCCTGCTCCATAAATGCTGACTCCTTCCTTCCTGATTTAGAAGCTTAAGGGACATCCTGTACCACCTCTTTCAACTTTTAGACCCTTTTTAGCTTCCAAGAGTTCCTCAGCAAGATAGTCTGCCCCTCTGCTATCCCAACCTGGCACTCACCCTCACCCAGTTCTCCTAATGTCCTAGCTCCTTTCTCTCTAACAGGCTGGCAGTCACCCCTACTTCAACCTGCCCGACTTTACCCAGCCATCACCGCCCTCCACTCCGCCCAGTCTCCCCTCGCACCAGCGCTGCCGGCCCTCCGATGCCACCAAGGGCCTGCTCGTGGCCCTGCTGGGTGGGGGCCTGCCCGCTGGCTTCGTGGGCCCCTTCTCCCGTATGGCTTACCAGGCTTCTCACTTACCCTCGCTGGAGCTGCTCATCTGTCGATGCCTCTTCCACCTTCCCATTGGCCTGCTACTTAGACTACGCGGTGACCCACTGTTGGGACCTCCTGATGTTCGGGGCCGGGCCTGCCTCCACGCCCTGCTCAACGTCCTCAGCATTGGATGTGCCTATAGTGCCGTTCAGGTGGTGCCTGCTGGCAATGCTGCCACCGTCCGGAAAGGTTCTTCTACAGTCTGCTCTGCTCTCCTCGCCCTCTGCCTAGAGAGCCAGGGTCTCAGTGGCTATGACTGGTGTGGCCTATTGGGCAGCACTCTGGGACTTATCATCATTGTGGGACCTGGACTAGGGACATTGCAGGAGGGGACCACTGGGCTCTATACTGCCCTGGGCTACGTACTAGCTTTCCTGGGAGGTCTGGCACTCTCACTGGGGCTTCTGGTGTATCGTTCTCTGAACTTCCCCTCCTGCCTACCAACAGTAGCCTTCCTATTTGGCTTGGTGGGGCTGGTGGGCTCTGTGCCAGGGCTCTTTGTGTTGCAGACCCCAGTGCTGCCCTATGATCCTCTGAGTTGGAGCTGTGTGGGGGCAGTGGGAATACTTGCCCTAGTCTCCTTTGTGTGTGTGAGCTATGCAGTCACCAAGGCCCACCCTGCCCTGGTGTGTGCCGTCCTGCACTCTGAGGTTGTGGTGGCCCTGATGCTGCAGTATTATGTGCTCTATGAAACTGTAGCACCTTCAGACATCATGGGGGCAGGGGTCGTGTTGGGCAGCATTGCCATCATCACCGCCCAGAACCTCAGCTGTGAGAGGGAAGGGCAGGTGGAGGAGTGAGATCAAACTTGAGAGCCTGGGGGTTGGGGGGGGAAGGGGTAAATAGAAGGCGAGACTGCAATACAAACATGGGAGAACAAGAGACCAGAAAAGAACTGGTATGGGAGAGGGATACCCCTAGGAGTGAAGGGTGACTTGGGGACTTAGTGGAGACGAAGACCTGGAACAAGAGATGTGGAGTCTAGGCTTGGGCTTGGGGATCAGGGCAAACTAAGGGGTAAGGTCTGAGGAGCAGATCAAAAGGGCTGAGGCAGGAGGAATGGGAGGATTTTCCCCTTAGCTGCAGAGAGAGGAGCTCTGGGGCTTTCAGGCAAATAGAGCAAGCAGCTGCACTGGGGGAAGGGCATGTATCTTTTTTTTCCCCAGCGATGATTTCCCTTCCTCGTGGTTGTGCCCCCCCTTCTTTGGGGTGGTGACGTGACATTGACATCAAACAAGGATCACTCTGAATGTGGCCATGCAGTTGGTGTCATCTCTGCTTTGGAAGGAGAGTGGAAGTCCTACATGGCTCTTATTGGAGAATCCCTTGGGATCCCCGCCCCCACCCCCATCTTATTTCTGAACTATTATAGAAAGGGGAGGATTTCCTAATGTTCAGATGCCTTGACCATGAATCCCCCAGGACCTCTGTGTCCCGCCCCATGGCTAATCTGCCTTTCCCGGATTGCGGCGGTCCCGTGATCTGTCCCGGACAGTAGCCAGCCTCCTCCGGAGCAGGCCTCCGAGCTGAGACCTCTTCGAGCGGCTCGGGCCGCGGATCCAGGACCAGAGCTCCGTACAACGCTCCACTAGAGGACAGGAGATGCCCACCAGCTCCTGGAGCCCGCTGGATAAATATCAGCCACATCCAGACAAGCAATTGGCCTCGCCATTTTGATCTATTCATGCATATTCAGCGTGGCTACTGCATATTCATGAACAAGGACGGCCCCCAGCATTTCCCCCCCCCTCCCGGAACCCACTTGGGAGGCCCCGCCAGGCCCCGCCTCCTTCATTACCGATTCGCAGAGCAGACCATTTTCCAGCGCGGGGGATATTACTGAGAGATTTTTTTTCCTGAAGAGGAAACCACAGTCCAAACTAGAGTAAAACTGTGTATATTTACCCTCTAAACTTTAAACTTCACTGCGGGAGGGCTCAACTAGAGGTTGCGGCGAGATTAAGAAGAAAGTTTCCCTCTTCCCTCTCATTTCTAAAGGTCGCCCAACCAGGGAGCGGGGAAGGGACGATCAACGACTGGAGCGCGCGTCCCTTGCAGGTCGGCGTAGGCGGCCCCGTAGCGCAAGGGAGGGCGGGAAAGGAAGGGGCGGGGAAGCAGGGGCGAATCTATAAAGGGCGTCATTCGGCCAGTTCGCTTCTCAGAAGCGCCGAGAGCGCGGCCGGGACGGTTGGAGAAGAAGGCGGCTCCCGGAAGGGGGAGAGACAAACTGCCGTAACCTCTGCCGTTCAGGAGCCCGGTTACTTATTTATTCGTTACCCCTTTTCTTCTTCCTCCCCCAAAACCTTTTCCTTTCCCCCTTCTTTTTTTTTCCGTTTTGGGAGACGAAAAATCTCCGGAAAGGGGGAGGAGAGCTCCTTTCGCTCCTTTTCGTTTCCCCGCCTCTTTCCCTCCCCCACCTTTCCCTCCTTCGGCTTTTTCCCCCCTACTCGGGGAGGTCCTTCCCGGTGGCCGCCCCGACAGGGTCTGAGCACCTAGGCAGAGGCGGCGCAGGCTTTTTGTAGTGAGGTTTGCGCCTGCGCAGCGCGCCTGCCTCCGCGATGCATGGGGGTGGCCCCCCCTCCGGGGACAGCGCATGCCCGCTGCGCACCATCAAGAGAGTGCAGTTCGGAGTCCTCAGTCCGGATGAACTGGTAAGCCGTTCTGTCCTCCCACTCCTTCCTCCCGCGCCGCGGGCGGGGCTTGAGGAAACTGCTTTTTGCTGCTTGAGGGTGACGGAACAGGAGGATGGGCTGGCCGCGCCAAGGTTTTGCGGGGTCCATCCTCGTGGCCCCAAGAGTTAAATTTTGCCAGGGTGTGAGCAACCGCTGTGTCCTGCGTGGGGGTATGCCCGCAGGATGGACTGGAAGGAGGGAAACGCCACATCACAGAGTGACAGACTTTAAACGCGAGAATTACAGACATTTAACGAAAACACGAATTCTAGGGACCTTTGAAAGTTTGGATAAGAAGCGAACTCCAGATTTCCTCACCGCCTTTAACCACAAACGTTGACCACTTGCTATGTGATAGACACAACTGACGCTGGCGATGCAGAGCTTAACTAGGCAGACTAGGACCCTGTGTGTGGGGGGGTGTCCCTTTCTGTGGGGACAGGGTTTGAAGCAGACAAACATGAATAAAGGAATGAACAATTTAGTTAACGGCTGGAGGCTTGAAATAAAATGAGGATAAATGCAGAGTAACTGAAGTGAGGCTACTTTAGGGTGTTAGGATCTGAAAAGGCCTATCCGAGGACTTATATGACCTGAATGGTGAGAAACTGCCAGTTATCTGTGCCACAGATTCTAGGACAAGAGTTTTTCAGACACAGGAAATAACGTGCAAAGGTCCTGAAGGAGAAATGAATTTGGTGTAGTAGGAATTGAAAGAAGATCAGAGTGGTTAGGGTTTAGTGGATGAGAAGGGAAGGGTGTTGAAGTGAGCTGGAGAGGCTGAGATGAGGCAGGCCAGGTGGACTACTGTTAAGTCATAGTAAAGAATCTGGATTTAGTGGAAAACCATTGTAGAATTATAACCAGGAGCATGACACTGAGTTTACTTAAAAAACAAAACTACATCTTTGGTTTCCCTATGAAGAACCAATTGCAGAGGAGTGCTGAGAATGGAAGCAGAGTAGGGTAGTTAGAGGAGAGAGCTGTTGGTGACTTGCACTCCTTTGTGGATTGAACTGGAGGCAGCCAGTTGACTGAAGAAAATGGAGTGGAAATGCTCTATGCGTGGATAGACAGTTTTCCTGAAGCAGAGGGCTCAGCTGTGTGGTACCTGTAACAGGAGTTAGAATTTCCTGAACTCTCACGATACTACAGAATAAATACCAGGTGACTTAAGGTTTAAATCTCAAACACAAAACTACACTATAGAAAAATTATAGGATGCATTTGGGGGGTGGTACCAAGGGCAGAAATCCTTAGTAGTAATGAGTTTATTTTAGGTAAATTGAGTGACTGTGTGATAGGCACTGAGCTAAAAAAATACTGAGGGTATGTGATAGGCACTGAGCTCAGTATTTCATATACAGGGAAGAGCAAAGCACATTTCATAAATACAAGAGCCATTTTTGTGCATTAAAGAGACCACAGATAAAACTGAAAAACAGGTCAGGGAAACAGTATTTGCCATGTGTTGGAAGGTTAAACTTATGTATATACAAGGAATATTACAAATCTGTAAGGAGGGCATACATGGACCAGATGGATGAAAAATGGGGGTAGGCATTTTACAGTAGTAGTACAAATGGCCACTAAAAAATAGTCAACTTATTAATAGAAACATGCAAATGAAAATAAAATATTTTTCATTATCAAATATTTTTGTCCTGGCAAAAAATAGTGAATGAAAACCAGGCATGCTTACACATTGCTGGTAGGAGAACAAGTTGTTATAATCTTGGAAGGTAATCTGACGATTTTATCACTTATTTAATAGGCATATTTCTTGGCTCACCCTTAGCACTTCAAAAAATGTATCTTTAAATAAAAAATGCTTAATTTCTTTTCTCCCCTGAAAGTGCCCTTCCCCCAGTCTTTCCTGGTTTAGAAAAGAAGGAACATTCCATCTTTCCAGTTGCTCAGACCCAAAACCTAAAAGTTATTTTTGGCTCTCTTCATTCTCACACTCTCCATTCAATCCATCTGCTTGTCTGTCAGTTCTGCCTTTCAGTATATGTCTAGAATCCAGCCATTTATGACCACCTCCAGATCCACCATCTTATGGACAGAGGCCCTATCCCTGGTTGTTCCCCCCTCCAGTTTGCAGAACAACTGGAGAGATCTTTTCATTGTGTCTCTTCCCTAGATGGAATCCTCTCCAAAATGTCCATACTCCTTACTCTTACCTGTGAGGTTCTGTATAATCTCATTCCCTCTCATTATTCATTTTATTACAATCTCATTTTTGCTCTTTTTTTTTAAAGATTTAGTTTATGTGTACAGGGGCCTCCCTGGTGGCGCAGTGGGTTAAGCAACGCACTGTGAGGCAGACCGCAGCCACTGCAGCACGAGTTCGATCCCTGCTGCCGGCCAGGGGTGGGAACCACATGGTGCGGCAGACCTCTCCTGCTGTGCCCGCTGCTCCCCTCAGCAGTGTGCTTCCGTTGATCTGCCTGTTCTGCTCCCCGCTCTGTCTGTGGTGAATCCTCTCACCCCCCGCACCTCTGGCCTGTACCCCAGTGCTTGTATGCATAGATAAATAAATCTTTAAAAAAAAAAAAAAAGATTTAGTTTATGTGTACAAGGGCTGGGGGTGTAGGCCAGAGGTGCCATGGGGTGGTGGAGGAGAGGTAAGGAGATTCACCAGAAACAAAAGGGGAGCAGAACAAGTGGATTGACTGAAATACACTGCTGAGGGTAGCAGCGGGCAAGACAGGAGAAGTCTGTGCACCAGTTGTGGGTCAGCTCCCTGGCGGGGGAATCTAACTCAATGCTGCAGTGGCTGCCAATAGCTTCATACTGCTCAGACAAACCCTTTGCTCCACCAGGGAGGCCCCTCTTTGCTCTTCTTAAATAAACCACACTACCTGCTTGTGCTTCTAACACTGAGCTCATTGCTCCTCGAAGACTTGATTACTTAGAATCCTGTTTAGAACAGTGTTGCCCATTCCTCCTTAGGCCTATTTGTTTACACCAACATTTTTTCTCTTCAGAACAGGCAGATATCTGCAGAACAGGCAAATAGAGTGACATATATGGTTGAGGGGAGCAGCGGGCGAAACAGGAGAGGTCTGCTGTGCCATGTGGGTCAGTTCCCTGGCTGAAGTTATTCCGTGATTTTAATAGCATCTTTCTGTGTTCTGTAGCCCCTAATCTTGATGTTATTTTGTTTATTTCAGAGTTCTTACTGTCTAAAAAGATTAGTTTTTCTGTTTCTTCCTTAATAGAGTGTAAATTTCATAAGGATCTTTGTTTTCACTTCTCTTCCTTAAGCATCTCAGATAGTGCCTGGCACATAATAGGCGTATAATAAAATTTAGGTGAATAAATGATTGAGTTAACTAATTGGACAATTACACAAAGATAAGTGTAGGAGAATTTTTATTGCAATGTTGTTTGAAAGGGACAATTTATAAATTGCTAAATGCTACTAGGAATCCTATTGAATAATTCATAGTCTATTCTTACCTTAGAATAAAACCTTTCCAATTGGGGGCGGGGCTTGGGGGGGTTGCTCTGGTGGCGCAGTGGGTTAAGCATCGCACTGTGAAACAAAATGCAGCCACTGCAGGACTAGTTTGATTCCCTGCTACAGGCCAGGGAGGTGGCCCATATGTGCAGCAGACCTCTCCTGTCTTGTCTGCTGCTCTCCTCAGCGGTGTATTTCAGTTGATCTGCCTGTTCTGCTCCCTGCTCTCTGTGGTGAATCCTCTCACCCCCCACACCTCTGGCCTGTACCCCAGCTCTTGTATGCATAAATAAATCTCTTAAGGGCCTCCCTGGTGGCGCAGTGGGTTAAGCAACGCACTGTGAAGCAAACCGCAGCCACTGCAGCACGAGTTCGATCCCTGCTGCCGAGTTCGATCCCTGCTGCCGGCCAGGGAGGGTACCCACATGGCATGGCAGACCTCTCCTGCTGTGTCCGCTGCTCCCCTCAGCAGTGTACTTCCGTTGATCTGCCTGTTCCGCTCCCGCTCTCTGTGGTGAATCCTCTCACCCCCCCCACCTCTGGCCTGTACCCCAGTGCTTGTATGCATAAATAAATAAATCTTTAAAAAAAATAAAAAAA